>OY829545.1:8288337-8807243 GCA_963691705.1 Viola odorata
CGATTATTAATCCAGTAATAATTAGCTATATTAATCCAAAATTAACTCACCATCATACACTTTTCATCTGCGGTTATTGAAACGGTTACGTTTCCATCCCTTCCCTGCTGCTGCTGCTGCTGCTAGGGTTAGTCCTCCCTCTTCCTCCTCACCTTTTTTTCTTCTGTTTGTCTCTGTTGCTGTTTCATTCTTTCGCTCTCTCGCTTCTGTAATCTTGTTCGATAAGATAAATTATTTTGTGCTAGAATAACTCAGACCCACGTTTTTCTCTGTTCCTGCGCAGACCCACGTGTTTACTAGGGTTTCTGATTCTCTGTGTGGGGACATTAATTGGCGAAGCAGAGTATAAGTGTTGTGGTTTTTTTTGACTCCTGATTTTAGGGTTTCAGGGGGTGGGCATGAATTGAATAACTTGTGGGTGTTGTTTCTTCCCAGCCATAGGTGGTGCCTCTTTGGGTTTTCCTGCTTGCGGATTTTGTTGGGCTGTCAGTTTGAATACTGGGTCTTTGAAGATGGCGGTCTGTTGAGTGCGTGTTTTGCTTGTATCTACAAAATCCATCTTTTACCCTGAAGATGGAGGCTTGAAACGCACCTGTACCTCCTTCTTTTTCAGTATTTGGTGGCGAATTTAAGGCTTTAGCGGTTCACCTTTGGTTGATTGTTTAGTTGCTTATGCTCTGTTGATTTGGCAATAGTGAATTTCTGCCTACCAGAGTGAAGAAGATAGCATTGGGGACTTTGTACAGTTAGATTACAGGTGTACAGGGAGTTGTGAAGACAACTATTGATATTGGGGAGGGGGGGAAGAAGGTGAACAAGTGCTTCTGTAGTTTTTAATCAGATGATGTTTAGTGCTGCCGCTACTTATGGACAAAGGTGAACCGGCTTTAGCTCCACAATGGTTGAGAAGTACAGGGAGTGGCAATTCAACCCACCATTTTGCCTCATCTTCTCATTCAGGTATACACCTTCAGTTTCTTTATTTACTGCGCTTAGTTTTGATTATGTTTGTAGGTTATATTTGTCTATTGTCTTTTATTTCTGGTCCAACATGGTAATTGTTAGTTTTGATGAATTAGATGTCCCTTCATTGGCACACCATTCAAGAAGTAGGAATTCTAAGAGCATAAATGATTTTGATTCACCACGCTCACCTTTTCTCGACCGGACATCTTCATCTAACGCACGGAGGAGTTCTAGTAATGGGAAGCATGTATACAGTAGTTTTACCAAAGGTCATCGTGATAGGGACCGGGATAGGGGGGACAGAGATAGGTTTAGCAAGGGTCTTGATAATTGGGACTCTGATGGTTCTGATGCTGTGGCAAGCATATTAACCAACAAGGGGGAAAAAGACATGCTGCGGCGCTCCCAGTCAATGGTGTCAAGGAAAACAAATGAGTTGGGCTCTCGTAGAGTTGCAGCAGACTTGAAAAATGGGAGTAGCAGCAATCACATAAATGGAAATGGTTTGATTTCTGTCAGTAGTTTTGGTAGTGGCTTTCCCAAGGCAGTTTTTGATAAGGATTTTCCCTCACTTGGATCTGAAGAGAGGCAAGGAGTGCCTGATATAGCAAGGGTTTCATCTCCTGGTCTGAGCACAGCTGCTCAGAGCTTACCCGTTGGTAGTTCTCCTTTCATTAGTGCAGAGGGATGGACATCGGCTCTGGCAGAGAAGCCCACTGTAATCGGAAGCAGTAGTGCGAGTTCTTTAAATGGTGCACAGACTATATCTGCATCTTCATCTCCATCTGCATCTGGGGCTTCAACTGTAATGGCAGGTCTTAATATGGCTGAGGCATTGACTCAGGCTCCATCAAGAACTCAGACTGCTCCACAGGTAAATAAGCAATAGTTCTGTGTACTCCTCCCCTTTTTTTATCTGCAATGTTGATCTAACCTGGCATTGCCATTTACCTGCAGTTATCAGTCCAGACACAGAGGCTTGAGGAATTGGCCATTAAACAATCAAGGCAGTTAAGACCTCTGACACCTTCAATGCCCAAGAGTTCGGTAAGACCTGCATTTAAGGGTTGCAAGAGTCTGGTTTATGGTGGTTGTATTTGATAGCCTTCAATAGGTTGCATAGTTGTTAATTATAACTTGTTTGTTTGAGATCTTAGTCCATGATTTGCATCTTTTAGCAGTTTTTTTCTCTTTTAAATTGCATGATGGTACGAGTAAATGATGGCTACAGTTTCCTGTTGCAATTAACTTGGTACTTGTAATTGAACACATCTACCAGTTTATAGCATAAGTTATTTGAGTATTGCTCCATTATCTATTAACCTGGTTTACTCGTGCTATTCTGTTAATTCACCTTCATGTCAGTCAGACTTGACTGTGTACTTGGATGATTGCGTCTGTATGACATTCATTTTTCCATGTTAACTTGAATATAAATTATGTCTGCACAGTAGTCCCATTACAAGCTGCATACTTGTATTTTTGCTGTCCAATACTTGTTAGATTGGAGTCGTCAGTGCTGACATGGATAAAGAACTTCTACTATCTTAGCTTCTGTCCAATCATTTCGTGTAACCGTTCGGTTGAGCACTTGTTGACAGTACTGCTTGTTTATGGTTTTGTCATAGGTTTAAACCCTTCCTCGACATTTAACATTGTTTGTTGTTTGAAATTAAGGTAAGCGTCTGGCAGCTTCACACTAGAATTTAGTGCACACCTAACTATAAATTGAGCTAGACACTACCCCTAAAAGCTAAAGTAAGCAATAGTTTTTTTGGTTTTTTTCTTTCTAGCATGGGCTATTCTCCTGATAGTTATTAGACTATTAGGCTGCTTTTCCTGACTGGATAAGAATTAAGGGTCTCGACTGGTATGTCTAGGATGGTGGGTTATTTTCATTATAGCTGTTATTGTCATCAAATTATTTTATGATGCTTGATGCTTGATAGGGTTATGTTTCCATCGTTTTTGCTCAAGCTCATGTATCATTACACCTAGGTGTTCTTTAATTCTTGGTGGTGTTCTTAAAGGAAAATGTGGTTGCTCAAGGAAAATCCAAAAAGGATTAAGGCTTTGTTTCTGCATTCTTCTGATAGAGCAATAAGAACAAATTCATTTGATTTAGTTCCAAAGCAATGATTGGTTTCTATTTGAATTTTTTTGTTTTATTAGATTCTGGACCTTCAAGCTCTGGGGCAGGGCTAGTGGTGGGGATTTATGGGTCTTGGTAGTAGTTTATGGTTAGAAAAATTGCGCTACTGAAAAAAGATTCATGGATCTTAATTACTTGATGAGTTTTAAATATTTAATTAATCCTGTTTGGATTAGTGACAATTGAGATCAGTTATTAGTTTGATCTTGCTTTGGGTGGCTAGTGATTTGTACTGTTGCTGCCCTTGTTATATTCACTTGAGTTAGTCTTTTGAAAACCTAAGACCTTACACTGTGTTGAACTGAATGGCTAATCACTAGTTCTGCCATGCATGTGCAATGTTCTGCTATCGTTGTTCTTGTTGCCAACAATCCTTTGCTGTGACTGTGAGTGATGCTGAAAGTTTGAGGTGGGCAAGTTTCTTTGTCATGGAGTTTTTTTCTACTGATCATGAAATTGATTTTCTGCATTGATGTTTATGGTTTTTTTCAACCAAGTGTTGCATTACATATCAATACATACTCCTTAGCAATGTTTGGCATTGCAGTTGCAGGAAGTGGCAAATAAACTTCATTTTTGGAGTAGATTTTTTTATAATCAGAGAATTTTATTCAAAATAAAAGCCCGAATCTTATAGGTCTGAGTTTCTAACAATAATTATAACCAAGCAAGACATTTTTTTGGAGCAGATAGATCTTTAATAACATATCTTGTGCATTTGCTTATCTTTCATCCAACAGTAATGATGTTTTTTTGTCAGTGTAAGAACTGTAGTTGCAATGCTACTTTGCTGGTTGTTCGAGTCCTTGTTTAGATTGGAGTTCTATAGAGTCTTTGCATTTCAAATTGAATGCATGCGTGTGAATGAGATCCTACTTTTATATACTCCTGTCAATAACACAGATAGAATAGAGAAACATACTTACAGGCACACCGGTTATTTGTCAGAGCTTCTACCCTATTTCTTTCTGTTCTGGTATTTTTTTAAGCACAAATTTAGGTGATTATTTGCTAATTCTGTTTTCAGGTTCTCAGTTCTTCTGACAAATCAAAGCCAAAAACAACAGTGAGATCTGGCGAAATGAATGTGACTGCCAAGGGTATGCAGCAGCAGGCCTCACCAATGCACCCTGTTAATCAGTCTGTTGCTGGGGTAGCTGTAAAATCAGAAGTCACAAAGATGTCCGGGAAGCAGCTAGTAGTTCTTAAGCCTGGATGGGAAAATGGCGTTTCCCATTCTCCAAAAGATGTGGCTAGCCCAACAAACAATGCTAGCAGAGCAGCAAATAGCCAACTTGTTGCCTCTGCTGTTCCTTCTGCACCTTTGAGGAATTCAAACAACCCAAAGCCTTCTTCTATGGAGCGCAAGCTGGCAAACTTGAATATGATTCCAGGATTTGGTGTGGAAAAAAGACCTTCTGCTTCTCAAACCCAGAGTCGGAATGACTTTTTCAACCACTTGAAGAAGAAGACCTCTGCGAACACATCTTCTGTTCTCCCAGATTCTGCTTTTCCTTCTCCTTCTCCGTCATCTCCCACGAGCGAGAAATCTTCTGGTGTAAACAAGGAAGTAGCCAATCCTCTTGCAAGTCCACAGTCTAATGAAAATGGTGCTGAGTTGACAAGCAACGGTGGTACTTTTTCTGAGGAAGAGGCTGCCTTCCTTCGTTCCCTTGGTTGGGAGGAAAATTCTGGTGAGGATGAAGGCCTTACAGAGGAGGAAATCAGTGCCTTTTATCAGGAGGTAAACAATTCTTAATTCAGTGTGTTAGTTTTGTTTTTAATCATTCAGAAGAGTGCATAAATCTGCCAAGACTTCCATTATTAAGTTGCTTCACCCTATCCTGGTGCTGGATTTTTATTGGGGAAATCTTGGATATATGATGTGGTCTTCTTTCTTGATAGAAATTTGTCTTTGCTCAAATAGTAATTGCATTTATTTATATAAGCCCATATAGGCTGCTGCTTTGCTGCTATTTGTTTGAAACCAAGTTAAACCAGAGCGACTGATGTAACCATATGCTGCTTTTGATGTTATGAATTACTCCTAGAGACTCACCCTTACAAATCAGTAACAGCTGTTTTACTTATCTTTCTTATACCATCTTGTTGTGCAGTACCTGAAATTGAAGCCATCCCTTAAAATGTGTCGAGGCATGCAGCAGAAGTTGGTCCAGTCTAATGCAACTATGATGTGTGGAGCTTCCCCTGAATTGAGTCCTTCTGACTCTGGATCGGAAGCTTAATACTGTTCCCCTCCGTAGTAGTTCCAAGAAATTCAAATTTTTGATGGCAGATGGTTAGTTTCTTTATTTAATTTTTTTCTTTGTTCAAATATTTTCTTTTGGGGAAAGCTGGTGAATTCCGGATGGAAGAAGGGATGCATTTTTTTGGGTTGGAACTCCGCATTCTGCGTATAGTGGCAATAAGATACAGATGCCTCAATCTGGCCCTGCCCGACAGAGGGAGATTTTGGTGTCAAGGTTGCTTGGGAGTGAGTGGGGTTAGGGTAGAAGAAGGCTTGTCAGCAGTGGAATATAGTGAGAAAATTGCATCTTATGGGGCGCATTTTGGTCCTTTTGTTTTCATTTCAAGAGGGTTTTTTATCCTACTCAAGAAAAAAAGAAAAAGAAAAAGAGAGGGCTTATGGTGTTTTTTTTGTCAAAATTACGGAAAGAAAAGGAAATCAAAGTTTCATCTTTACTTTAGTTGCTCCTGCTGATGCTGATATACATGATTTGCTCTCTGGAGTTTTTATTTTTATTAACTAATATTGTTTCTTAGAGCAATGCATGCTGATACTCCAAGTCAAAAAAAACTACGCATGGATAAGAAACAGTATAAAGAATTTTTTTCAATTGATGAATGTGGATGATGGTATCATATATATATATATATTCACTCTTCGCGACTACTTAGTTTTTCAATACTGTCATCGGCCACCACCGCCCAGAGCTTAACGACCACAATTGAATGGCCGCCTTTGCTTTCTCTTCCTCTTCCTCTCCCCCTCTTTGAATTCCGACCAGCCACGTTTCGGTTCGTTTTCACTTCACAGTTAACAGTTTGATGTTGGTTTCAGCCTATAGGAAACACAAGCATGAAGAATGTGATCTTATGGGCTAGAACTGTTGTCATTCTGAACCCGGACCATAAAAATGGAACCTAACCAAAGAGTTCAATCCAATCAATTAGGTTCATTTTTAGGTTTGTCTAAAAACTAGACCGAATAGGATTGTGGATACATCTACCTGCGACCACATTCACGGGGAAAATGTTAGGCTCTTCTTGAAATGTTATATAACCAAAGAGGTCAATCTAACCAATTAGGTTCATTTTTAGGATTGTCTAAAAACTAGACCGAATAAGATTGTGATACATCTACCTGCGACCACATTCACCAGGGAAATGTTAAACTCCTCCTGAAATGTCATATTAAATTTACTCTTCCATTCGTATAAGTGGTGAAATTCAAACTTATGAGATTTAGTTATCCTTCCTCTAAAAAAAAACTCAAAAAGTATTAGTTGATGAACAAGAAACTAGCAAGAATATCAAATAATATAAAGAACAATGGAATCTGAAAATAAATTTTGTATCCGTTGAGTTCATAAACAAGATTGTATTCAAAATTTAACTTAAAAATAACAAGAACAAGAATAAAATTTGGTTGAAATCCACCGATCTAATTCTTAACTTAAAAATAACTAATTCTTAACTTAAAAATAACAAAAACAAGAATGAAATTTAGATGAAATTTACGAATTTAATTCAATATTTCAGATGAATCAATAAATAACTAGTGTTAATTTCTACAAATAAATAAGGGAGTTAAAAATGAAAATTTCAGTTTTATTTGCTTAATATGAGGCTCGCTTAAGCTAATAATCAAACAAGATATGAGCTTAAGAATATTATGAGAATTTTCCCACTCTACAAAATATTCAAAACTAAGTTAAGAATGTAAAAATTGGTGCATCTTTCTATGTAACATAAAAGACAAAAGAGAGGCACCTAAAAGTAGAAAAAACCTGAAATGAGCTAAGGATTGATGAGCTCAGGATGGTTATGTGATGCCATCAGTTGGTTGTTGTTGTTGAATGATTGGGTATTATAAATATTAAGATTTTTTTTTTATTTGTGGTCAAATGGTCATTTTGAATTTGAATAAATCAAATTCAATTTGTAACAGAAAATTATCTCTTGATTATCATAACTAAAAAAATTATATTTATTGACCAATTTGTTGCCAACAAAAATATTAGATATTTTCTATTTCCAAACCTATAAATATAACCCCCATTTAGATATATTTACAAATAGATACACACACCTTGAGGATTCATAATGTTCCATTACGCTTCTCAGCCTATCAATCTCTAATTTTTCCAAAGTGAAGTTCACTAATTCTAGTTTTCATTATTACAATTAACAAATTAAGTAATTATTGATGCAATTTTTATGAGTATATCTTTAGATCTAAAAGTCCATAACATAGAGTTTAAAAAATAATTACTCTGAGATCATTTAAGTGAAAAAAAAAATTAAAAAAAATCGCCCTATAAGAAGCAAAAAGAAATGGTCGTAGTTTTTCAAAAAAAGAAAAAGAAGAAACAGTTGCTAGGAATTCAAAGTAGAGCACTATACGTTTTACCCACCCCACCTACGAAGCACCAGCTCGAATCCATGATTTCGAGGCATACGAAATGCACTTTAACTACAATGGCCTGTAAGAGCACCCCTTTGTTTAAAAAATAAAAAGAAACTAGGTAATTGCTACTGGCAACAACAATTATTTTTTTCCCAAGAAAAGAAAGGAGAATGGATATTAACAAGTTAACAATAGATAAATGAAAAGTGCACAGGGCATAGAAGATAGCAGCAACTGAACATAGGCTAACATATTCATAAGAAACCAGGGCTGCCGCAAATAGATTGAATGACAAAATAACCATCACAAATCACAGAAAGTTGCGTATATCTACTTTCAGTGCTTGGGACTGTTAGGACAAGATAAACATGTACAAAAGGTGACGCAAAATGCTTAAACATTGGTAATACTGCATAAACAACATGTACACGATGAACATTCTACCCCAGCCATTGAGTAAGTCATGATGCATGCACAATTGACTCCCACACTTGCTACACTCACCACAACTCGTTGCCTCATTTGCATTGGTACTACACAAACTCATTCTGAATGCGATGTCCAGTAAATCAAACCGCTGCAGGAGACAATTTTGGTTAAATGTAACCCATGGAAGGATGCATGTATTCATTAAAAGCAAATGGAAAACACTAGAGTGCAAGATTCAACTGTAGGGATACCAAATTTGTCTAAAGAATGGGAATAAATGTGCATCTGTTTTTGTTGTCTGCTTTTTTTTTGCAGTGTTTTGATGCTTCAAGACAGAATAGGTATGTAATTCCAACCAAAAGTGACACAAGCGTACCATAATTTTACAGTAGCCATAGATCTTAGAGTAATACTAACGGCTTTGTGCCACATTGATTCACAAGAAAGCGAGAAATGGCCAAGTCTGTCATCACTTTGCATTGCTATGAACAAAAAATAAAACTTCAAGGGTGCACTGCAAGACAAAAATGTGGGTGTATAAACAAAAACAAGGAATTACCTTATCAAGACAAAGACGCACTGCAAGACACCAGCCGTCCCCGTCCATACTGAAGGACCAGTTTTGACAATAGAATCTTGTATTAATAAACCCACTGATGCCGCAAGAGAAACAAAGGACACAACATAAGCAAAGAAAAGCCAAAGCTTCAATCTGTTGCAATTAAGAGATGATTAGTATTAGAAAAATATTAGCATGAGCAAGATAACAAAAGGTAGAGTTCATATCTGGTCAGTGCTAAAATGACAGGATGAAACAAAAAGGCTGATACTGAGATACTATCATACTAAGGCCAGTTAACTTATCATTCAAAGAGAGGCATTAATATGCTGACTGCCAAATTTTCAATCTTATGGTGAAGAAAAAACCAGATAAAGCTGTTTTCAAAAAACGAAAAAAACAACAGACATCTTTCTCAAAAGGAGAAAGAAAAGAAAAGAAAAAGATGATCCGTTGTGTTCGGCTATATCATCAAAAAATTCATTTCTTTGATTGATTTATCCATCAAATTCAGTAAAAGCCTTGTCAAGTGGGAATATTTCTTTAGAATCTCCAGAAAGTAAAATAGAACTCTTAACAGAAATCCAAATCTTCGCTCAATTTTCTTATTTTTCCCTAAATCATTTTTACTTCTATGTTCTTTATAAGGCCGCATGTTCCAAAGCATTTCAAGTTGGGCGGCAACAGGAGCCGGACATTCGCATATTACACCAAAGACAACCTACTCAATAACTTAATAAACAACAGATACAATGATGCATACAACAATAAAATACAAGATCACCTAGTCAATCACCAAACAAGGAGCTTGAAATGGCAGAACACTAAGCATTTCAAATTGTAGATTATGTCCACCGTCAGGCTGAAGCAAAAATGTTTACATGTATAGGAACATTTGACAAAATAGGCAAAAGAAAACTACCCAACGGGTTTTAAACTTGGATAAAATATATTTTTAAGCACGTTGCAGTGTCTAGTATCATGATCTTTTTCACTCTTGGCTCTAACATTTAGGCTCATCCTAGTTAATTTTTAAATTCAGTCAAGCCTAAGATGTTTAAGCTTTAACATCAGGGCAGATTACAAAAATCAACATAGTAGTGGGAAGCTTAGCAACTCAACCATGAATTTGTTAAAGGATAAAAGAAAGCAAAACAAAGAATACTTTTACATGCCAATTCAAAAAAATATATATAAAAAAAACGAGAGAATTGAACAGACTTGAAGGTCATGGGACAAAAGTAAATGACAATTGCCAGTGACAAAGTAACATCACTATGGCAGATTGAATCTTAATTCCCACACTAAAACAGAACTAACTACAGCCATCTCTTGATATAATTTCCTTTTTAAAAGGAAAACCAGGACCTAAATATATTTAAGTACAAGTAATTGTCATCCTTTGTTGTTTTTAACATATTTTAGCTAAAAGTACAAATGCCTATGCATTCATAGCCTGAAAAAATGAATGCATCTATAGCTATATGCATTGAACGGCAACGGAACAGCAGGACACCTATAAGGTTGGCATCCACAGCGAAAAAAGCAAATCTCAAGACAAGATAGCTGGTTTACAGTGGCGCGTTAGATTTTAATCTTGCTAATCAACTAAGTTCTGCTTCCTAGTGATCTAACAGGTAATATGTAACACCGCATGAGCAAATAATCCATGAAAGAGATGAACGAAGGAGAACGGTCATATACCAAAGAGTTATGACTGTAAGATTAATACTTCGCTAAGATGTTTCCATTAAATGCACAGAAGGGGAGTTATGTAAACAACAAAAATAGTACAAATGAGCCATGACATAAGGTGTTTTTTATAAGATACAGGCATCGAGTTATCTATATTATGCCTATTTCAGATTCACCATCCAACAATTCATGCATGGTAATCTTTAGTTTAGTTAAGCTGTTAAGGTACATCCCTCAGTGCTTAGAGTGCAAGAAATATGATTTCTCAAATCTCAGGCGTAAAAGGGAAGATCCTATGCAAAACTAAGAAATAACCGGATATAAAGGATGACATACTAAATTACCCAACAAAACTCAAACAATCTTTTCCATAGTGTTGTGCATTACATAAAATTACACATCGTGAAAAGTTAGTAAAGATTCTGCATGACGTGAATAGGATTCCATATGCTACATGCTCTCAAAGATGTCAGTCCAGACTTATTCTCAAATTTGTAATCGTAACTGCAGTTTAAATTTGGCTCTTAATACTGTGATATACAGAAAAAAGATTTGACTGACTTGAATAGTAATTATAACGACCATCACTAGCTGACCAATGACATGAGGCAAGAAAGCTACAAAGAAATGGGTATGCCAGCAATTCCATTCTGATTAACTCATACATTGAACATGTTCATAAAGTTTTTAAAATATTCTCTTGAACATCCACGTTTTAATTCTCATCCTCCAGTCTTTTTTTCACGTAGCATAATATAGAAAGATAAAGTCTAAATCCTAGACAGAATAAGCATTGGGGAAACTGAATTGACTAGGACCACTCCCAAACAGTTGAACAGCAGGTGACGTCACTTATCCTAAAAGAAAGTACAGGACAAATTCAAGCTTCTAAATAAGCAAGATGTGTGCTTACTTTTCAATGAAAGATAAGTTAATGCAGTTTTCAAACAGCAAAGGTATATAATTTAGAAGTATCTCAATGTATATAAGTCACAATTTCATTTCTCCCAGATCAGATCAAAAGCAATTTTAAAGAATTATAGATATGCAATGGCGTAAGAAATCAAATAGCTGACCTCCACTCGCCTTCCTCATAAGGAGAGTAATCAATGTCTTCTCTCCTTACGCAATTAAACATGAGCGCTGCAATAGATGCAAATATGCCTGCAAATAATGCATACGCACCTAATCAAAACCCTAAAAGAGTCAAAGCGAAAGATCATGACAGGAAGAGAGAGTGAGGAAGACCTGGGAGGTAGTGGAGGAAGGAAACTTTGACGGAGCTGCAAACGACGGCGTCGACCCAGAACCACCAGCCAGCGCCGAATACAGCGCCGGCGACCCCTGGCCCGAAGATAGCCAAAAGCTCCGGTAAATCCATTCCAGTGAACCCGAAAAATGGATAAGTTGTGGTTTGGGATTATCAGTTATGAACCCAAGTGCAAAGTTTAGCTTTTTGTTGAGACTCGTGTTGAAGCCTCACTTTGGTTGCTTATGGAACCTTCTTCCTTCTTTGTTTCCTTCCTCGTGTACAGTTAATGTCTATTTTCCCTTTCGTTTTATTTTTTTCCTCTCTTTCTTTGCGTTTGTTTTTATCAACGTTCTAAATCTCGTCCCACAAGGTCAAAATTATTTACAATTTGTTTTTAGTTTTTTATTGTTTAAAAATGTTCTTTAGTTGAATGAGTTCTCTAATATTTGTTACATTTTCTTCAAATTTGTATAATTTTATAAATTTAATATAAAAAATTATACAAATTTGAAGGAAAATATTTTTTACTATTATAAATGTTAAAATTATAACTTTTAGAGAACTGTAGGATTTATACGGCGAGATTTCAAACTATACAAAATTTAGTATATATTTTATAAATTGTAAGATTTTTTACATAATTTACCTTTTATTCCATTTCAAATTCAATTTTGGTTTTCCTCGTGTTAACGTGAGGCCAAGGTTCAATTATAAGGAGGAAATGGCCTCATTGTCTTGTCTTTGAAAAATCAATAACTTTGATGTAAGATCTCCAAATTGAAAAAATAAAACCATGTCTACTTTATTTGTTGTTATGAAAGTCTAGTCAAATTATTAACATGCACAAGAGTAAATGGGCAAATACATTAGCATGCATGTGAAGATAAAATATGCAAATATAAAATAAATTGATATGGACGAGATTGTGTAAGGTATAAATGACGAGAATTATTAATTATTAATGATGATCATAACCAAATTAAAATATACAAAAAAAGTTACGTACGGTTTAATTTTTTATAAAAAAATACCTAAAAAAATCTTTTGCGTTCAAATGCAATGTTATATAGTTCCTTTTCTTTTCAAAGATATTATGCCATGAATATTGTGTTGAGTCTTGCGTTATGAGAATGAGTATGAAATTTTATTTCGCGCTTATGTAAATAAGAATTTTCTAACCTATATATTGTGCAATATGTTTGAGTTTATGTTAAAATTTAAATATAGTTTCGCCATAGTGTTTGGCCCCAGGTTCTACCTGGAGTAGAGCTTTTTGGATAAGTGCTGTGTGAAAATCACTTCTGTAAAAATCAGTATGCTGTTTGGTAAATATTTTTTAAAAGTGCTGTGAGATACTAGAAGCTGTTTGTGGTGTTTGGTAAAAACTGCTGTTAAAACTATGGTTGGTATGTAAAATGACTATAAAGGGTACAATGCATTTTTATGGTTTAAAAATCTGAAATGACCAAAATGTCTCTAAATTTAATGCCGATTCAGCTGTTCGAACCAAATGTTCGATTAATACACACACACAATTTAATTTGATAAATACAATATTTTAGTTAATTAATAAAGAATCAAAAATTCGAGCAAACTGTTTATCGCATTATCAAATTGAAGACACCTAATTAATCTAAAGGATGAGTATGAATTATTAAACAACAGATAAACTAACAATTTAAACAAATTGATTAGCAATTGGATTTATGAAGAGTTTGGCTTAAGAATTTTTTTCCCAGTTTCTTAACAATTTAATTTGATTAATTTGGGAGAGGATTTGGAATTTGGCAGAAACCCAAATTTACCTCTCAATTACTACCTCCAGCGCCGCTGCTGCTGCTCACGGCCGTCCCTCCAGCACCGCCGCGTCTCACCACCACAGACCTTCCTTCACCTAATCAAAAATCCCAAAAACAAAACCCGAAGTTAAGCTAGGCATTTTAACAAACACCTTGCCCACGCCATATTTTATACAGCACATTCATCACCTCTGCCTCGCTTAGCACCAAATCAAAACTCAAACCCAACCACCCATCAAAACTCAAACCCAACCACCCATCAAAACTCATCTCTTTTCCTCCGCCAAATCGAACATCTCCCACAGCCTCACTAAACCAACCAAATCTACCCGTTCTAGCAAAGGGAGAGATGAGAAACGAATGAAAGAGATGGTGAGGGTTGATGATGGTGCTGCGGCGGTGATGATGGGGGAGGCGAGAGGGAGAGATGGTGAGCGGCGGTGAGGAAAGCGAGAGTGAGAGAAGAGGAGAACGAGGCAGCCACGAGAAATGAGAATGAATTGGGTTTTTTTTGGTAATTTATACCTGGTTATTTTGTAATTAAGAAGGATAGTGGGGGATATTTTTGTCAAAAAAAATATAAGGCCAGCTTCCCGTGTTTTCTTCAAAAGTGATTCTGGCCACTGCTCCAAATATCAGCAGTGGGGAATATAGGCCAAATACAAAGGAAATCAAAATCACTTCCGGAAAAAGCTGGTTTGGAAAGGTATTACCAAACACCTTTTAAGGGCCTGTTTGGCGTTCCGGTTCTAGTTGGAAAAGTGATTCTGGAAAAGTGCTGTGTGAAAAGTACTTCTGGAAAAGTGCGGTGGGAAACGAGAAGTTGTTTTATGGTGTTTGGTAAAAATTGCGGTTAAAACTATGGTTAGAATGTAAAATGACCATAAAGGGTATAAAACACATTTTAAAAAAATTAATAAAAATAGGAAAAGTGGATCTAGAATTACTTATCTTGAGATGGAGATTTTATTGTGATAGTTTTTAATTTATTTTATTCTATTATATAAAGTAAAAAAATGAAATTAAAAAGAAAAAAGAAAAAAAGAGAGGAGAGAGGCAGGTGCGTTTTGGTTGCTGGAGCAAAATGCTCCAACCTGAAAAGCAAGCATTTTGCTTGCTTTTGAAATTGAGAAGCCCAGTTTATTTATCCATTACCAAACACTTCCATGGGAAACTTGCGGTGGGAACCGGGCGTTCCGGTGTAGAACCGGAACGCCAAACAGGCCCACTAAGGGCCTGTTTGGCGTTCCGGTTCTAGTTGGAAAAGTGATTCTAGAAAAGTGTTGTGTGGAAAGTACTTCTGGAAAAGTGCGGTGGGAAACGAGAAGTTGTTTTATGGTGTTTGGTAATAATTGCGGTTAAAACTATGGTTGGAATGTAAAATGACCATAAAGGGCATAAAACCCATTTTAAAAAAATTAATAAAAATAGGAAAAGTGGATCTAAAATTACTTATCTTGAGATGGAGATTTTATTGTGATAGTTTTTAATTTATTTTGTTCTATTATATAAAGTAAAAAAATGAAATTAAAATGAAAAAAAAAAAAGAAGAAGGAAAGAGACTCCAAACGCAGCAGCTGCTGCTGCACTGGAGCATTTTGCTCCATCTGATGGGCAGGCAAAATTGCCTTGATTGGAAAAGTGATTCTTGAGAAGCCCACTGAGAAGCCCACTTACCAAACACCAATGCACTCCGTTCAAGGTTGGGGAAGCACTTCTTCCAACCCAACCTTGAATGCCAAAGGAGCACTAAGTGCTTTTGGGTTGGAAAAGTGCTTTTCCAAACCCAACCCAGGGGCCAAACTAGCACTAAGTAGTTGGGGGTAGGTGTTATATTTGTAATCTGATTTTTGCCATTTGTATCGGTCGACTGCCAAGGATGCTTTTATGCGGTCATATGGTTATATATGGTTGGAAGGAAACATTGTGGTTTTCCAACAAAGAACTTATGATTGCACTTTAGTACACCATTAATATTTAACTCTTTTCTTCTAGTGACCTTGATGGTGGGTTCTCTCCTTGGGTAATCTATGTAGTTCTTTTGGGGGTGAGGTGACAATTCTCTATATTTTACTTATCGAGGTCGGTCTTAAAAATTCGATAGTAATTTGTACTCCTTTAGTTTTTAGCCTTTAGGTTTCCAAATTTCAGTCCATAATATATCAAAACATATCAAATTTTAATTCATGCCGTTAGAATTTTCATCTGAACCCTAACAAAACATTAAATATTTTTAAAAAAATCAAAAACTCAAACTCAAAATAAAAAAAATACAAAATTTAGAAAATTGGAGATTTGATTTTTTTAATAATTAAAAAATTACGAAAAATAGGAGATTACAAAAAATTGTAAAAATAAGTTAATAATTTTATTTAATTATTAATATATATTGTCAGAAAAATTTCAATAAGTTTGTAGGTAGTGGGTAGTGAGTGGACAGTTTCCGAGGTGGAATAATCCACCTATTTTCTCCTTTGTGGCGCAGTAAGAGAATGGCAAGTGGCACATTTCAGCATCCCACACGGACGCAAATTCATTGCGTCACAACACTGCACTCCAACCATTTGTATAGAAATCTTTCCTTCAGAACAAACCGTCCCCTCCTGTCCTGCCGCCTGCAAGTAACGCCAATCTTTCTTTCCTCTTTCTCTCTCTTTTGAAAGCGAAATCAAATTTGCGCGAAAAAAAAAACCAAAACCGAAATACGAGCCACTCGTAAAAACGGATCCGCAACTGCACGCCCCCCCCCACTCAGTAACTGAAAACCCTAACCCTAGCTTCTTCTTCTTCCTCCTCTCTTTTTTTATCATTTGTGTCTTCCCTTCTCTCTCTTATCTGTTACGTGTGCACGTGGAGGCGTAGGGTCCCGAATTAGGGTAAGGGCCTGGCGAATTTAGGGTTCAATAATAGAAGTTAGGATTAGGGTCTTCTCGGTGATGGAATGCGCTGGTGGTGGTGGTGGAGGAGGAACTGCTTCTTGTGGTTGCTCTTGTCGGTGATGACCGGAGGCCGATGCCACCGGCGGAAGAAGATGATGGGTAGGGGTCCTGACGGAGGTTGCGGCATCGGCGAGAGGATTTGCCGCCCTATCCATAGGGTTCCGGGGTCCATTCCTCCTGAAACAACTCAGTGTACCTCTGTGAAAGAGAAGCTTACTTCCCAGGGCGTTGATTTCTTCTCTCAAGCCCGGAAAGCTCTCTCTGAACTCTCCCCATTTGACATTCCTGAGGATGCCTCCGGACCCGCGTCTGCTCATTTGGGCGTGTCCACTTTGCCTAGTGGTCTAGCTTGTTTGTTGAAGCAGTCAGACAGTAGGAAAAGGCATAAGAGATCACATTCTGGTGCAGATAAGAAGTCATCCTCTTCACGGCAGTCTAAGGGAGGAGGCAATATTTGGGTTGAGACCGAGGAGTATTTTAGGGACTTGTCATTGCCTGATATTGATGCTTTGCTCGAGCTGTCTTCTTCATTTAGGTCTTTAGTTGATAGCAAGTCTCTTTTGATCCCGTATACTGGAAATGGGCATACCGAGACCAGTGAAAAGGCCCAGGAAACTGCGGAAGCTAACTCTGAGGTTGCCTCCACAAATGTGGATAAGAGTAAGAATGTTAATTGTGTGCATGGAGATGGGAATGGAAAAGAAAACGGGGTGTCAGTGGAAGAGGAAATGAAAGAGAAGGATGGACAGCAAATGGAAATTGATGAGGTGGGAGCTCAAAGTGAAGAGTGTTTGCCTCATATAAAAGGAAAGGTTTCCTCTGTTTCAGATTGGTCTGGTGGTTTAGAATGGCTATTAGGTTGTAGGACTAGGATGATTTTGACTTCTGAACGGCCTTCCAAGAAACGGAAGCTCTTAGGTAGCGATGCAGGATTGGATAAGATTTTGGTTGGTACTCCTTGTCTCGGGAACTCATCCATATGTGATTATTGCTGCAAGATGGGTGAAGATTCAAGCCCTTTGGTTGTTTGCTTCTCTTGTAGGATTGTGGTCCATCACAAGTGTTATGGTGTGCTAGGTGATGTAGATGAGTCGTGGTTGTGCTCTTGGTGCAAGTACAAGACAGATGAAGGTGATTCAGCGAAGGCTCCTTGTGTGCTTTGTCAAAAGCAGGGAGGTGCTTTGAAACCGGTTGCTGCAAATGATGGGTGTGTTCAAGAGTTTGCTCATTTGTTTTGTTCACTATGGATGCCTGAGGTTTATATAGAGGACTTGGCAAAGATGGAGCCAGCTATGAATATAGGAGGAATAAAAGAGACCCGGAGGGATTTAACGTGTAATGTATGCAAGGTGAAGGGTGGAGCTTGTGTTCGTTGTAGTCATGGTATGTTTTGTTGCTCTCATTGTTTATGGCATGATGCATTTACTACTTTTGTATGGTACTGAGGATTGGAATCTGTATAGAAACTTGTTCATCTGTTAGAATGTAGAACCATGGGCTTTTTCAGCTAACAAGTTTTATGTTAGTGCATTCTGCAACTTTTGTCTTGTTCCTGATGCCAGTGTGTAGTTCTCTTGTCAAGCTAAAGAATACTGATTTTGTTTTCCTTGGTTTACATTTTTCAATAAAAAGATGGAATTGATTTATTTAGTTTGCATTTTTCTTGGAGAATTGATCTGATGTTTTTTTGTTCCTTTCTAACTGCTTGCTCAAAGCTATAGATTGATGAGCAATGCGTGCTTTTATTCATAGCTGATATTTTGAGGTTTAGGCGCCTTGTTGTTGATCCATTTAGTGTATATGTCGGTAAATCTTTGTGTAATACTTAAATTCTAAACTTCCTGTATCATCGGCAAGGACAGGAAGAGTGCGCATTGGGTTTGAAATTTCTTAAAGCTGATGGAAGGGATGTGTAAGATGCCCTTAGCTATTTTGTTTTTCCGGTTTTTGCTGAGTATTGGCACTGCTAGTCTGGAAGTGTTCAATCCGTAGCCAGTAAAATTAATTAATGACAAAGATATAATTGGTTAACTCTGCAATGTAATTATAATCTACAAAGTACTTCCCAATTTTTGTTCGCAAAACCAATCGATGAGTTTTCATTCACGATATACATGTATGAAGGTGCGGTCAAATCTAATATTCCCAGACGGTTTTTCGTTCTGTTTGTTAACAAAGAATGTGATGATTATGTTTCAGAAAAGGAAAAAAAAAGAATAAAAGGAAAAAGGAAAAGAAAGAAAGAACATCATCATTGGATGTGAACTTACTGTGTAAGATACTTCAAATGTATGCTCACTAGCAGCTTGTACTCCACTGATTGCGTAAGCTTTTGGCAAATGGGTTTGAGAAGCTTCGATGGCTCTTTTTGTTTTGTGTATTACATGACAATGGCTCTTCCACGTTCATATCCCTCATCAAAGATGATAGCTGTTAACTTTCTTGTGCGCTAATTTTCTTTAATATGAGAGATGTTGTTAATGTATCCATTTGCAATGAGGAGTGGCATGAATTATGCTGTTTTTCTTTTTTGTACAAGCACGGATTATCCTGCTCCAACTCTGTTGCTCTTTTTTCCCAATCTCACTTTGGTTGTGTCCTTTTTCATCTTTTCGGATTTTGGGTTGGTGCCCATCATATCACGGGTGTTTGCTGGAACCTTCGTGAACTTAATAGATTAGAGTTGTATTGTTATATTTATTACCAGCCTTCTTGCACCCATAGCTGAAATGTTTATAAGTTACTGTGTGCTGCCAGTTACATGTGCAAGTCGCTTCTCATTTTCTAAATGGGATTGTGGTTGATCCAGTACCTGTGATTTATGAAATTATCTGTGATCTGACTACTATTGGTAGTTGGTCTCAATTTTTTGACCGTGTATGAAGGAGGATAGTTTACATTCTCTGATTTACTTTTGCTAGTAGGTGTAGCCTAAATGTTACCTCTAGCAGTTTGCAATGATTGTATTAGAGAATATGGAAGACTTCATCTAGAGATGAGTTGTGTTTTAGGCGTGCTTTTTTAATCATCACTATCTTACTTGTGTAGGATTAATATTTATATAGCTTCCTTTACTACCACTACTACTACTGCTAATTTTCCTACTGCTGCTCCAACTACTACTCCTGACATCGCCATTTTCATAGTCATAATTGATAAATGGCTTTATGTTTACGTTGTCATGAGTGTTCATTTGTTTAAAGTTGTGTACTTCTGTTGGCTCCATTTTCTGTGTTGTGAATTTTTAATAGTTATCTCAATGGTACTGATTTTTCTGTGTTTTTTCCAGGGGCTTGTCGAACTGCTTTCCATCCTATATGTGCAAGGGAGGCAAGGCATAGAGTGGAGGTTTGGGGCAAGTATGGGTCTGCTAATGTAAGAATGTTATCTTACAGAATTGGCAGTTGCATTTCTCTATTGAATACCCTGCTGCTGTTACAACTAATACTTCTATGATTACCATGTCCATAATAGCTATAATTATGTTTTTGACGTTATCTATGGACTTATTTTGTGTTGCGTATTGCAGGTTGAGTTACGTGCTTTTTGTTCAAAGCACTCACAGATCACTAATGATGGTAGTACACGTCAATTGGGAGAACCTTTAAAAGCTGTAAGCACTTGCCACTCTAATTCGACCCCAATTTCAGGGACATCATCTTTGGACAAACATGACAAACAGCTCAAGTTAAATGTTGGGCGAAATGGAGATAACATTGCAGCGCCTGTAGATACTTGTGATGCTACTGTTAACGAATCTGTCAATGGTGAACTGTGTGAGACAAGGTTATCTGGGAGAAGTGACAATGAGGATGCCAATCCTTCCGATTCCCCAAGTCTGGCACTGATTTTGATGAAGGTACTTGAACCGGCTGCCCCTATGTGAATCTTGCTGCATGCTTGTGACATATGACTGCTTTGTTATCTTATCTTTGCACTAGTTTTCTTTAATTACTCTATCATATGCATTGCTTTGTTAGACCAGCAATTTGAGTCTCACTTAAGCTATCATGCAGTTGATCGAGCGAGGTAAAGTCGACGTGAAAGACGTAGCATTGCAGATTGGCATTTCACCTGACTTGTTACTATCAGCACTTGCTGTAAGGAGTTGCATAATGACTTTTTTACTCGTCCAATCAGTTTATGAAAGAGGTCATCAGATGATTTTTTGACCTTGTTTCTACAGGAAGATACCTTGGCTCCTGACTTGCGTTGCAAGATAATCAAGTGGCTTAGTGATCATGCTTACATGGGTGTTTACCATAAAAATCTGAAAGTTAAACTGAATTCCTCAGTTTTATCCAAGCCTGAGGTGGGAACGGCGGATCATTCTGGAGGGGTAACACAATCAGAATGTGATGTCACAGATCCTGTTGCTGTTAAGTCGGTGCCGCTGCGAAGAAGAACCAAAAGCAACTTAAGAATTTTGAGTGATAATAATGTAATTTGTTCACCTGATAGAATTTTAAGTGACAAAGGGAAAGGGGTGGATAAGGTTAAAGTAGATCAACTGGTCGATGAAGATGTGGAGCACTCCAGTAAAGTATCAATTCTTGCTGGCAAAGAAAAGGTAATAATTACTTAGATTGTAACAACTGTTTCATTCTTTTTTGAAGTAACAGAGGGGATTGCTTGACTTGATTTTCAAAAAAATTTAAGTGCTGTTTTTTTGGGTGCATGAAGTGCCACTTGAAGTTTCCCTGTTTCTTTTATGAACTCTATGCTGAATCGTGTTGCACGTTTTATTTTGTGTACGTATCTCATCTCTTTAATGAATAAAGAATTTCCTAGGTGGTTGCAGTATGGTACTCCCTCCCATTTTAATAAAACGTCACTTTGACTTTGGGCAAGCATATTAAGGAGGCTGGATGACTCACTGTTTGAGACAATTTTGCCCCATACTTTTTTTCGAACATACGTTAAGGATGCTCGTACGTTCGAGAAAAAGTAAGGGGCAAAATTGTCTCAAACAGTCATTCGGCCTCTTTAATATGCGTGCCCAAAGTCAAAGCGACAATTAATAAAACTAGGAGGGAGTAGCTGGCAAGTAGCATTTTTATTATTTTATATAATCTGATCTAGGATGATGTGTGTTACTCTGCTTTTCAGCCTTTTCCTTATCATGCAGTTACTGTCTAGATCAGTTCTCTTTCCTCTTTCCTCCTTTCTCTTGTTCACTTTCCCGTCCTGATCAATTAATTTTTGCAATTTTACTTAATTGTCTTTTTCCCCCCTTTCATGTGGCATGCTGTCTAGTTCAGTGCTCTGAGTTGTTCCTTTCCTCGGTACAGCTTTCCACTAAGACAGATTTTGTTTGTTATTATGATATCTGGATTCCGTGGCGTCCTTACCATTTATATCAATTAGCTGTAAAGTGTGGCTTGTGCTTAACCCGTGAGCTCTGTGGCAACAGTTCAGTGATCTATGTATTTGTGCCTTTTCGTGCGACTTATAATTGATACTTCCTACAGTCCTCTTTGAATATTGCCTTGTGAAGATGCAATATTGGGACATAACTCTGAGCAGTAGCTTGTCATTAAATTAAATGATAGCAGTGGTATTGCTTGGTAGTCTGTCATTATGCCTAGCCTACCTTCATGTTTTTGCTTTTCCTTCTTTATTTTGGGTACAAATTTTTTGATCATGCTAAGGATTTATTGTATATTTTTAGTTCCTGCTCTCTAGTAGTTTCTTTTTAAGAAATCTATTCTCTTTTACTTGTGCAGACCCCTGATGAATTTCAAGAACCTTTGGTAGCCCCCTTACCCATATCTGAAGGTCTGTATATCTTATTCTTGTTTTTTACCTAATCTTTTTGTTTGATTGCAAGTCTTATTCTTTTGTTATTGGTCCTTGGTTTTACTTATTTGATTTTTTTGTTTTATTATGCAAAGTTATATTTCACTTTCTCCTGGATAACTTCCTGGAGATCTGTCCTTCAATTTTATTTGACAATTTTTTTGGAAAGCTATAATTTCTCAACAGGAGAAAAAAGATCTCATGGTAAAGTTTCAGTTCATAATTTCTTGGCCTTTCATGCATGTCATGTGAAAGATTTTTAGTAAGTCAAGTCTTTTCCATAAGTTCCATTCATGTTTTTCTAGGCCTGTCCCAGTCTTCCACTTAGAGCCCCAACTTGGTCACTCCCGAGTAGATATTCTACTCCCTCCAGGTCATTTCAGACACAGCGAGATGGCCATAAATGACTTTCTCTAAACAAGTGTTGTCCCGTCCATCTTGGTAGTACACTAATTTCTCACCCTATTCTTTATTATGTGACTACAAGATCGTCTTTGCATGCAAATCTCTGGTTCAATTCCCCACATCCTCTCTACCATAGTGCCTATCTGGTCAGATAACATATACTCCCTCCGGACACAATTAAATGACGTTTTAGAATAGTAAAAATTCGTAGGACAATGATCTTTGATCTTATTTTATTCTACATTGTTTCATTTTTACTCATAATTTTCACTCAAATTACCACACCATCATCAAATTGGGTTGATTCATAATTTTTTTTTGTCATTTGCACAAAATATATGCTTCGGAAAAGATAAAATGACAAGTATTATGAACAGTAAGAATCCGTAGGAAAGTGACAATTATTTGTGTCCAGAGGGAGTATTACTTTCCCAACATCCCAATTTTGTGTACTTTGAGATGATCGTGCTTTAAGCATAATATCTTGGCCTGTATTTCATCCTTACTCCAATTTGACTTTCCCCCTTACTGGTCTCACTTTTAAGGCTGTATCATTTCCAAATGAGATGAGCCACATGATGTTTCCTCGATGTACTTGGTTAGGTCATCCATTGTCATGGCAAAGACACATGTTCTTAGGGAAGATTACACCTATAGTAACAGGAAATTACCATTTAACTCCCACTGTTCTTGTGTAGTCACTTCCCTATTATTTGTATCCTTTCACTTCTATATCAGATGAACCCTACTTTTTTGCTTCCATAGATTCCTTTGGTATCTTGCCATTGGCCTTCTGTAACTTGAAGACCATAGGCAGGTCTTTCTTATCTCCACATTTCCTCTTTAGCCTTCTTAGTTGGAAATTGGTTACATAGTTGATCTGCCAGGCATAAACTTCAATTGGTTGTTAGACACCATGTGGCACTCCGTAATTTATGCTTGACTTGGTAGTAACTTCAATGCCTCTGTGAGTTGGTGCTATTTAGCTGTCATCCTGCTTTTGTGCTAGGGACAACTAGTTCCTCTACTTAGATATCGTCCTCTACTTAAATTTCATGTTGAATAATTTTGCTAACTATAGCACCCTCTCTTCAGCTAAGGCCTTCTAGACTTCAATAGGAATCTAATCAGATTACAAAAAATTCTCTTTGATGGTTCCAAGGATGCTTAATTAATCCTTGTTATCAGTCCCGCTGAAGTAGCAACTCTTCAACCTCTTCCTCGTGAGATTTGAAAGTTTATAATTTGATCTCTCTATAAGATCTAATGTAGAATCTAGATTTAATTTAGTCATTGAGAAGATAAATTATTTTACCCAGTTTTTTCTGATCACCTTTGGTAGACTTAATTGTTGTTTTTCCACTTTTCCTAGCTTTAGTCAAAGCTCTCGGTGTTTTGCATTATAATAATCTATCATGGGTAGTGTCAAAAAACCTTGTGGAGTGCCTTCTTGGCTGGCTTATATCTGACATGCTTCTTGTTTCTGGCATGTGACTCTTTCCCTATGCCATTCTCCTGGGTTTCGTGATCTTTGTTAACTATTTTTGTTAGAGGCCTTCTTTATTGATTTGGTTCTTGGACAAAAGTCTTCCATTAACTCATTGTGGCAATCGTTGGTGTAGTAGTATCTTTTGGGCTCAATGCCTCCTCAACAATGTCTTGATGGATACTTCATGTCCTATAGAGACTTTTGCTTACTTTTCTTTTGGGCATGTGAACAAAAATTTGGTCTTGAACTAAAACTACTCTTAGCTGTTCAGTAAACGCAATTAAGTTGTGGTTATCTTTTACTGTTAAAAGTAACTATCTAACTATCCAATTGATGTTCCCCAAACATTGCTGCTGGATATCAATTGTCTGTGGATGTCTATATCTTTTTTATATGAAAAGACGTTATTATTGATATTTGTTTTCAGAGTCTCTAATTTGTGGAAATATTCATGTTCATCTTGATGGCCTGCTATAGGACTTCTGGTTTCTCTTAACATAAGTAGGATATGTTGCACAGGCAGTTTAGATGACCCCTCCGATGAAAAAGTCTTTGCAAAGGTTGAATCACCACATGCTGCTGTTCTGAAGCATAATAATTCAATCAAGCAAGATAAGGACAATCCTGTTTGTCCAGATGTGAATGCAATTCTCCCTGATCTCATGTAAGCTTTGCTAAATGAGCACCTTCTTACAAAAAAATGATTGTGGTAGTTTTTTTTTAAGTTCTGAAATGACTGCACTTTTCCTTTACATCAAGACAATCTGCTGCTGCTATTATGATTTTTCTTCTAAACGTCATACTCTTCCGCTGCAGCAAACTGGAGTCTTGTTCTAGTTTTTATGTCCACCCATATATTGGCGGCAAACTGTCAGAAATGCAGAGTTCCACTCTCTTAGAGGACAGAATTCATGCATTTGAAGGTAGGCATTGCTTGGCATGAAAAATGATGGGAAGAACCTGCCGTGGATTCTATTCTGTGCAAATCTTAATTATACATGACTTTGTCAGGTTTAAGGGAGGGAGATTCTGGTTTGGAGGCTTCACTCGATGTAAGTGTCTGCTGTAATCACGAGGATAAACATCCAAAGTGCAAGAACAGTATTTGCAGTTATGCTGAAGTAAATTCAGGAAAATGGGTTGATGCTAAGAAGCTGGGTATTTTTAAACTGTCTCCAGCAGACGAATTGGAAGGAGAATTAATTTATTTTCAGGACAAGCTACTCAGCAATGCAGTTCTTAGGAAGTGCTTCACTGGTCTGTTCTATTTTCCGGGAAACTTTGGTTCTGTTTTCCTTTATACCGTACTGTGCTTCAATGCCATAAGAAATACAAATTCAGTTCCAAATTAGATCATATGTTTTCTGCATTTAATCAGATCAAATGCACTATTTTACCTGTTTGTATGCTGTACTTGCAGATAATTTAATCGGTAATGTTGCTAGGAGTCTACCACAGGAGATTGATACAGCTAAGGTGCAAAGATGGGATTCTGTGCTTGCTAACCGATATCTTTGTGACCTTAAAGAAGCAAAGAAGCAGGGTAGAAAAGAAAAAAGGCACAAGGAAGCCCAGGCTGTGCTAGCAGCTGCAACTGCTGCTGCTGCAGCTTCTTCTAGGATTTCTTCATTTAGGAAAGATGCCTTCCATGAATCTGCTCATCAGGAGGTTGTTCTTTCTCACCAGATTTTCTTTTTTCTTCTGGAAGATATGCAAGAATCTTAAGTTGCAGAAATCTGTTTATTTGATCTCCTGTTTCCTCTCTGCAGAAATATAACGTCTCTAATGGGAGGTCTGCGATTCCATCCCAGTTGATTTTACGCCCGAAGGAGACAGCTTTGCGGGTGGCGCTTCCTAGGATTTCAACAGAGAACTCCTCTGATATTGTGCAGTTAGTATCTCATTTCTCCAAAGAGCATCCTCGGGCATGTGACATTTGCAGACGATCTGAGACAATGCTAAACCCCATCTTTGTCTGTTCAAGTTGCAAGGTTTTCTTTGATTCCCTATTTGTTTTTTGGGCCAGTATAAAATGTTTTCCTAATTGATCCTAAAGAGGCCTTTCTGCCAACAGGTTGCAATCCATTTGGATTGCTATCGTAGTGTGAAAGAATCTACAGGTCCGTGGTATTGTGAATTGTGTGAGGAACTATCACTATCTAAGTGCTCTGGGTCTGCCTCTGCTAATTTTTGGGAGAAGCCCTATTTTGTTGCTGAGTGTTGTCTATGTGGTGGGACTACTGGCGCTTTTAGGAAAGCTACTGATGGGTCATGGGTTCATGCATTCTGCGCAGAGGTGGAATTTTCTTTCCATTTTGATTAGCTTGTTATTTGTTGCTTTTAGGTTTAATTTCCATCTTTCTCGAATCTAACTGTGGTTAAATTTTTTATAGTGGGTTTTTGAGCCATCATTCAGGCGGGGACAAGTAAATCCTGTTGAAATAACGGTAAGTACATACATCACGCCGTGGAATTATCAAAATTCACTCCATTGACTGGCTAGATTTTTTGTGAGTTATTCATGGTATGCATCAACTGATGAATTTATCAAGGAATGGAGCATGTTATTTGCAAACATTGCTGTTTAGGAGTGCAGGCTATGATCTTATTTACCGTTTGCTACTATATGCTATTCTATGTCAGGAAACTCTTTCAAAGGGCATGGATACATGTTGCATCTGCCGTCGCAGACATGGTGTATGCATAACGGTTAGTTTTGCACGAATTTATCCATGGCATTATTTCTCTCTCAATGACAAGGAGTCTTGAACAGTGATAATCATATGCAATTTCCTATCTGCAGTGTAGCTATGGTCATTGTCAGACTGTTTTTCATCCCAACTGTGCTAGGAGTACGGGTTTTTACATGAATGTTAAGACTCTTAATGGGAAGTTGCAGCACAAGGCGTACTGCGAAAAGCATAGTGTGGAGCAGAGGGCAAAGGTCTGTACTTTTTATTTGTTCTTGTTCTGTGCTCATGTCACTGGCAGGTTTCTGGGTCATAATTTGTTGCTTAATTTACGCAGGCGGAAACTCAGAGACATGGAACTGAGGAGTTAAAGAACATCAAGCTAGTCCGGGTAAGGATGTGCTCTGAGAAGCTATGCTAATTTTTTTCTTAAGAGGTTGTAGTTTGCGGAACGCTTGCAGTTGCCTACTGTGACATGCTTTATTGTTGGCTTACGATATCTGGGTATCTGAACTATTCTTATGTTACTGTGCTGTGCTGCCTTTAGGGACAATTACAAGTGTTTTTAATTTGTAAAATCAAACTTTAAAGAATCCCATGAAGGGTGGAGTATGATAAATTTTATATTGATTTGTATCCTTCAAGTGTTTTTATGTGTAAAATCAAAGTTTAAAGAATTCCATGAAGAGTGGAGTATGATAGATTTTATGTTGATTTGTATCCTTCAAGCGTTGCTACATTACTACAATCCTCGTGTAAGCTTGAAACCTTTCATCAAAATCAATATGAAGGCACATAACAAGTATTGATCCATTGGGAACATTTATGTGATTAGAAGACTTACCTTTTGTTAGATAAGAGTGTCCAATTATTATCACTGCTCTTACTTCATTTATGTACTCAATGCAGCTTCTCCTTAAATATGGTTGATTACCATTGTATTAGTGCGAAACTATGGCTGATATTATTGCTGCCTAACTGTGTGTTGTTTGAATTTCCTTTTTAAGGTTGAATTGGAGAGGTTGCGCCTTCTTTGCGAGAGAATCATTAAACGTGAGAAAATAAAGGTAACCTTTCTCACTTAGATTTAACAGAAGTGGTTATAAATGCCTTCGTCCTATCTTTTTTATCTTAAGTTTCCATTGTGTTATTCATAAGCTAAGCCAACTGAGAATATGCTACTTATAACACTATAAATAGAACTTACATCATCCTTTTTCTCTTAAGCTAAATTGGTGGCTGTAGCTTGTGTTATCTCAACAATGCTTCTACTGTAAGGGATCCAGGCCTCACAAATCTAATAATAGCTTTACTGTTGTCACTTCATAGTTGACCTTCCCTATCCCAGCAGTGAATCATGATGGTTTCAATTAATAGGCGCTTTGCAGCATTTTGTAGGGTTGCCATTAAGCTTCCCTTTTATTCTTAGGGGGAACTTCATTTGAGGTACTTTAGGATCCCTTCCTCAAGCCAATTTTGTAATCCTAGCAATACCAAGGAATAGAGATGATTTGGAAAATGACTACCCCTGTAGGAGGTTTTTTTTCTTCTTTTTTTCAAAAGAATCGTAGGAAAATGAGCAATTTGTAAAACCGAAGCTACTTATTTTTGTTATTCACGTTTTCTTTGTAATAGACAAGTAATGCTTTTGGCGGGACAAAACAGGTAGGTATGTTCCAGACCAGGTGGGAAGTGGGCTTGCGTCTTTTTTGTCCGACCTACCTTATCCCATCTGTGACCTACAATCACCCATCTTCACCATACAATAGATAATATAAATATTATTTTGCTTCGTATTGAAGTGTTTTTACCCCTCATAAGTTGTCTGCCAATTTTAATTTTAGTCTAAAGAAGCACACGTGAAGCGAGATCATGTAAATTGTTTAAAAGTTTATGAAAAGAAAACCAACCTGTATCCCTAGAAGAGGAAGAAAAAACGGAGAACCGATGCATTTATCATTTTCTGAACTCTGTTTTTTCTATGCTCATGGGAGAATGGTACTTACCCACTGGTCTCTGAGTACTTTTACCTGTTATAACATATCGGGCTGTTTTTTATAGTAAGATCCTCATTTCTATGATTATTTCATGTGATAATTTTGTTTGTGTGGATGTTTGCAGCGTGATTTAGTTATTTGCTCACATGACATCCTTGCCTGCAAAAGAGATCAAGTTGCTCGTTCGGCACTTGTTCATAGTTCCTTTTTCCCTCCGGATGTTAGTTCAGAATCAGCTACGACATCCCTCAAGGGAAACACGGATGGGTACAAATCGTGCAGTGATGCAATCCAAAGATCTGATGATGTGACTGTGGACAGCACTGCTTCAGTTAAACACCGAGTTAATGTTACTTCGACTATAGACATTGACCAGAGGACAGATGACAGTTCCACATCCCTAAACATTTATCCTCAAAAACCTTCAGAGAGGGTGAAGTTTGCTGGCAAGCAAATTCCTCAAAGACCTTCACTTGCATCCCGTAATACCTTGGAAGATGGAGAATTTAGCTCTAAATCAAGAAAGGTACGCTATTCATTTCCATTGTTGACTATTTTTCTGCGTTTTAAATCTCCTTGGCAATTTCATGTTAATTCTCTTGCTGATTGCCGACTAACAGTGTTTCGATACATTTGAGGAAGAGCTAGTAATGACATCAGATCAAGCATCTATGAAGAATAAGCAGTTACCTAAAGGGTACTTTTATGTTCCAGTTGATCGTTTGCCAAAGGAGAAGGAGATGAATGAGGATGCATGCCCTGGTGGTGAATCATTGGAAAACAATGGGTAGATGGAGGCACTTTCTGGGTGTTTTTTTAATCTGCTGCGCACATGAAATCAAGAGCCATTTGTGTCATTGACAACTGCCTTCTGCCAGTGCCTAGGGGCTGCACAAATCTCACCCTGGTTAGTGCTAGGAGATTGGCAGGAAGGATGAGATGCCGAGAGGATTCTGGACAGAGTCTCAATTCGTGAAATAGAAGTGAGTGGGGCAGTGTGAACAGGGCGATAAGTTTTGGTATCGTTGTTGTATATTCACTGAGAGTAAATTGTACAGTAGGTGGTGAGGGTTTATTTCATTAGAGGTGTATTGGCAAGCAGGTTGAATGCTTGTGTTACCATGATATGGGTTGGGGAGATCAGCTTGTATCTTAGTATGAAATTGAAGGGTGTTGCCTACTACTGTACCTGAGCTGTAAAGTTAAATGTAAATATGCTTACAGGATCGATCCCCAAAGGAAATTGCGGCACAAATTGAGTAAAGATGCTGCAGCGCGCAAATCATCTTTCAAATTTGTTCTTCGTAGTTGCAAGGCCTCTGTTAACGAATGCAACATTGTATCATTCAATGGTAAAAGGGACTTTTCTTCCATTCTTTCAAGATTTTCTTGCAATTTGCAATCGCCTTGTTTTTAGTTTCTTGGTACTTTATGTGAGGTTATTGTTCCTTGCTGTTCTCTGGAGTGGGTTTGGTTTAAACTTGAGCCTGCTGACATGATAAGATATGAATTAAGTGGTTAAACTGAGTTTCAAATTTGCATTATTACTAAGGCTAAGAAGGCCCAGCTAAAATGTTCAAAATTCAAGTCTTAATAGAAAACCTGGCTTTATCATTAAGGCTAAAAGTTAAAAGACCTATGTTCAGGTGTCCAAACAACTTAATGTGGCATTAAATAAAATAACAATAAAAAATTTGCTGATATGGCAACGTTTAACGGCAAAAAAACATTTTTTCTTCGCCATGTAAAGCATAAAAAGCTCATCACCATTCCCTTTGGTTGAAAAATCTGGTCTTTTGATTTGTCTCGGAGGAAGAGGGGAAAGGAAAAGGTTGTTGATGATGAGTCTGTTTGTGGGTCTCACTAGATGACGTGGCAGGTGGTGAGGGGCCACTTGAGTTAAGAAAATAAATCTTTTATTACTTCGTTGCCACGTCAGAAATTATTATTATTTAATATTTCGTAAATGCCAAGTATTATATGGAAAATAATTTTACAGAATTTTCGGAAATTAAAAATTAATTTAATTTAATCAATTGGACATATTTGGACACCGTAAGGATAATATCAAACATATGAACATATAAGGACCTACTCAGTACAATAACGCAAACTTAGGGACCCGAAGTGTCTTTTTGGAGTACTGTTTGTTAATTGCGTATGCATCCAATTTCTCCTTCCTCCTTCCTAAATCCACCATCTGAAATTGGGTCATTTTCTCTGTACTTTGCGCCAATCTCTCCTCCAATCTAGCCCAGGTGTCGTGCTATTGAGTTCTTTGTGTGTGAAATTGTTGGGAAATTCGATTTCCCCTTAGCCCGTGTTTCATGACCTTCCGGTGCCCACTCCGACTTGTCATGAAATGGGTTCGATAGACACGCCTCCGATTTCAGAGAACGGAAACGGATCCACCACTCCGCCACGCGCCTCACCGCAACCCGACTTCAAACCTCTACACACTGCAGATATGACGCTGATGGGGATGGAGGCCTCTAAGAAGAGGAATGCAAGCATCCTACCCCTGGAAGTTGGCACTCGGGTCATGTGCCGCTGGAGGGACTGCAAGTACCATCCGGTCAAAGTCATAGAGCGCCGGAAAACAAGCTCCACTGGTCTGAACGATTACGAGTATTACGTCCATTACACTGAGTGTGAGTCATTTCATCCTCGTCTTTTCTGTTATCTACTATCCAGATAATTAGGGTTAGGGTTACGATTTTGGTATTTATTGCGTTTAATTTTTTTAATATTTCTTTACAGTTAATCGGAGGCTAGACGACTGGGTGAAACTTGACCAGTTGGATCTTGATTCGGTGGAAGCTGTTGTCGATGAGAAGGTGGAAGATAAGGTAATTATTGTGTTGCTCTACAGTGTTTCTGCCATTTTTTAGGATTTCTTGGCATAATTATTTCTTAATTTCTTATAGGTTACAAGCTTGAAAATGACACGCCACCAGAAACGGAAGATAGATGAGACACATGTTGAGGTATGTGCACATTATACCTGATGAATATAGCATGCAGATTCAATTAACTACATTGGATCATGGCAAAAAGCAATACCATTGAGTTATAGATTTTGTAGGAGATACGGAATTTTGTTGATGGGATATAACATTAAAACACCTAAATGTCATAGTTTTTAGATTATCAAGGTGAAGTATGTTTTCCAATTTATAGGGTCACGAGGAGCTTGATGCAGCCAGTTTACGTGAACATGAGGAATTCACTAAAGTGAAAAATATAGCTACTATAGAGCTCGGACGTTATGAGATTGAGACGTGGTACTTCTCTCCTTTTCCACCAGAATACAATGATTGCTTGAAGCTGTACTTTTGTGAATTTTGCCTGAATTTCATGAAGCGTAAAGAACAGTTGCAAAGGCATATGGTGAAACTCTCTCTCCTATTTTTTCCTCTAGCATTATGGTATTTAAGTAGACCTGCTGCAAAAGTTGCATTTGATTTGCCGGCTGTTTGATTTTGGTTTAGTGATTTCTTTTTCTATTAGTCAGTGGACATTCTGCTAAAATTATAGTGTTGATACTGTTTGCACATTTCCTCGGTTATTCAGTGGAAACAGTTCTACTGCAGTGATACATCAAATTTTAATAGTATGAGCTCAGCATATAGTGAATCGAACTCAGCAAATGAGCATAGCTGAGCGTAGCTTTAAGCTTAAGCTTGACTGGAGCACAAGCTGAGCTTGTGAATTGCTGTAATTCCAGGCTTGGAGCTTCACCTTTTAGGCACATCATGATTCAACATTTACTAGACAAACTGGTGTAGATTAGATTGTCAAAGCTATCTTCTACACAAGTAAAAAAGGCCAAGCAGATGAAGGCCATACGTGTGATCCACAATAAATACGCATATATCTGTTTCTTCCAACGGAAATTGTATTTAGTGTGACCTTTCTTAGCTTTAAGTGAATTTGTCATGGGATAAGGAGACAAGATTTGGATGACTATTGTTAACAAGTGAAGCTGCTGACTTGTTGATAAACTATTTTCTTGCTTTGTTTATGAGCACAAATAACTGGAGCTCCATGATGTGCGATCTCAGATGAATACACATTTGTTTCTTGAACTAATAGCCAAGTCATAAAGTTGATATCCTAAGAAATGTTCTTTAGGCGAGCAAGCAAACAAAGAATAGCTTGAAATTGTTGTTCATGCTTCATTGTGTTGACCACAGTATGTTAAATGTGAGTGTTCATGCATTGGTATTTGTGTCAATTCATTTGACACTGTCTTATGTCTGTTCATTTGGTTTTGTAAGTTAGATGGTTTTTTTTTTTGATCTCTTGATCCGTCTTGTGTAGAAAAAGTGTGACCTCAAGCATCCTCCCGGTGATGAGATTTACCGAAGTGGCACCTTGTCAATGTTTGAGGTATGAGATCTTCTTGCTCCCTGGATATGTTAAACGCAGTATCAGCTGCTTGAGTGTCACTTCTTATTTTTTTTTTTTCAGTCCAAAAGACAAAATCTTTTGCTTGGATCCTTGCAAGCATACAACGTTATAATTAGCCTACTGCTCTTAAACATCTTTCATCTTGATGTTTTAGTTCCCATGTATATATTGTTCTATTTTCTATTCCTCCACTACTGTTCTTATGCAATGTGTTATATACATTTTCGTTGCTGTTCGTGCATTTTGGAAGTGTATTAGTGCTTATGCTTTTCCTTGGTCTGATGTTTCAAATACAGGTTGATGGCAAGAAGAACAAGGTCTATGGGCAGAATCTTTGCTATCTGGCAAAATTGTTTCTTGACCACAAGACCCTTTATTATGATGTTGATCTTTTTCTATTTTACGTTCTGTGCGAATGTGATGATCGAGGATGCCACATGGTCGGATATTTTTCCAAGGTAATATTTGTTGCAAAGGAACTGCTGTTGCCCAAATACTTTTTTTCTGGAATTACTTGTTCATTCAATCCTGAAACATAAAGTCCTAAACCCGAAATCCCAAAAATCTGACTTTTTAGTCATGAAATTTGAATAACTGATAATGAGCTATGCTTGTCTTCTACCTTTACTGAATGAACATCCCTAAGTGTGTTTCTATGTGAACCTGCAGGAAAAGCATTCCGAGGAATCCTACAATTTGGCGTGTATCCTTACCCTTCCTCCTTATCAAAGGAAAGGCTACGGAAAGTTTTTAATTGCCTTCTGTAAGTTCACTGCCATTTATGCAATTACTGTACGAAAGATAACCATGTATTCACTTATTTAGCCATACATTTAGTTCTTATATATGTCTGCACAGATAGCCAATTTCTCTCTAAATTAGCCTTGCATCTAGACACTTTTTTGGTTTACCCAGAGCCTTTAAGTTCTCTGTGTAAACAGCCATCATGCATTGCATATTATCTTTTTTCTGCATCAATCAATACTTTTGAGTGTTCCATGGACTCATGTGTATGAATAAAGTAGACTACTTGTATGGCTGAATGAGAAAATTGAATTGCTTTAGATTCATGTTTGGACTTCTAATCATCCTTTAATATGCTCTAAGTGGGTCTGGTCTTAACTATAGTCTATATAGATAATGAAAATCCTCATACACATTGGTATGCAGTTTGTCAAATTATTTTGTGTATAGGATCATTTGCTAATTTATTTCTGACATTGAGCAGCATATGAACTTTCCAAGAAAGAAGGTAAGGTTGGTACACCCGAAAGACCTCTTTCTGACCTAGGGTTGTTGAGCTACAGAGGATACTGGACCAGGGTTCTTTTAGACATACTGAAAAAACACAAGGGCAATATTTCTATCAAGGTATGTGTTGCCTCAATTGAGTTGTGTTGAGAAGTCCATGGTTGTTAGTTATGCTCCACCCCCCTCCCCTTTTTTTTCTTTTTTCTCATCGCAGGCAAAAATAGTCATTATAATAATGTTATTACTTATCTTAGACTTGTCCATTATTCAGAACAAAAAGTACCTAGGATTTCTTTCTGATCCTCATTTTATTCATTTTCTTCCCTTATGCATTTAAAACTAGTGACTGGGACAAGGTAGTCAAAAGCTAGGGCGTAATAAGTTAGTGATGTTCCTCTGCATGTTGGTCACATCCTTCTTTCTAGTGGTTGCTTTCTTGCTCTGAATTTTAGTCTAATATGCTTAATATTTCCTTTCCATTGCCCTTTAACAATGTTTATTTATTCTATTCACAAGAAGGGTACCAGTGCATATGAATACAAGTAAAAGGTTATAGATAACATAAACCCCCCTGAACTTGTAATTTTTATTTGTTCATTGTTTGTTTAATGACCACCCCTGTACTTTTGTTTTTCTATTTCATGACCCCTTCGCTGTGATGAAAATTGACACGTGAACAATAGATACTGCGTGTCAATGTGCCACATTAGCTGACGTGGCATGATGGGCTGATGTGGCACATTGCCACATCATCTCCTCCCAAGTGAAGTTATGATGTGGCATGCGCCGATCATGTCACGTGATTAGATATGGTGATAAATAACCCTTGCCACATCTTTACTATAAGGTGATGTAGCATGCACCACGTCACTATCGATCATGTCATGTGATTATACACTTGCCGCATCTTTTCTATAAGGTGATGTGGCATTTGAAAGTGGATGATATCATCATTCCGTCATGGTAGAGGGGTCACTAAACAAAAGTACCGAGTGGTCATTAAACAAACAATGAAGCACGTGAGGGCAATCAAATAATAAAGATTAAAGGTACAGGGAGTTTATCATTTAACCACACAGATAATGGTAGAATTCATGTGGTATGGCTGGTGGTGTTGGTGGGTTTTATAAATTTACACAGTGCTTCTTTCTTGACTATAAAAGAAATAGTTCTGTAATGATGGTTTCAAGAAAAAACAGTAGGGTACTGCTTGAACAAAGATAAGACAGATGAGAACTGTATATGTATACATGAAAATGATGCTTGCCTTGCGTCCCACAATGCACTCTGAAATTCGGGTTATGTTGTTGTGCAATAATAGTCGGTGGTTGTAATATAATTGTCCTCCTTCTGACAGTGCCAGGTGTCATTGTAATGTGGATTTATTTCTTTTGTTTTCACTCTCACTCAACAGGAACTCAGCGACATGACAGCGATAAAGGCGGAGGACATTTTGACGACCCTGCAGAGCCTGGAGTTGATTCAGTATAGGAAAGGGCAGCATGTGATATGTGCAGATCCGAAGGTGTTAGATCGTCATCTGAAAGCTGCTGGGCATGGTGGTCTGGATGTTGATGTTAGCAAACTGATCTGGACTCCATATAAAGAGCAGGGTTGAAGCTAGGAATACTTATAATAATGTTTGCCAATTGCCATGGCAGCAGTGTAGTAGTTTGACGTGTATCCTCTTGCATGTATGTATAGTTTGTAGATCTTAGCAGCAAGTTAGTATTAGGCTATTAGCGACACTTAGTATTAAGTCACTGATCTGCTGAACATATCGACATTAACATCTTGTTTGTCAGTACTGAATTGGTTTCTGCCATCCGTACTCATACTTATTGCCAGAACACAGGGCTTCTGGTTTGTGTTTGTTGTAATGACTATGTTTGAAGAATGAAATGGAAGTTTACAGAAAGGTTAACTACCTAACTGGCTCTGTAATGACATCTAAATTGTCAGTAAGGGGTGGTCCTGGAAGGAAAGATGATAGGTAGAAGCGTAGAAGTAGAAGGATGGTAGCTGGACATTTTATTTATTTTGGCCAGGAAGATTTTCATGACTAGCCTCCTCCTTTCCTCTATCCTATTCCGCACTCGGCTTCATATCACCAACCATCATACAAATAATCAACGGTGTGCATTATTTTCATTAGTTTGGTTTGTTTTGTTGTTGGAAAATACGTAACTGTCGTCGTCAGTCTACGAATGAATAGTTGAATTTTTACGGCCGCCCATCTCTCTCTGTAACAAAACACCGGGTTGTCAGTTTGTCAAACATTTGGTGCCCTGCCCCTGACTCACTCTTACTTGCACCTTTCCCTTTCTTGTACATTGACACTTAATTTAATTCACATTTCTTTTCATTTCTTTTTTAATTCACACTTAATTTGTCAAACTAATCCGATATGGATATACTTTGTTTTATTCGTGATAATTTCCTAAAATCTAATTAATTATTGAATTATAAATTCATTGGCCGAAACCAAAATTGAGTTTTACACATTTTTTAAAACGAAAATGAAGCACCAGAGAAGTTATGTGATCTATGCACAATTTTGAAAAAACAAGAAGAAAAAAAGTAAAGTAAAGGAAGGAACTTCATCAAAAGATAGATCTATAGGCATTGGGTGACAATTCATTCATATATACATAAATAATACATGAACACGATACATCATCCTCTGTGGCTCTAGCAACAACAACTGAACAATTTTACTAATTATACCCCAAGATTGCGAAAAACAATTAAATCAATAAAGCCATGGCCATTTACAATTTAGTGTCTCCTTTAGCTTTTACCTCTCCTCTCCCCCATCAAAATGAAACAAATCAAACAGTGGTTGGAGCAAGATTTTGTAGTGATGATGTAATGTTGTGCAGCTGCAAGTTTTGCAATGAAGCCTTCCTCCCACCAGATCTTCTCTTCCAAAGACTATTGTCTGCATCATCATCCTCAGCTTTTTGCACTTTCTTGATGATCACCGGCAGAGGTGGATCCATCTCACCAATAATATTCTTTATAACACCAGTACTGCTGCTGCTACTACTACTACGATGATGACGATGACGATTATCCCTTATAAATCCTCTGCTTCTGGTCGATGAGGCAGTAGTCGTTGTCGCATTCGTAGGAGCAGCAGTGAGATTCTTGGAAGAGAACATCTTCTTGAGCTTGGAGTACTTGATCACTGCACTTGTGCTTGTAATAATACCAACATTCTTGGTAGAGATAAAGAAAAGCTGCTGCTTGCTGCTGATGATGTTGTTGTTAGAAGAAGAAGAAGATGGGAAGCCAACAATCTTGTTGCTTCTCTTGACCTGACCCATACAACCAATCTTTGGGGATAAAGGGTCTTCTGTGTTTGTACTGGAAAAAGAACCAGAAACAGAAACAGAAACAGAAACAGAAACAGATCTGTTGTTCTCTTCTTCATCAATTACTTCTTGCCATTGAGATTTGTTTGGGACACGGACCACATCTTTGATGGATAGACTTGAACACAAGATTGGCAAGAATGTAGTACTACTGCTGGTGGCTTTCTGTTGAAAATACTTATGATTCTGTTTGTATCCCTTACCACCACCACCCATGTTCTGCTTCCTTAGCTTGATGTGTTGTTTTTTCAAATGTAAAAGGAGAAAGACGAGGAGGAGGAGGAGGAGGAGAGCATGAAGAGAAAGCAGTGTTAATTATTAAAATTAAAAAGAAGGTGTTAAAAAGGAGAGCTAGTATTTGAGTTTCTCAACTACTAATTCCTAATATCTACTGCTACTTACTTATATATTTGAGAGAGAGAGAGAGATTTCTCAAAGTTAATTAAAATGTTTGTTTTTTTCTATTCTTGTTTGGTGTCTCCTTTTTTCTAGTTCGCTTAATCTACAACCGACCGTGTTAGAATCCGAAGATCAGCCTCTATGTGATACCTCGAGAATTTTAAAACATCTGCTTATTTTGAAGTTCGAACACAAGTTATTTTCGGTCCTTTTTTGGGCTTATCTGCTTTACAATTTTTGATAATACTAATACTAATACTAATTTGTTTATTTATATATTAATATACACCTCTGTTTTCTCTGCTGTTTTACAAAGTCATCTTTTTGACTACATGTTTATAACAAGTTAATTAACTAATTAGTTAGGACTTAGAAGAATGATTAGATAAGGACAGAAGAAAAAGCGTGAACTTGAATCCAAAATAAAACAAATGATTTTTGTTGTCTTGCTCTTGTCCTCATTATTTTGAGAGTATTTGCATAAATAATTCAAAAGAGACCTAATTATTTGGAGGAAAAAACCCAGCCATTCAAATTATGCCATGTTTACACATTTCATTAATTGGTAGAATGCACACTTATTTCATGCTAACCCCGGTCTTTCTAGCCGCACCATAATTTTTCCTATTTATGTTTTTTTAATGAAATTATCTCAATTAGAATGTATTTTTTTTTTGCTCATTTGATTTGAGAGTAAATTGACAAATAAAACATACTATAATTAGTGGCTAATATATATATTTCATACATGTACTCATTGTGTTAATTTCTTGCTTCTGTACCGCTTTGTATTTACTACTTTTACTTACAACTAAACATTTTGACACATAAATAAATAAAAATATGACACACAAGTAAGAAGTATTAATATAAATTAATGAAACTAATATATATTTTCTTCGTCTCAAATTAAATAACTTCTTTCGTATTTTATACATATCAAGAAAATCACTTTTTTATATTTTTTAAGTTTATATTTGACAATAATACCATTTTGTTCTATTTTAATATATCGATTTTATTACTTTCATTAATCATCTCTTCTCAATAATAAAAAGTAAATTAGTAAAATTAGATAAAAAATTACGTAAAAAGTAATAAAATGTTATTTAATTTAAGACGAATGGAGTAAATAATAAATTAATATAAAAAGTCGTGTACAAGTATAAAATTATAACCATTAACCCGTTAGAGTATCATGTTAAATATAAAGATAATGAGAAGAGGGAAAGATAGAAGTCAATAGGATTACCACTTTATTATTAACTTTTTTAGTAAAAACTATTTGATTTTCGATCACGTATTAGATACAGATTAATTTCAATTTAAATTAGCAAGACTTCAAAAGTGATAAATATTAAAATATTACAACCATTTTTGGTTGAACTAGAGCAATACAGCTGGAATCTAATTCAAACCGTTAATATCAATTTTGTAACTTATATTTTCATATAATATATTTGCCGACGAATGTAAAGTTAGGAATTTAGAAGTCCTTGCCATTAGATATCTTATCATTTGGGATTAGAAGCTGCAATTTCAACCACACCAAACAGTCTTCTAGTGATTTTTATATATTTGACAAGCTTATAAGAGTTGAATGGAGAAAACCTTGTCGATCGCATTCTTTTGTGACAATGATAGTTTTCTTTTATTTCTGTACCCTCTATTATCAGGTCAATTCAATGATTAATTCCAATCAAAATGTTGGTTTTAAGGACCGGTTCAATGGCCATATGTTTTGATAATTATCCACATTAATTGTATTGTAATTTTAGGTATGGATTAAAAAATCCAGCAATCATATGGTTATTTTAATAAAGCTTTAAAGTTTAATGGACCTCAAGCAGGTGCTTTTTATATAACAGTTACTTTTCTTCCTAGAGGTCAAAATATGATAAATTAATTAAAAAAGATAAAAATTGTATGAGCCACAATATAAAATTAAAAAAGAAATTTACACCGGCAAAATAGGTTTTTTTTTTTTACATTAGCAATGAAATTGAGAAAAACAAAAGTGATGGCATGAATTGGTGGGCGGCGGTGAAGATGGAAGGAGCTTTTTTTGGTGGGTTTTTGCTTTTAAACAAAATACATGGTAGTAGCTCTCTTTTAACAATGGGGTTTGGTGAGGTGAAACCCAGTAAAACTTGGGTATATCATAATCTACCTACATCATGACGTAGGATGATGACACGTGTCCAAAAGTGTTAAGAATAGTGGTATTCTAGCACTATTTAGGGCACGTGTCATCATCTTAGATCATGATGTAGGTACATTCTGTACATTCTTTTCTTCCCTTCTGATTGCCTATATCTTTTAGGCAAGAATAAAATCTTCAGCTTATTTAAAAAAAAATGTAGGTAGATCATGATCTACCCAAATTTTTTCCGGTGAAACCCAAATGGGGAACACATGCGCTAAAAATAGGAAACCCTATATAAAAATCCAAGTTTGCTATTTAGTTAGATGAAGCCAGGTATTCTAGGAATATATCTCACCACTATTATGGTCAAGATGGTATTTAAAAAAAATCACCAACTCAATATGTAACTTCTTTGCTGATTAGGTAATCAAAGTTACGAATACTTAGTTGAAATGCATAGGTCGTTATATAATTACTCAAGAAAAAAGGAAAAGAAGAAGGGAGATGCAAAATATAAGACAAATACAACTCATTCAATCCGATCCGACAGGTCACATATGCAAGCATGTTTTTGGCACGTGAAAGTTGTATCTACCTCTAGTCCTCTACTACGCATTCCATTTTAATTCAGCCTCTCACTTTTGTCATCCTCACAAGTTAAGGTGCAGATTTCATCAAGTACCTAAAAATAACACTCTTCACCGACACCATTATTATTGCACTTAACACTTCTCCGTTTCATCTCCCCCTTTTAATTACCCCAATCCCTCGTCATTTACTAGTTTGAACTTAGGTTGCCGTGTAAGTGCGCTTTTGCCATAAGATCATAAGACCGTAATAAGGTCTATGCATGAATCCTGGCTCATTTGGGAAACAATTGCCACAAAAAGAAGAAAACAGCAGTAAAACTCTCCTGCGTGAGTCTCCAAATCTACAAATGTCATCATAAGAACAAGAGATGGTAAGAATACCTGAACTTCTTCTATTGACATTTGAGCCCCCTGCAATGCAATGCAACTGCAACAGAGTAAACAAAAAAAAAATTAATCACATGGACATGAGAGAAGGTGCTGAGAAAACATACGTGTCAGAGATTGTCCGGAGACAACGGCAAGAACATAATGCATTTTCATCACATAATGATGTTCTTCAATTGTTAAGTGTAATGTTGTCCAAAAGGGTCCACAAATAATTCAAACATTCTCTCCTCTCTATCAAAAATACATATAAATATAAGTAGTAGGAGTAGGTGTAGGTATAGGTGTAGAGCACGAGGAAGAAGAGTCACCTTTTGTCACCTAATATGATCTGCCTGCCTGGTTGTGCAAAAAATAGAAAGCCGACCAAGATTGAGCAGATAGATCAGGAGAGATGGCTTAGCTCCTACCACATAATTGCCACTCAACAAAAGTTTTATCGAAAGGTATAACGGCAAACAGACAAATCCCAAAAGAGTGAGTGATTAAAGACCAAAAGTCACATCTTTTTCTCCAACCAAGACCAAGTATACATACATATACATATGTGCTGTGTCCTACTCCTATTTTTGGTGATGTGGGTGTGATTTATGAAATGAAAATGGCAACCCTGCACCTCATCTTCATTTTACCTAGTCACCGGGACCTCGGTCTCTTTAGAAAACTTTGGCACATGAGGGCAATCAATTCTAAGCATCAAGCTTCAACAACAACCAATAATTTGATCAACTACCACGTCAAAATCACATACTTATCTTCTCTTTGTTTGAAGAAAAGAAAAGAGAAAAAAGGAAATCATTTCCTCAGTTTTAATATGGTCCTCATGCAATCATAAGCCTTCCCCTCTACTTTCATACTTGCTTTGCCAAGGTTCTCTGGTCTAAAAGAGTCGGTATCTTGCGCTACAAACTAAACATAGCATCAATGACTACATTAGGTGCTGAGAGTGGGAGGATGCAGCACAAGAACTGAGGCAGCTTCTGCCGTTCAATAATGTAAAAGTATCAGAGTTGCTGCTACTTCCTCAAAATATTTGGATGCATACATGTACTGCTTTGTTTTAGATGTTGTGGAGCAAATGGGGGTATGGTTTTGTATATTTTCAAAGTGAAATAGTTACACGGATTCTTGAAGCAGAATGTGTATTTAATAATTGTACAAGAACAGTTAGTTTGATATATGACTCTGATATAATGCCAATTGCGGCCTCGGATATGATTCTTCGAGTCATGTTCTGTGTTTCGTCTACTGCTCAAGTGTTCCTCCATTCCTGTCTGTCTGTAAAGTAATAAGAAGCAGAATGTGTATTTGATTTTTAATTATATACAGTTGAGGTTGTAAATAGTAATAGTCTTCAATGTGGTAGCTAGGTACTTACCATAAGGATCACGCAATTGGCGAGCACTAGTTGAGGAGGGGGAGGAGAGGGGCGATAATAATGAAGAGAATACATATCGCAAATGCCTTCATCTTATGGAATTTTGAAAAGTATACACACACACTTTGCCCCTTCGCAGGCGCTGCTGCTCCTATTTGTAGCCTAAGATTGACCGAAGATAAGGTTGTGGAAATTTTATGCATGCACCACTCCCATTGGCCCATGTATATATTGTTCTGTATCTCAATTCGAGTATTAAATGGTTTTTTGGCATGCAAATTCTAAGATCCTTTGCTGATTGGGATGGGTCTTTGCCTCTTTGGTGTTCTTCTACTGTTCTCATTTGGGTTGTTTGGGTCTGTGTCCTCAGCTGTGACTTCCCCAATTTTCTTCTATTAATGAAATCCCGATTTCTCTAAAAATAAAAATGTAGAATAAAGGAAATTTCTATGAATATTCGTCTAATATTTTCTAAATATCTATATTGAAATCAAAAAAATATTTTAAGAAATATGTAATAAAAAACTAATATTTTTGGGGGTCATTACTACTTCTATCCCGTGAACTATCGTGCGAAAAATATAACATTTGAACAAAAAGAAATAAGACCCAGAGAGCTTTCCATGAACATTTTATGTACTTCGTAGATCATTAAATTAATTTTATGCGACTTTTAAAAATTCAGAAAATAGCTTTTTAAAGTTATAAAACTGTGTTCAAAATTTCAAAATTTATTTGAAAGTAAGAAACAGTGTGTTTCTAATTTAGAAATTTAGAAAGAAAAATTACGAATTCAGAAAACTATTTTCAAAATTTAGAAAACTGTTTTCCAAATTTATAAAAAGGTTTTCCAAATTAAAAAATTTCCGAAATGCAAAAAAAAATCGGAAAAGAAATACGTTTAAAAAATTATGAAAATAGTTTTTGCACTTTCAAGCCATTGCTCTACTAAAAAAATAATAAAAAATATTACACGTACGAAGAATATAATATTTGAATCAAAAGAAACAATACCCTAAGAGCTTTCCATGGACATTTTATGTACTTCGTAGGTCATTAAATTGGATTTTATTTGAGTTTTAAAAATTCAAAAAATAGCTTTTAAAATTCATAAATCTGTGTTTGAAATTTCAAAATTTATTTGAAAGTAAGAAAACAATGTTTTCTAATTTTGAAATTTAGAAAACAATTTTCCAAAATTAAACAAACAATTTGAAATGCAAAAAATATTTTTTGGAAAAGAAATAGGTTTAACAAATTCTAAAAAAAAAAATTGCCCTTGCACGCCAATGCTCTACTCAGAACACGATTAAAAATATTACTTGTGTGTGAAGGATATAATATTTGAAACAAAAGAAACAAGACCCTAAAAACTTTCCATGAACATTTTACATACTTTTATAGGTCATTAAACTGAATTTTATGCGAGTTTAAAAAACTCATAAAATAGTTTTTTAAATTCATAAAAGTGTGTTTGAAATTTTAAAATTTATTTGAAAGTATAAAAATAGTTTTTTTCTAATTTTGAAATTTAGAAAACCATTTTCCAAAATGAAAAAATTATTGAAATGCAAAAACATTTTCTGGAAAATAAATAGGTTTAATAAATTTTGAAAACAGTTTTTGCCCTGTCACGTCAATGCTCTACTCAGAATACGATTAAAAATATTTGTACCAAAAGAAACAAGTTCCTCAGAACTTTCCATGGACATTTTATGTACTTTGTAGGTCATTAAATTGAATTTTATGCAAGTTTTAAAAATTCATAAAATAGTTTTAAAAATTCATAAAACTGTGTTCGAAATTTCAAAATTTATTTGAAAGTGAGAAAATAGTTTTTTTAATTTTGAAATTTAGAAAATAATTTTTCAAATTCAAAAAACTGTTTTCCCAATTCAGAAAACTGTTTACCAAATTTAGAAAACAGTTTTCCAAATTTCAAAAAATTGTCGAAATGCAAAAAACATTTCTCTAAAAGGAAAAAGGTTAAAAAAATTCTAAAAACAATTTTTCCCTTTCAAGCCATTGCTCTTGTCAGAACACGAACTATTACAATCATCGCTTAACAAATAAACACCTCACTTGTTTTATTAGATTCAGGTCCCTGACTATTTTTTCATCTCAAAAAGACCCATTTGTTAGGTTTCCATTCACAGCCCTAATGGATTTTCTGTGGTCGTATTTTTTATTTCGTAAAAATGAGAAAAAAGAATAAATAGGATAAAAGACTTTGAAAAAAAATCAAACAAATAAGACAAATCTAGAATAAAATTTTAATAAGTCATAAATATTTTGAAGAGTTAACAAAATAAAAATAAAATAACGTAATGGTCATTTTTTATAATCCTTTAAAAAATATCATTTTTATCATTTCTAATATATTGGAAAATTAAAAAATAGTGTTGATTAAAAATCAATTATTACCTTAATTATTGTTAAAATGAATCGAGAGTTATTTTTTTTTAGAAAAAAAAGTATATTATATCGTGTTCAATTATGTAAGTTGACTCCAAGCCAAGGAGAAGACCCCACTCAATTAGAGTATTAAATGGTTTTTTGGCATGCAAATTCTAACATCCTTCGCTGATTGGGATGGGTCTTTTTCTTTGGTGTTCTACTGTTCTCATTTGGGTATTTTGGGTCTGTGTCCTCAGGCTCAGCTGTGAGTGTCTATATATAAGTTTTTTTTTTTTTATAAAAAAAATTATATTATTAATTATAATTACAATATAAGGAATCGATTTTACTACTTAATCATAAAAATAACATGCCAAAGTTATCAAAACCGACCCGAACAACGAACAATGATTCAACTAGATTAAATTTGTTGGTTTATTAAAAAATATAATATTTATACATATTTGCCCCGAATATTGTAAAAAAAATATATAAAAAATGATAGTAATATTTTAAAGCTATTATATGAATATTATAATTCAAATACAATCAAGCAATCCTTTTTTTTAGAAAAGGAAAAAAAATTGTGATGGAGTCAAGAGTGTCCACTACGCACTAAGCTTGCAATTAAAAAATAAATAAATAAATTTATCCCCACATTTATTTTCTCCAATTTCCGATATCTCATCTTAAAATCTTTTCCGCTACTGACATGTCATTACTCATATTAGTTCTTGTGCCCAACCATTACGCAATTCTTTCATTTCTTCCACAAATGTAACATATCTGAGTTGACGACCAAGACTTCATTCCTATAAATTGAAACAACCATTGCCTTTGGCCTCTTCATCTTTCTTCATCCATACACAAACAATTCTCATTCTTTCTTATTATCAATGCCACTCACAACAATACTCTTGTTCTTTCTCTTTCTAACTTACTCCTCTTTTGCCATTTCTCTTGTTCCTGCTAAAACAGCAGAGGCAGAAGCAGAGGCTCTTCTAAAATGGAGGGCCAGCCTTGACCACCAAAGCCAATCAGCATTGTCTTCATGGGTTGGATCCAATCCTTGCATTAAGTGGGTTGGCATCTTTTGTGACGAAAGTCCTGGTGGAAGCATCACAAATTTGACTTTCACTCATCTTGGTTTGAAAGGTACTCTTAATAATTTCAACTTCTCTTCCTTCCCCAATCTTGTCATTCTTGATCTTTCGAACAATTCTCTCTATGATCCAATTCCAAGCTCTATTGGAAACTTAAGGAGCCTATCCATTCTCTATCTTTATGGAAACAAACTCTCTGGTTCTATACCTCAAGAGATTGGCAATTTGGAATCTCTTTCTGAGCTTGCATTATACCAAAACAATCTCTCTGGTCCAATTCCAAACTCTATTGGAAACTTATGGAGTCTATCCAATCTCTATCTTTGGGGAAACAAACTCTCTGGTTCCATACCTCAAGAGATTGACAATTTGGAATCTCTTTCTACCCTTTCATTACAGCAAAACAATTTCTCTGGTCCAATTCCAAGCTCTATTGGAAACTTAAGGAGCCTATCCATTCTCCATCTTTGGGGAAACAAACTCTCTGGTCAAATCCCACAAGAAATTGGTTCCTTAATCTCTCACAGACCTTGACTTGTCTATTAATAATATAATAGGTGAAATCCCAATTTCCATTGGAAACTTGAAAAATTTGTCATTTCTGAACCTTTTTGAGAATCAACTCTCTGGTTACATACCTCAAGAGATTGGCAATTTGAAATCTCTTTCTGCCCTTGGATTAGAGCAAAACAATCTCTCTGGTCCAATTCCAAGCTCTATTGGAAACTTAAGGAACCTATCCATTCTCCATCTTTGGGGAAACAAACTCTCTGGTCAAATTCCACAAGAGATTGGAAATTTAAAATCTCTTTCCGACCTTCAATTACAGCTAAACAATCTCTCTGGTCCAATCCCCTCCTCCATAGCACAAATGAAATCCCTTGTCGACTTGAGACTCTTCGTGAACAATCTCAGTGGTCCCTTGCCTCTAGAGATGAACAATCTCAAACATTTGAAGGTCTTGGGGCTGTCTAAAAACCACTTCACTGGTCATTTGCCAAATGATGTTTGCGTTGGAGGATCACTTCAACACTTTACAGTGGACAACAACCATTTCTCCGGTTCTATACCGAAAAGCTTAAGGAAATGTTCTAGTTTGCTTAGAGTTAGGCTTGAGCGAAACCAACTAGAAGGGAACATTTCAGAAGATCTTGGAATCTATCCGCACCTGTATTATATTGACTTGAGTTATAATCATTTTCATGGTGAGATTTCAAAAAGTTGGGGGGAGTACGACAACTTGACTACCCTTAGAATCGCAAACAACAATGTTTCTGGTGAGGTACCGCCAAACCTTGCAAATGCCACTCATCTAGGACGCATTGACCTATCACGGAATCAATTGAGTGGGAAAATCCCAGTGGAATTAGGAAAGTTGAAGCCTTTGCTCGAGCTTATTCTTAATAACAACCATCTTTCCGGTCCCATCCCCTCAGAAATCCTTACGCTGTCAAGTCTTGAGAATCTTGACTTGGCAGCGAACAATCTTAACGGGCCAATTCCGGAACAGATTGGGGAATGTACAAAGTTGTTGTGGCTGAACTTAAGCCGCAACCAATTTGTAAGAAATATTCCATTTAAGATAGGCAATCTGCATTCTCTTGAACTTCTTGATCTCAGTTGGAATTTTTTAGATGGGAAGATACCTGCACAACTCGGGCAATTGGTGAGGTTGGAAACATTAAATATCTCCCACAACATGCTTTTTGGTCTGCTTCCTTCCGGTTTCAATTATATGACAAGCCTCTCAATTGTGGACATATCCTACAATCAATTGGAGGGGCCGATTCCAGACATTCCAGCTTTTCGGGTGGCTCCTTTGGAAGCATATAGAAACAACACAGGTTTATGTGGCAATGCAAGTGGTTTGATCTCTTGTAGTCCCTTCAAAAGCAATGAGATGGACAAGAAAAAGGGAACAAATGTTGCCCTTGTTATTGTACTTCCTCTCTTTGCAGGTATACTTTTATTGTTGATGATTCTGATTGGAGGTTTCTTTGTTTGCCACCGGAGAGGAAGGGCATCAAAATCACATTCATTAGACGGACAAGGGAAAAATATACTGACAGTACTGGGACATGATGGGAAAATGTTGTATGAGAACATCATTGAGGCAACTGAGGAGTTTAACCCCAAGTACTGCATCAGCGAAGGAGGATACGGAGCTGTTTACAAAGCCTCGATGGCTACAGGTCAGATTGTTGCTGTCAAGAAGCTTCATCAATCAGTAACAGGGAAGTTGATGGATATGAAAGGTTTTGAAAGTGAGATTTGTGTGTTGACGAATATCCGGCACCGCAACATTGTGAAGTTACACGGTTTTTGTTCACATGCTAAGCATTCTCTTCTGGTGTATGAGTTGATTGAGAGAGGTGTTGGGGTTATTTCCAATCGACAATCAATTTGCGCAGCAAACAATCTTATCCCAAGAATCAATAACCCCTACCAATCAAAAGCAATCAAAAATAACACAGAGATTTTTAACGTGGAAAACCTCAACAGGTAAAAAACCACGGGCACAAGCCAGTCAATCCACTATATGATGATCAATGTGTACAACCAAGCAAAATCCCTATCTCAACTATAGGAATAATCTGAAATACACCACTATCACCAATAGTACCAATCAAACAATCCAATCAATCAATCAATCCGAGAAAAACAAGAGATATGAGAATAGAGAACCAAAACCAGATTTCCACTGCTTCAATCGGGACAGGATTTCTACCACACCAGACAACTTATCACCGATCCAACCGTTCAGATTGAAGAACCAGAAGTCGCGCACCTGCTGTCCAAATTTCACCCAGATCCAACGGTGAACGAAGTCGCTGCGACGATTCTCCCGCAGCTGCACAGAGTTTGGCGAAATCTGTTTTCTCTCTTCTCTCTCACAGGATGCTCAACAGCAACCCTCTTGCAATCTCTTAGGATGCTCAAGAGCAACCCTAACACAATCTCTCAGGATACTCAACAACAACCCTTTCACAATCTCTCTCAGTTGCTATTCGTTACAACTGATTTTACAATCTTTCTCAACTCAATCTCACATCTAGATTGAGGAGACCACGCTAGAGAAATCTCCCCCTCACATTTTTCTCTCTCTGTGTTTCTTCTCCTTCTCTCAACCTGAGCCACCATATATGTATATTAGTAGCCAACCTAATTAGTTAGGTCACACAATCCTATTCCAAATCAGACTCCAATCTTTTCTTTTCTTTTTCTAATCAGACTTCTAATCAAACTGGAACAAACAATTACATGTGAGCCCACTTGGGCTAGGCCCACAACAATCTCCTTCAGCCAATATGAGCTGGACTCCAACAAGAGGAAGTTTGAGGATGAATTTGGCGAGTGACGAACACGCATCGGAGATGAATTGGGTCAAAAGATTGAATGTTATTAGAGGTGTTGCTAATGCCTTATCCTATCTGCACCATGACTGTTCTCCTCCGATAATCCACAGAGACATTTCAGCCAACAACATTCTTTTAGACTTGGAATATGAGGCTCGTGTCTCTGACTTTGGCACTGCTAGGCTCTTGATGCCTGACTCATCAAACTGGACCTCATTCGCCGGAACATTCGGATACGTGGCTCCCGGTATGTGTGTATGTCAGTTTCATTATAAACTCAAATAACGGTATTATAAGCGCATCACTCTATAATTTCCCCTAACACTACACATATGTGACTTTCCTTATTTTGTTCCGCTGGCAGAGTTAGCTTACACAATGAGGGTGACAGAAAAATGTGATGTCTTTAGCTTTGGAGTGGTAACACTGGAAGTAATTATGGGAAGGCATCCTGTTGACCTCATTTCTTCACTTCCATGGTTAAAATCATTGTCATCCTCATCATCCTCGTCGTCCTTGTCTATTAATCAGCATACATTGTTGAAGGATGTGCTTGACGGCCGCGTCTCGTATCCTGAAAGTCGAGTTGCAGGAGATGTGTTGCAGGCTGTGAAACTAGCATTTGCTTGCTTGGATTCCAATCCCAAGATTCGACCGGCCATGCAACAAGTTTCTTCCTGGTTAGCGACCAAACCTCCTCCATTGGGAATGCCATTCTCAGCAATAAAATTGGAACAGGTTTATCTCTCACAATGTTATGATGAGGGTCACAAATCACAATCCACAGTTAGTTGAACACTTAATTAATGGGTTCTTGGTTTGTAATATGTTCTATTTTTCTTGCCTCTGTATTTTTCTCTTCTTAATCATTGGTGATTTCAAGTATAGAAAGCATTGGTGGTGATTGGTATTTTTCAGAATTTATGCTGAATATGTTATTTCCCTTTGTAAATATGTCAAGGATCATGTTATGTCTATGGTTGAATCTGATAATAGAGGGAAATAGGTCCTCAAAATTTTTGCTCAATATGTTTTTTTTATTATGTAAAATATATGTTTATGCTCCCAAACTTGCCATTGAGCTGTTGGATGCTGTGGTGAGAGAACTATATAATCAGAATGGCAAAAAGTGGCCACTTATTGTCTTGCACAGTAAACGTGTTCGGTCACTCTTGGAAGACCCTTCATGTAGAGAGCCTATTGAGGAGTGGATGAAAAATGATGTTCTTTATACGAGTCCACATGGTTCCAATGATGATTGGTATAAACATCCAAAAAACTACTTGTTTTTTTTTATTCGGTGAAGAACTATTTGTTTGCTTTTTTATTATTCTTCTGCGTTTTTGTGATATGGCGATACTATTGCTCTCCTGTTGTGATTTAGTTTGCTATAAGATAATCTTCTACATACTGATCCTATGCTGCTGTGAAACTAAGGTGCTTGCTAGTGACTAATGATGAAATGCGAGATCGCATATTTGAACTACATATCCAAAAATGTAAGATCATAACACAACACAAGACAAATTGTTCCCAAACAGAATTGCAAGGCAACTCAGAATTGTATACTTCACAACTCACAAGTTATTTCAGAGTTCAATAAATGCAAAAGAACATTCTTATGGTACACAATGAAAGAAGGATACTTTCTCATTAGAGGCAAGCAACAAAATGAGAGAAATCAGGGATGTGTTCTCAAAGTCCCAAGAATGAAACCAACTCCAAATACCACCTTACTTGCTTAGGTCCCCAAATGATAAAGCTCTGACATCTATTTACTTAACGTGCATATGTAGTTCAAGGGCAAAGACGTACCTAGTGTTATGGTTGAACATAGAGGCACTTCCGCTAAGAGTATACTGATAAATCATTCATCCATCAAATGGAAATGTTATACAAAAATTGTAACAAATTTCAAACTACTCTCAGATCAGACTATGCCTGCTGTGAGAACTGCGATTCAATTCATTGCTATGGCAAGACAGTCATGATAAACTTCCATTCCGCTGACATGTCAAAGCAGTAGCTCCATTGTGCTATTGCTTGGGAGCTTTGAAGTCATTCTAGTCTTAAAGGAACACCCAGGTGCTCCATTATGCCGAAGTCTCCCCTTCCTGCTCCTTTTGATGTACTATTTCCTGATCTCCTGAGGACTTTGATTCAACATTTTCTTCACTAGCGATGGGAACTGCATCTGCACTATCAGATAAATCACTCTCTTTTTGCAAGTCGTTATTTAGTTCTACGGTTCCAGCATCTTGATGTGCGTTCAGAGGCTCAGCATCATGATGGAGATGACTTTGAGAAAAGGACACTGGAAGGGACGTGGAAGAATCACCAAGCCCCTTTGAAAGACAGGCATACTTAAAAACTAATTGTTTATAATGATTTAGAAGCTCCTCCACATCATTAATTGTTAGATCACCAGCATTGGCAAACAAGTATGGGTATTCTCTGAAGACCATGCTCGCTGAATCTTCCTTCAAAAGCATAGTTGCCCCTCTGTTCTCTATATCTGAAAAGGAAAGAATCTTTGGCATTGATGGCTCATCTTTGGCATACTGTTTGACCTTACTTGGGGACCTTGTTTCAGAAGACTTGGGCGTATTTGAAGAATCCCGTTCCTTCTTAGAACTCATAGCTTGATGTCTAGGTTCAACAGGTTCAGATTTGAGAGTATCGCCTACATTTTGATAACCTTGATTGGAAACACCATCCATATCTGTTGAAGGACCAGACAGAAGAGCACGAGCCAATTCCATGTTCTTTTCAAACTCAGCTTCATCCATTGAAAGTGAATTTGCATCGATGTTTGAAATGAAAGACTCTGCAGACAGCATGTTTGTGAAAAAATAGGACATTTCTCCGACTAATCGGGATTGACACCTGTAGCGCTGTATGTACAACAAATTTGAATGTAGTTGTGGAGGGTTTGCCTGCATAATGAATCAAACCAATTTTGTGAGCATGAGGCGTCATGAAAGATAGATCACATCGTAAATGGAATCAATCCGAAGAAGTTCATTAGACATAGGAACTGAGTCAATTGCAAGTTAATAAGTTTGTCTACTGCTTTTAGGTATGGTTCCATTACAAATGATTCACTCTTCTTACATGCGACACAATATCTGAATATAAGAACTTCCTGTTAAAAGAACAGACTAGATTCCTTTACCCTTCTTTATTTTTATCTCTCTTTTATAGAAGAAAATTTCAGATACACTTCATGAGCTACAAGGTTGCATCAGGAAACAATACAAAGTTTAAGGAGAACATTAGGTATCATTGGCATAGTAAGCACAATAATTTGAGACCTCACAATTTACCTTTGACACACTACCTATTTCTAGTGTTGTGCAAACTGATTCTCCAAGGTACTCAGATTTGCATAAGACCTGAAACGTAACCAACTGCTAAAAAATATGTAGAGTGAAAACATTGTTTAAGTATATAACTTGGAATCAAGCAACCAATCCTGGTCAAATAAACAGCTCTTGTGCTCTATTAATGCAAACTCATAATATTGTAATCATTTAATGCAACAGAAGGAACACGGTAATAATAAGCAGTAACCTTTGGTACTTCATATCAACCGTAATAAATTCTTCTAGTAGATGTGCCAAATTTTAGGGAATACATAAAGTAATCAACAACAATTATTAGTCTCACCTTAATGGTAACGTAGATTAGGACAGGAAGGAATTCATCAGCTCCTGGAGGATCCTCATTTGAAGCAATAGAAGCATTAAGGAGTAGATTATTTATGACTTTGCAACAATTAAGAACACATACGAGCTTGTCTCTAGGTGCTTTGTACATATTGATCTTTTGCAGTTCTTTTTGAGCAAGCTGCCAACATAAACATAAAGAAAATAGGTAAAGACTATGCCGAAGGTAAGTGAGACCATAACAAGCATATATTAGGAGGATCTTTTAACGCTGCAGTAGTCAGAAATGCACCACTTGGCTTCCACACAATCGTGAACATGAATCTAAGGGATTCAAACACATTTTTTTAACCAAAAAGGTTAAAAGCTACAATTGTCTTAATGCCTCGTAGTTTTTTTTTCCCAAAAAGAAAGGGCAACAAATAACATAACCTGATCAAAGTTGGATTATGGACTCTTAAAAAGGCATATGTTAAAATCAAGAAAAAAATTAGATACAAGTCTTTGAATTTCTTTTTCTTTTTCTCCTAAAATTTACCACCATAAACCAAAAAGTAAAAAATAAAAAAATAAATACACAAAATGCAATAATAGGAAGACAGGCCAATATGCATTAGAAAGGAAAAACAAAAGCATCTATTCTCCAAGATAGAAGAAAACAGATGAGCGTTGATAGTTTTAGATATAATAGTGTTCAGATAGCTTCGCTGGATAATAATAACGGACTAGTTCAGTTTTAAGTATATTTACCCATGGTATTATTATTTTTCTGATTAAATCATATCTTTATCTATGAATTTTGATATGAAACCAGCCACGTCCTCCAGTCTGCATCATCATCAATGATCCCCACATAATTCGCGATTTGATGGTCATGTTAGTAGGATTTTATCAAACAAATATGCTCCTCGTAAAAGTTAATACTATTATTATAATGTTTACACTTTTAGATCCATAGACATAATGGGTTCCTTAGAGAAAATAAAACCAAATTACTTCAGTTAAATATACTTTCTCATGGTATTCTGGTTTTCTGTAAAGTCATGTCCTAATGGTTAAAAGCAGATTATATGCTACTAGTATTTTTTGATTCATGGATATGGTAAGTCACAGGTTTGGCATTCAGTATTGATGCTGGTAACACATCATCCAGACATACTTAGAATCAACAAAACAACAAAAGTCATCTCCATCATCAGCAGAACTGATATGGTTCCACGTATAGACACGGACAACAAGACTTGAATAATTTAAATGGATAGATGGCAATGGATGCAAGGAACCAAATGATCAGTCTTGCACAATCATTTACAAGAACCTATGTGTTTAAGGAGACTCCAAAGATGTACGACGAGATACACTCCACAGGACAACATCCCTACGCGTATAGACAACTTGAGTGTGGAATCATTAGCCCTCAGCATCAATTATCATGAATGGGCACATGAAAGTGAGTGGAGATATGGTGCACTGGGTATTCAAAAGAAAATAGCCCCCGGTAAAGATGTGGCATACTTAGGAAGGTTTTAGCTTTCAAAACCATAAACTGTAAATGACATATTTCTATATTTGTTTAATGAATCAGATTATTCTAATTGTTTTCAAACTATTCCTCCGCTTTTAGGAATTCATGACCAATCAAACAAAAACAATTGTTAAAAAACAAACCTCAAAAGGACCAGAACTTAATTGGTAGCCAAAATTCAGTTCACAAAAACAAATGTGAATCCCTCAACTTACCAGCCAAGACGTTTCATTCTGAAAAGGAGCCTTAATATCCAAATATTCAGGGCGAACAAATTGTTGAACCAATGACATCTTCTCAGAAAGCTGCTCATCAGCTTTTCTGTCATCTGGAACCGATGCAAATACATGCGTAAACAGCTTTGTCATAACATACTTTTCGAGACCCTGTAGAAGGAAAACAATAAATAAAGAACTACAGTAGGAAGGTTTCACAAAGCTACTATAGCTAAATCTTCTTTTCCTACAAATATCTAGCAAAAGGGTAAAAGTGGAGCAACTAACCTCACCGGCACTCTCCAGCTCCTCTTCAGAACAGCCAGCCCAAAGAGGGTGGGCACGGAAAGCTGCTTCCATGTTGGCAAGGAAGCTTTGTACTAGGGCACTGTCCCTTTCAGGATCACGGACATTATTTGAGAAGGAAACAATGAAGCTGGCAAATCAAAAACCAATATCAGAATCAAAGCCATGTAAACATTTTCTTACTTAAACTACTTCTCACGTTTCTTTCTCATGGGTCCTCGTACAAAGACGGAAAACACAACTTCAGCATAACAAATTCCATTCGAAAGGGAGAAGAAAGAAAATACATTGTAGTTAGAAGCAATCTGGGGCCTGATTTCATGGCGAATGCCAAAATATAATAGGAAGGAATCGAGTAGGATAGTGAAACGGAGTGATACCTTTTGATGGATTTGACGAAATCGGCTGCTGATGGTTGCCGCATCCGCTCGAGGAAGTCGTGCAGACCCAGGAAGACGTCAGTGTTCTCCATTTTTGTTCCCTTTTTTCCTTCAATTAATTACTGAATTTGTGTGGGCATATGCTGAAATCAGTAATCTAGAACACCGACTGTTAAGCCGGAGAGCTGAGCTCGTGTTTGATTTAATGCGAGGAGAGGCAAAGTGGAAGAGGGAAGAAAGTCCACGGTAAGGGACAGCAGTACTAGTGCATATCCAACGTCGTTAACCCCCATATTCCTTTTCGTTTCAGACTTTCAGTGCTTCAACTATTCGTGAAAAAGACCCCTTAAACTATTTGTTTAGAGCAATATACCCTTCCGTTGGGGGTCTTTCGCATTTTGCCAATTGTTCCAAGGGTGGAGCATCTATCATCCTTTTCTCGAGTTAATGACTTTTAGGATCCTATGTTTGTCCAATTTGACCCCAAAACTCCCTACATTTTGGACTCATCCGAATTTACCGAGTTTAGGAGATGAATTTACAATAGAAAAATTACTGTATTTCATTTTCCCGTCTCTATTCTCTCATGTTCTTCTTCCTGCAAATACCCTCACCATGGATAGTATAACATAGGTATGACATGTTTGACATGGTAAAAAGAAAGTGAAGCTGGAACTATGCAAGCAGTAGTTTTGCACAGTTTGAGAACAAAAAATGACAGAAACCAGTCAATACCAAAAATGACACAGAGCATTCAAGTTATCAATACCAATATTCTGCACAATCCAAATACTTCCATTGCAATTACTCAACATAAATTTTATATTGCCAGACTGACAGCAAAGTATGCAATTAAACAGGTTACAAAATTGGCAAAAACTAATGGTGATCGCAATTCTTTAGCACTGCCAAAATTAACATGTTCCACCATCAGAACAATTCGAACTGGACCACTTTCCCTGCAAAAGCTTGCATCACAATTTACCTTCACATTCTAACACTACTTCGACATATTTAAAAAGCTCTTCTAACCACCAATTCAATCAATTTACCTTTCCTAAACAGCAGCATAACCGATTTGGTTACCAAACCACACATAGCCCAGGCAACACCACGTGAAACGGCATATGCTTAATTGGTTCTTCTCCCACCCTTAACTTTAACACGCTACAGCAAGTCTTACACCTTTTTCTGCAAAACTATTCTATTCCTCGGATTGCACTTTAACATAAATCTCTGAAGAAAGTGCTTGAGTTTAGGGCACCTTGCTCCACTGATCCACACAATTAGAAGACATGATGGTGCAACGTATCTCTTTTCTTCAATATAACTCTATAGGCTGATCACTTTACTGTGTACACAGTTTTTCTAAAGTGCCACATCAACACATCCCCTTCTCTGTAAATCTAATAGCCATTAGGATAGCAAAGTAAAGTCTACACAGCATGCAACTTCTCAATTCAATTTATATTAATGCACACCCTAAAAAGGAAGGATATTTAACATGCCTTTTATGCTAACCCCAAGTCCAGAGTCTTGTCTATTCTTCCTCACATTCTCGCCTTAATGCATCACTACTACTCGCATCTTCAATACCCCCAACAGCGTCTCCCTGTCACTCCACATCCCCCATGTCTTATACTCCCATCACCTTAACATTGTACTGATTCATTTCCTCTTCTTATGGCTGCTAATTTCAGATTTCATTTCTTCCATCATTTCATTCCGCAAAAGCAATGAAAACAGAAGTCACTGATCCCATGCATGCGTCTACCAGCAATTTCTGATATTGCGGTATTCATCTCCACAACCAACACACTAGTCTTCATCCCACAACTGCACTTGGCATATAAAGGCTACACAAGCAGTTCAATAGCCTTACACAACTCAACAGAATAAGTGTAAGTAGTGACCTAGAGTTGATTCTATTGATGCACTGGTACAAACAGGTTACAATGGCTATGTATTGTTTTTTTTATACTCCACCAATGACTGGACAAATAATATAACCTCATCAACAATGCATAATTTTTTTACAAATGAGATAGAAGTAATAGCCTAGCTAGTCATTGGATTTAGATGCAGATACGGTAGCCTCATCAACATGCAGAAAGTACCTGACACCTAGAATGGATGCAACATCAAGGTGCCACGGGTTACCAGCCAAGAGCCCTTGACCTAAATGGTACTTAAACAAAGCAACTTTAATCAGCCAATAAAAGACGCAAGAGAATTGCAGAAGAAAATAGAAAAACCTAAAACTCTCACCAATAGGTAACTTCCTCTAATATGGCCCAACAATACCTCGAATTTTTCTTGCACAATGCTCAATGGATGGGAAGGAATGCTGAACCTTGCTAAAATAAATAAAGAAATAATGCCAAGTCATTCTACCAACATTCTTCAGCAGATTCAGTGCTAGGTTGAAGCTACCAAGTTAAGTAGATTTGACACCTCTAGCTCCTAAAGATGAGTAAAGCAAACCCACAACAAGCTTCTAGTTGTCCTTGACATGCTGAAGCCAAAAGCAATCTAAGCTGTCCCATATTACAATCATCATAAGCACAAAATTAAAAGAATCACAGAGATGATAGAAACAAGAACGCGTTCATTCATTCAATCATTCTTCACAAAACGCATGCCATTGAACACCTAAGCATGATAGTAGGAGCAGTTTCGACAGTTCAAGAACTATTTAACAAAGAACTTAGGCTACAAAACCTACAAAAAAAACCCAAACTCGACCATCAGTTCTGAAAGCAAAAACATCTACACAACACTTGTCATTGAAAAAACTACCCACTGTTAGGACTTCAGAAAAACATTTACAAACCCTAGAGCCTCTTATAAAAATCCTCACAGACCCAATCCATGAAAATATAACAGAGAACAATGTCAATACAGGCAACCAAGATTCTTGTCTGGTACCCAAACTCCCACTTATTAAAAGCCATATAGGAGTATAATGTCATTAATTGTCGAAAACCTAGATGAGTCCAAACCCCGGCAAACACCATCAGCCCCAAAATAGCACCGCCCAAGAGATACACAACAACAGCATCTCCCACCCAAGGTTCCAAAAGCACGAATAAGAAGCAAAGCGCGAAGATAAAATCAATCATACATCTCCAAAACCACTCCACTACCCCTCCCCTAAGGGCCCTCACCTTTTCTGATTGGTACACCAGGACAGGCCAGATCGAGGCCCCAAGGACAAGGATTTGAGCGGCGCGAGATGCTCTTACTCTCTCCTCAAGTGACGCAAAGCAGTGCGTGTTGGTGAAGGCAGGGACGCTCCAGTAGAACAGGCAATCGAGAAGCGCGCGAAGAGGACAGGGTTGGTGGCGAAGTACTTGCGGAGGGGAAGGAAGGGCATTGTGGAATCTTTGATCAGCCCATGCACGCGGGAATTCTAGGGCAGCATGTAGAAAATTATTTATACTAGCGTCAAAGTTGCCCGCAGACACTATATATTGCAAAAAAAAAATATCATTTAATAAAAATCATTTAATATCCAAACTACACGTTACGAAATTATCACAAATTATGAAAAAATTAAAAAATTATTACATAAAGAGTTTGAATGAAGCTTAGAATTGACTTAATTTTGAAAAAAATATTTTTTAATAAAATATTACGAATTTATGATGATATATACGTATTTATGTTTTTGTAGCATGAAACACCAAAATGAAATGGTTATTCTAATTGGGCTTCGGTTCTAAAAAATAGAGTATGTGGTGTGCAATCTTAAGATAAAGTGTTTAAATAAATAGTTAATATGAGACTTTACACATTCCATAACTCACATCTTTTCAAATTTTATAAGTTAGAAAATATAATTTTTCATTAAAAATAAATAATTGTCTTGTGGGTTGCGCGAGTCGGTGTTTCTTTCTTCTGGTTGGTGTTTGCTGGTTTTGTGGTTTATTGTTTTGGTTTTGAGCTTTTTGTCTCTCTGTATCTCTGTATCTCTGTTTTTTTATTATCTGTCATGTTCTTCATGGCTTTTCTTTAATAAAATCTCTGCTTATTAAAAAAAATAAAAATAAATAATTGTCATTGACGTAAAATATATATAAAAGTTATGTGGTGAAACTCTCTTAGTGACCTTAGAAGCCACTTAGGATTTCTAAAACCCTCTCATGATGCCATGCGTCATTATTTTGATATATCTTAGAATTTGTCACATGGCAACAAAAAGAAATAAAAATATTTCAGTTTGAATTTTTTTTTATTACTCTATTTAATTAATTTAATTTGTATAATTAATTCTTTTAATACAATTTAATTAAAATGTTTGTGGTGCAATTTGAAAAGACAATGTTTAAAATTTTGAAAAGTTACTCTCACATGATCTTCTATGTAAGTGTTCACAAATTGAAAATTTGTTATACATTTCTATTAGATGGTGCATACTTCACAAGAATAAGGATTAGTCTCATATTTTCTTAAGTTTAATTTTTAATTATTTATTTTATTTTGCAAACATGTATTTAGTTACGTATATGTCTAGATTCAATAAATGGATAATCTATACATGTACTTAAAAAGTACGTGGTGAATTTTTTGTGGTGGTTTGCGAGGAAATCACTTAGTATTCTTAATTCCCTCTACGATATCACGGGTCATCATTTGGATACTTTAGAGTTTAACACATAACAATAAAAATAAATAAAAATCATTCATAACTTAGAAAATCTTTTGGATTACTATTTAATTAACTTAATTGGTATAATTAATTATTTTAATATATTTTAATTAAAATGTTAGTGGTGAATTTGAAAAAAAATGTTTAAGAATTTTAAAAATTAGTCTAGCACGATCATTTATATAAGTGTTCAGAAAATTTTTAATTGTTATATATTTCTATGTGATATTGCATATTTCACAAAAATTAAAGTTAATATCATACTCTCTTCAATTTAATTTACCTAACTTGCATTCAGTCAAGTATAACATGTTATTGTGAATGAAGTATTCAACTCCACGATGAATTGCAAAAAAAATCTTTCCCAGTTTTTTTTGATGTCTTTCAATAGTAGATTCATCCAAATTCTTTTTATCAACAAAAATTTGATTTACTCCTCTGAAAAAAGCATTGCCGCGCTTGTAAATGAGGTGGGGGTTTCTTAAAGCCACCCATAAGATATACACGAAATACTCGTAGAATCATCATTACTACCATTGTACTTGCCAACCATCGATGAATTGATTGGAGTCTTATATTTAAAAAATTTGTAAATAATTGTAAATTCAATTTGTAAAACGACTATTTATAATACAATTGCGCATCGTGCGACCTTGAGGCTAGTGTAAATAAATCATATTAATGGAGAAAAAACTCTTCAAATTTGAGAATTAGAAAATATATTTAATATTTGATATTGCCAAATGTCACGAAAGTTTAAAAATGACACATGTCATATTAAAGAGATTTCATGATCCTATGTGGCTTCTTCTCAAACCTTTACTCAAGTTTCCACCACATCTATTTTATATTTATATAGATAAATTATGCGGGATTGCGCACCACGGGGTCCCTCCACTTATTATTTTCATTTTAGTCAGTCCCTAACGTTTGTTTTTGTTCGATTTGGTCCCACACGTTACCTCCGTTAGACCCGCGGAGTCCCTCCTCCGATAACGACGCAAACGGCAGTTAGTTTTGATTTTTTTATTATTAAATCTGAAAAAAGTTACTGACGGCGGGACCCACATGTCGGGAAAATTAATTTAAATTTTAAAAATATTAGAAAAATACTAAAAAATAAAATAAATTAAAAGAAAAATATTAGAAAAATACAGAAAAATTAAAAGAAAAATAAATTATTAATTTCAAAAATACAGAATATTTAGAATATATAATTTTAAAATTTTAAAATATATAATTAATTTTAAAATTCAAAAGAATATAATTAATTTTAAAATTCAAAAAAACAATTAATTATTTTAAAATTCAAAAAAATAATTATTTAATTTCTTTCTTTTTCTCTCTTTTTTTCCTTTTTTTCTTAATTTCTTTCTTTCTTCTCCGTTTTTCTCATTTTCTTTTCTCTTTCTGTCCTAATTAATTTAAATTAACAAAATTAAAACAAATTTAACTAAACAAATTAAATTTAACATTTAAAAAAAAAAACTAAAATATTTTCCCGGAAATCAAAATCTCATCTCAAAACTAAACCCATTAATTTCCCCCTCCATCATCGTCATTTCCATCTCCTTCCTCACATCACAGCATCATGACCATCATCATTTTTTTACCCAAGCTTGCAAAAAACAAAAGGGATAAAACTCCGCCCAGCCAAATGCATTTCCTTGAACGGAAGCAAGCCGAGGCTTTCCGTAGATCCAATGGTCAACATATCGATTGGCTTTTTGTGACGAAGCAACCACAAAGAAATTAAAGGCTTTGCTATTTGCTCCTTTCTCTTTCAAGGCATCCATAAGAAAATGCCAGAATTTAGTCAAGCCTTGTACAACTTTATGTCCAGTGAATCCTCAAGCTTTATCCCCGGAACTATCTCTAAGATCTACCACAGTGAACCCTAGATCCAGCAACATCGAAGCCATCAGAACCCTCTTCTCCATCCGAAGCTTCTGCTCCTTCCTCGACGCCAACAACGAAACTGTCACAGCCAAAATCTTTTTCCTTCTTTTCCGTTTTTCTCCTTTTTCTTTTCCCCCTCTTTCCTAATTTATTTAAATTAACAAAATTATAAACGAAATTAACAAAAAAATTGGGTATGGGGTCGACGTTGACATGACCGGAACGACAGGTGCGGTGAAGATGCTGCCGTTTGGTTAATTGGGTATTATTTATTTTGCTTGCGTATTTTTATTTTGAGATTTTGTTTTCTTTTAGTATTTGTTGTTTGTTTGGTCGGACTTTCATGACCAGATCTGATTGTTCATTTTCATGACCAGATGTGGTCCTTCATCATCAACCATAAAATTTGGTTTTAGATTCTTGAATTGAACTATTACAAGAAGAAAGGGAGAGAGAATTGAACAAGAGTGTTTGTGGTGGTGTGGCGGGTGGTCGGCGGTTGCTATACTACTGGTGGAGGTGGAATGGATTAGTGGTGATGACGGATGAGGGTTGCAGAGGGGGAAGGAAATGAAAAGATTTGGCAATAAAATAAAATAAATGAAATCTTAAATTTATTTTTTTAGGAAACTAATTATAGAAACAAATCAATAAAAAAACTAAATTTAATGGATTAAAATTGATGAACTCTTAAATCAATAAAAAAAACTAAGTTTAAAGGGGAAGGAAATGAATTATTGTTTATTGAGTTTAATTAAAAGGAAAAAACAAAATGCAATAAAAAATGGTAACAGAGAAGAAATAGGATTTGGGAAGAAGAAAAGAAACATGAAAAAAGTAAAGAAGAAGAAAAGAAACAGGAAAATGAAAGGAATCAGGAACAAAAAACCTTTACGAAAAAGGTTTTTTTTTTCGTTTTTTTATTTTTTATCTATTATTTTTATTTTTTATGTTTTAAATTTGAAATATCCGACACGTAAGACCCGCCTGCAGATACTTTTTCAGCTTTAATATTAAAATAATCGAAATTAACGGCCGTTTGTCACCGTTTAGGAAGGAGGGACTCCGCGGGTCTAACAGAGGTAACGTGTGGGACCAAATCGAACAAAAACAAACGTTAGGGACTGACTAAAATGAAAATAATTGGAGGGACCCGTGGTGCGTCATCCCTAAATTATGCGGGGAAATAGCTTGAAGCACCCCTGTACTATCCGCGAAAACCAACATCCTCCCCTATCCTTCAAAAATGCCTATACACCTCCCCTGTACTACGTTGACCGAGCAAAGCAAGGTCTCCGTCCACTTTGACCAACGGACCGTTAGTGTTGACCGTTGACTTTAATTAAAAAATTCAGAAAAATGTAAAAATTCAAATAAAAAATCTAAAAAAATCTAAAAAATCTTTAAAAAATGTAAAAATTCCCAAAACATATCAATTTATTTTTTAAAAATCTAAAAAAATGTAAAAATTCACAAAAAACATCTAATTTAAAATAAAAAACTAAAAAATTTAAAAATTCACAAAAAAATTAATAAACCTAAAAATCCAGAAAAAATGTAAAAATTCTAAAAAAATGTAATAATTCCCAAAAAAATCTAAAAATTCCAAAAAAATCTAAAAGTTTAAAAAAATGTAAAAAATAAAAGAAAAAGAAAAAATCCACAAAAAAATGAAAAAATTCAGAAAAAATGTAAAAATCCATAAAAATATAGAACATCCTGAAAAAATGTAAAAATCCATAAAAAATGTAAGATTTCACAAAAAATGTAAAAATCCAAAAAAATCGTACAAATTCAAAAAAAAATAAAAAATTCAAAACAATTCATAAAAAATATAAAAATATAAAAAAATTAATTTCTTTTAAAAAATTAATTAACCTGAGGAATTGTTTATTTCTTTTGAAATTTTTACTTTTTTTTTGGATTTGTTACATTTTTTTAGGATTTTTAGGTTAATTAATTTTTTTATGAATTTTTATATATTTTTTGGATTTTTATGGTTTTTTTGGATTTTTACATTTTTCTCGATGTTTTATTTTTTTCTGAATTTTTTGTGTATTTTTTCATTTTTTTTACATTTTTTTAAAAAATTTATATTGTTTTGCAATTTTTTATGAATTTTTACATTTTTTTTTGTAAATTTTAAGATTTTTTTGCAATTTTTATATATTTTTTTGGAATTCTTACATTTTTTCTGAATTTTTACATTTTTTTAGATTTTTATAAAAAATTTAGATGTTATTTGTGAATTTTTTTTGGAATTTTTACATTTTTTCTGAATTTTTTAATTAAAGTCAACGGTCAACAGTAACGGTCCGTTGGTCAAAGTGGACGGAGACCTTACTTTGCTCGGTCAACGTAGTACAGGGGAGGTGTATAGGCATTTTTAAAGGATAGGGGAGGATGTTGGTTTTCGCGGATAGTACAGGGGTGCTTCAAGCTATTTCCCCAAATTATGCAGTGTCGTTGCTCTCTGTTCAAAGATGATTAAGTTACAACCGATTTTATTTTTTTTGCCTTTTTTAAACTTTCGTTACTTTAGTTCTCTATGTTTTTAGATATACACCTAACTTAACTGATTAATTTTATAATTATTTTTATTAGTTTAGTCTTTGTATTCGTAAAAAAAATTCAAATAGACTCCGACTCATAATGTGGGACCAAATATTCATAAAAATATTACAATGAAACCTCTAAATGATTAAAGTAGTCTCATGTTTGTAAAATATTTGCCATCAACAAAATAACTATATTATTAAATTATGATTATGTTAACTTATTTAAATTTAATATACAACATATATTTACCTATTAAAAAACTAAATGTATCAAAGATAAAAACTAATGGATAATAAATCAAGAGAAATTTATAATTAATATAAAAGGGATAAAAAAGGGAGGAAATAAATGAAAAAAAATAAGGAAAATGTGTTCAATAAAAAGAAAAAAAAATAAAAAAATTAGAAGAGGGAAAGGGAAAGGGTCACCCTACAGCTAAAATGCTAGGATAAATAAAATTTAGTGGTATGAAATGGAAGGAAAAATAAACTAAGAAAGGAAAGTGATAGAACAAAGGGAAAAGAAATAACCTAAAAAGTAAGAAATTTTTTTAAAAAAAAATGAAACAAATATTTGTTTTGTTCTGTATTATTCAATTATTATGTGAAGAAGAAAATAAAAATAAGATAACTCTCTTTGAAGTTATTATTCTGCACTTTCGAAATGATCAAAAGATAAAAATGGAATGAAGCAGAAGCACCACCAATCCTCTAGAAGCTATGCAAAATGCAGCAGAATCATGAAACTAACATAAAATCATCAGCAGAAGAAGCAAACATCAATTTAGAAAGTCTTAAATTCTAAGGCAGGAGTGTCTGTCTATTCATATGTTACATTGCCTATCTTCTACTTTTCATTTTGCAATCAAAATTAAAGGACTACTCAACACCTATATGGCTATATCTAATGTATAACGGGTGGGTGTACATTGTACAACGTACATGCCCTTGTTTGAATATCCATCCACGCGCGCGCACAAAAAAGAGAGTAAAAAAAAAAATGGGATGGGTGATCTATCGAACAAAAGCCTGTCTCGATAAAAACGGCTAGCACCTTGACTGAAACTTCCCATTTTGTTCAAGATATTGGATGTGTTTGAAACTCGTCTCCAGATAAACTTCTTCCTGCAACCTCTGTTCCACCTCTCACCTTCTTTAACACCACACGGAAAATTATCTAATTCTCCTTTCCTATCCAAACACAGCCACCTGAATTAGAAGAGAGCACTCCACACAGCTCCGTCCCCTTCACCACATCTTTCGTGAACAAATTTCATCTTCTCCACCGATTTGCAGATACCACTGCAGCTCCAGTCAAAAGATGCAATGCATACATTACCAGCCTGCGCCTTCCACTCACAATCTGTAGTGGAAAACATACAAAAGTCAGAGAGAGGCAAGAGTGAGAACCTAACAACGCACTCTGACCTAGGCCTGTATTTACAAATATACAAGCCTTAAACACGAGCCGCATATCTTCTCGAGCAATTCTAGATACAATGCAACATCAGCATACTAGCTGGATCACTATACTTTGTTTTGGACAGAGAAGAATAATAGTAGGGATATTTTCTCAGGTACAGTACCTGGTGGAGTACCGCAGCACATATTCCGGTCATCTATGTGCTCAACCTCAAGACCAATAAACCATGAACCAAGTGACACATCTTCATTGGCATATTTATGCAATATTGGCCTGCAAGAACAGCCATCACGCATCCAACTTTAATAGTCTCTCATAATAAAAGAAACCCACGAGAAACTATGAAGGTACTGATTCCAGTACTCATTTGATGTTTCTGTAGATTAACTGACACCTTAAACTTTTCCTAACAGATACATGGCAAAGATTGAAACTTTTAAAGCGCCACTAGGGCATGAGAGACGTCCAGGCTGAAAGTGACAAAACTGAATCAAAACTACTAGGAAAACAACTCTGCTTGCAGTCTTAGCAAAATTCACGGATCACAAGAAAAAAAGGGATGAAGGTCATGAATACGGTTGCTCAGGAAATACTGAATTAGGTCTAATGCAATTCCACATCAAAATTAATGTCCTTACTGGTTAATGGAGATATAAGTGGCGAGATCTTTCGAGAGCGCATATATTTGACCAGTTGCATGTCGGAAGTATTTGTTCCCATCTTCCCCAAATTTCCAATACTCTGGCTCATGATACTTGACAGTTCTGAAATGAATTAGAACAAGAAAATGATCAATGTGATGCCATCTTGTAAGGACAAAAGGCCAGGAAAACTCAACTATCCATAAAAAAGTCCAAGAGGATTACTTTTGCGAGAGTACAGGCCCAGATTTCATACATCCAATGTACACCCTGGGCTTTGAACGATGACGAGCAAGAGTAGCAGCTAGCATACCTACAGGATTTAATTGCAACAAATTCATCTTTGGTAATGATGATGAACATATTCTCAACAACATATATCTAAAGATGCTACGAGACTGTGCCTACCAAGATTTACATGAACATCATCGTCCACCTTGATATAGTATTCAGCATCCCACTTCGCAACTGCTGTGGAAAAGAATATTTTTGTTTTTGCAGACAATTCATGGTATCCTTCAACATGCTCCTACAAAAACAACACAAAAATATGACCACATTCCTACAACATTGCTCCATGTTTTCCCAAATATAAACAGATTTCTGTGCTCCCTCACCAGCCGAAGGAAATCCTTGTGCTGAGCATCTTCTGAATCAATGGCTCTATCTAAAATGCTGGTGGATGTTGCACTGCAAACACCAAGCAGATACCATAAAGTTAGCCATCAACTTCATGTGATAAAGATAATCATAGTATCAGACTATCAGCATCCCTACTATCATGTCAAGCCACATGAATTAATCAAAGTATCATCTTAATTTTGTAATTCTAGACCCACTGCTTGCAAAATCCAAGTTATAGAGGAACATTGGATGCTGCATTGGAGAGCAACACAAACAAGAAAGGTGAAAGATGATAACAAATAGGAAATACCATTACCAAGGGTCAATGCTCAACTTCCATTGTTCTCGTACTCAAACCTTTAGCTAAACTAAAATCTCTTACATTAACAACTTAATAAGGATTATCTTGGAAGGAAGATAAGCAGGTAAAGTAAAATATCATTCAAAACAAGACACTCAATCATACCAAGTGCAACAAAGACAATAAAGAGATATTAGCATTCAAGTTCACTAAGTATAAGTTAGAGAAAGCGCAAGACCGGTGATATATTCTGCCTTTGCTACGATGAATCAGTCGTATAATCTGAAATACAAGAACTTGGCAAAATTAATAGTACATTCACTAAACAGGACACCAAATAGCATCACTGAATAAATAGCACCAATGAGCCATTTCTTTGGTTCAAGTCCTAACTTGTCTTCCATTCACCCCAAGATAACTCTAAAGTAGGAATAAAGCAATTCACCTATGGCCAATCATGAATCGTATAACAATCCCTTTCTCACGCTCCAACTGAGCGAGCTTCTCTCCTGATCAAAATACAGAAAAGAAAAGCTCAAACCAATACTAATAGATCAACGTACAACACCAAAAAAAGTGTACCGAATTGCAGAATCAAACCTTGAGGCATCCAAGTTTCTCTAACAGAATCACGCCTTTTTCTACTGCTAAAAGCAGTATTGATCCCCATAACCATAAACACTTTCGGTCTTGGAGTGCTAACATGAGTCAAGGCTGAAACACCAGGAGTGGAATCACTCAAGTTCAGCTCCTGGGAACTCCGAGACGCTGCTAACTGCATTTGAAGTAATGCAATAGACTTGTCGAGTGATCTGGCAGGTCCAGAATGATCCATCCAGAAACAAGGAAGCAACAAGTTAACAATCACACCCAAAAGGGAAGAAAAAGAGAACTAAAAACTAATTTTACAGGAAGACGAATTAGGTAACATCACTCACTGGATTGCATCATGAGTCTTCAGAACCTCGTCCATCACATCTCTACCTTGTGCAGGTTTCTAATTAAAACCCCCAAAACGGAAACATTAGAAACAAACCTTTTTTTCCTTTAAAAAGAAAGCAAGAGAGAACTCAGACGAACAGTATAGTATAATACCTTCTGCGCTGAGGAATCCTCAGAGACCACTTGGAGCTCTTGTTCTTGTCGACGCCTGGAAATGAGCTGGCTGTTCGATTCCTGCGAGTCCCAGAACCTTGAAAACACAATCAAAGTCAGCATGAAACGAGATCATTCTAAAATCCGATAACTACAAAGTGAGAGAGTGTGGGGAAAGAACCTGCTGGAGAAGAGGATTCCAAGAGCAAAGAAAGAGAGGCAGAGAAAGGGAATCCATCTCAAAGAGACTTTTGCAACTGTACTTCCACGGTTCTTCATTGTTGGAGGAGAGAGCAGCAGGCGGCAGCAGACGATGAGGAAGAGATGGAATGAAACGAAACCGAAAACACTACAAAGAGTAATGTGGTGGGCGAGTACATATAAAAGGCAAGCGAATTGAACAGATTCTTGTTTTTAATTCTTTGTTTATAGGGTAGAAATTGAAATCTGTTTTGTTTTGTTTTAGTTTTTGATTGAAGAATGGAAATGGAAAAAGGAAATGAATTTGAAACGCGCGTCTTACGTCAACGGGTACTTGCTAACTAGGGATCAATCATATGTCGTTTTAATGGATGGAAAGTTTGGCGTGGATCTCACACCGTCGTCGACACTTTCCGCCCTCCTTCTTCTGCAGAGCAGAGCCAGTCACGCCATGAGTCAAGACGTCAAAGAGTCGTCCTCGGCCTGCTTTCTCTCTCTCTCTTACCCGTTTACCCAAAATCCGAACCGGTCCCTTACTATAATTATTGATCCTACTGTTTTTTTTTCTTTCCTTGGGGGTTTAATTTAATTACTACGGTTACAAAACAATGTCATGCATTTACGTTAGGAAAGGTCATTTTAGCAATTTAAATAGTTGTTTGTTCTGGAATAGAATTAGAAACTCAACCAAATCGTATATATTCGATTTCAGTATTGTAATAATAATTAATAATATCAGTTAATTAACTTAGTTTTCAATCGTGAATTATATTATATTTGGTTTGAGAACCCTCCTTTTTATATTTTTTTAAAATTTTCTAGGAGATATTTCGAGCACGTTAAAATTGAGACATATTGCTTCTTTCATAATTTTCTACCTTTCTCTTTTATATAAAATAATAATAATGATAATAGTTAATAATATAATTAATTTTCTTTCTTTAAAAAAAAAAAAAATTCAACCTAGCTTACAGAATTACAATCCAGCGTCAACCAAAGAGGCCCACTCAAGAGTCAAGAGAAGCCTTGTTCGAAAAAAGAATATATGAACTCCAACGGCTAATTAAAATTACGATTGGATTTTAATCAACCGGGGGAAACAGATTTCTTTGATTCTATTGTCTTTTTTACATAAATAAGAATATATATAAAAAAAATTAAACTCGGTAGGAAATAATACTAAACTATAAATATATTAATTATAAGGACGTTAAAAAATTATATATTTCTTAACTTTTGCGTTCCTTAATATAAAAAAATAATATATATATATATTTAGAGTATTAAGGAACTGTATCTTAGAAAATTATAAAGATTAATAAGCATATGTAGGAAGATTTGATTTATTTATGTATTAATATTAAAAAGTTAATTTAAATTTGAAATTGTTCCTTGAATTCAACGAGTGTCCAATATAGAAGTTTGGACCATAGTTGAAGTTTTGACAAATTCTAGCGGGGGCGGGCCACCCCTTGCCTCCTGGCTCCACCCTAAATTAGTTATGAACTACGAATACTTCCAATATGATCAAGTTATTGGGCAACGCCCGATACGGCCCAATATGTATCGAATACGGTAGGATGCTTTAAAATATTAAATTTAAATTAGATATGTTTATGACACGTTTGGGATATTTGGTAAATATTAACAAATTCACGTATCATACTTTTGGGTCTATTTGAGATAACTTCTTGACATATTTTGTTCCAAAATCTAATCTAATGGCTAAAATAGTTTTTGTCAAAATTATAAAATTTGAAGATTTTACGATGTTAAAGGACCACTGCACTCAAAAGTCATGACTAATGAGTGAGACTCAATGTTATTAGTTATCTCAACACCCCCCTCAAGTGAAAAAGCCCTTTTTCGGCTTGAAACTTGCAAAGACCCACCGGTGGGCCTACCTTGTGTTGATTTAATTTTTAATTAAATATGGAGGGTGATAGGATTCGAACTTCTGACAGTTTAGTCATGAATGCTCCGCTACCATGTTAAAGGATCACTGCACTCAAAAGCCATAACTAATGAGTGAGACCCAATATTATTAGTTATCTCAACATACGAGAAAAAATTATAATTATTAGATCGGGAGAAAGCAGAATCTGTTTGGGATTGATTCCCAATCAGACCCTCGGTCATGAGAAATTTTTTTCCTTTTTTTCCTTAAAAGAGAAATTAAAAAAAAAAAACTATAATACATCTAAATTATTACTCTTTCTTGCTTTAATTAACAAATATTTTAGGGTGAGGTACGGAAATTAAGAAATGTAATAATTATTCTAAAAAATTCTGTCTTCCTTTTCACTTCCTCTATGTTTGTATAAAAATTAAAGAGTATAAAGTGGGGCAAGAAAGTAAAAGGTGACAAAATTGAACATTGAAAAGCGCAAAATATTAATTTGGACCGAAAATTTAAACCAAAAATGTTAATTAATTAAGAACAAAGGAAATAGAGTAGGAGAAAAGATCAAATAGTATGTTATTGTGTATTTTTTCATATAGTACAAAAGATTAGGCAAGAAAGAATGTGGAGTGAAGTTTGAATTCAACCACTCTCCAATCCCCATTGGCCCAATTGGCCAAAATACCAACAACTAACAAACTGTACATGCTAATGGCCTAATACTGTACATGGTTGAGAGATGAGAATGAGAGAGAACATGTCCAATCATTTTGTCAGAAGATAGAATCGCCAAAAGATACAGAATGACAGAAGTTGTTAATGTTCTTAGAGCCGGTAACAACAAAAATCATATTTCATTTCATGCAATCTTCCTGCTTCACATTCTCTCAACAAGTGTTTGTTTGTCATCTAGACCTTGTGTTGTATCTGCCCTCTCTTTCCTTTCCTTTTTTTTCTCTCTTTTTTCCCCTAAAATAAAAATCTGCCATTGTAAATTTCCACTATATATATACATATAACTATTACAAACCATTGTTATTATACATGCAAGGCAAGTAACAGAACGTTAACTTGACATACAGGCAGAAAAATAACACATGAACACTTGAAAGTGAAACTAAACATGTTCAGAAATTATGATCCTACCTTCTTAAGGATTGAGGTGAGTCAGTCAGCCCATCCATTATCCATTTGGTATTTTCTTCTTCCTGACAATTTCTCAATGTATAATAATTTGTTTCCTCAAAGCTTACGGATTTGGCTGCTGTGTTCTGTAGAAACATGTTCTAAAAGTAAACATTAACTGTGAAGGATGCAAGCAGAAAGTCACAAAACTCCTCAAGAAAATTGAAGGTATAGTAAAATAGCACCCAATCCTGCCATTCGTCTTCCATGCATTTACTCTCAATCTCACTATTGTATATTCTAATGTTGTTGCTCCCTTGGATCCAACAGGGGTACACTCTGTCAACATAGATATGGATCAACAGCTGGCCGAGGTATGGGGTTGGGTCGATCCTGAGATTCTAATCAACAAACTGCTCAAATCTGGCAAACCTGCATCCCTTTGTCCTCCAACTTCTGTGAACAACAATCTGGAAAACCTGAACCATACGCAATTTCCGGCACATGATCTCATCAGTGGCCCCCGAAACCAAGTCATGTTCCCACCATCCTTTGAGAATCACTTTGAAGGTATAGGCAGCTCTGAAAACTTCCTCAACCCAAATACTTTCAATGCTGGGAGTGGTCAGGATTTTGCTACAACAAGTTTCTACATCCATGAGCAAAATTTCGCCGGGGAAGGCAGCGTGACGAGTCCAGTAGATTATCAAGGCAATGATTGTAATACTGGTCTCTTCAGATTCGGAAGCCATGACTTTCAAGGGATGCCAAGTTATGAACACAATCACCTACCATCCATGAGGATCACTGGCAGCCAGCAAGGTTACAACCAATACAACAATCCACCCACAAACACAGCTAATATCTATATGCAGGACGGATACACCAACAATAACTCCATGAACAACGACATCTACATGCTTCCACTCGACTTGGGAAATCACGCACCTCCAATGTATCCACCCTACCTGTTCCAATAGCATCTTACATTCAAGATTCATATTTAAGTACACATGAAGACAGTGATCAAGAATGGTAGCTTTGTCAGGAGAAATATGAGCAGTTCAATCTACGGTCATTAAACAAATTACTATTTCCTTTTCTATTTTAGGAAATTACAAGAACTTCAAAGAATTAAAAGTTTAGAACAATGCTTACCTGTGTAATAGGCTGCCCGAATTCGCACTTCTACTCTACAATTTGGCAGCTTCATTAATTTATTTATTTATTCTAGCATGAGACAACACATAGGACAGGACTCAAGATTCAGTTACTCACATTCTCGTGATTACATAGCATAAGGCTCAACCACCTCGTTTTCATATCTATGCTACTCAGTCCTCTACGAGAAACCCATTAAACCATATAATGGGCTAAAAACTCTTTAAGAAGTCAAAAGAAAAAATTACAATGCCACTATGTAATAATACGCACTAGAAATATGCCACATAGTCAGATATGTTATATGTACTCCAGTAGACCTTTATGCTCTTGCGTCGATAAAAGAAAGATGCTTTTCTTTTGGAAGGTTTGTATATGAATGACCAAACTGGCTCCACTCCCACAAATCCTCTTGCATACACTATTTCCCTAATCCGCAAGTTTTAGGACATCTAACAACCAGCCTGATTGCAACTTACTATGCATAGCATGGAACAAGACACTTCAGGACTCCACAGCTATGACAGAAGATGCCAGTAACAGTTGATTCTTCAATCCTTATGAATTCCATCAGCCTTGTGTGCAAACTTGCTTTCCTACAAAACCTATGGAACATGTGTGATTGCCTAACCCAAGAGTTTTTCTCTGATCCTTCATTAATGATCATCAAATGAATGATTCAGCCTGCTTAAAAAGGCACCTTTAAGTTCCACAGCTAACTACAAAACTTTCGATTTAATAACAAAGGAAAGCTAGAACACCTTTTTCCTCAATACTCATTTTCAGCTGAATCAATGCTAGCTTTTGATCCAAATGTGATCCAAAAGTGCTACAGACAAGATACATTCTCACTGATGGCTTTGAAACAAGCATGTCAAATGAAAGATGCAAGGAGTAAACATAAAAGGCAAGCAGCTTATCACACTAGTTTCTTGTTTGACTATGTTCATGAAGTCATGTGCTGATTTACAATCACACACACAAAAAACACTAAAAATCAGATAAGCTTACCAAAAAATAGTAGTGATAATATCTTGTCACAAATCTACAATAGGTACCGTATATCTAAATGGGTGAGGCCGCTAGTTAACGCTTCTGTGCTTTTCGTCGTCTAGACTGACCCTTCTGCCATTTCTTCCTTGGAACTAGCTTGCTCTTGGGTTTCAACTTCAACTCAGGTGAGAACTTATAGTTTGGATCCCTCATACGATCTTGTATATCCTTGAAGAACTGCATATTTAACTTCTTAGGTCCTCCATGCCTGAGTTCCTCATATTCTGGCCCAGAAACGATATTTTCAAATGCTCCAATTAGAATATCTATATCACTCATCACCTCCCAGACATTACTGTAGCGCCCATCTGGCCCTTTCTTCAGTTTTTTCAACGCATTTTCAACTGCAAGTTTCCTAGCTTGCTTTCCTGGTGACAACTCTTCTGGGTCATTTTCAGCTTTCAGTAGTTCTGAGATTGTCCGATATTTAGGTTTTTCATCAAACTCGAACAATTTATCTATATACTTATCACTGGTCTCATTAGAGTATGCCTCAGTGGGGACATCATAATCTTCATCTCCTTCATCACCAGTCCATAAAGTTTTCTCTTCATCACTACCAGACCATACACTCCATAACTCATCACTGTCATCAGCATCAATAAGGTCAGAGTGCTCCTTTGCCTGCTTCCGTACTTTCCGAATCTCCTTAGCAAAACGACTTTTATCATTATCAGAATCATTTTCACCCCCATTATCATCTTCACTGCCTGTCCATAAACAAGAATCTTCATCCATTTCTTTCTTGCAGGCTTTCTTGAATTTATCATCACCTGGCTTTACACTGCCAAAGAGATCATAATGCTTGCCCCTATCTCTAGCGTATGATCGCGACACTGCAAAAACATGCAACACAGGTCATTGTTCACACCTCAGCGAGGGATAACCAATTGCAGACTCTCACAATTATATGATGTACAAGTACAAACACAACGGAACCTGTAATGAAGAATCTAGGTACAATTAACCAATGGTCCTGGTACCAATTCTATTCCCAATGAGTTTAAGTTGCTTGCACCGCATCAAACTCTAGGAAAACAATGTCATTTCCAGGAAAGAACAACCTAGCCACGAACTTTTCTAGCTAATTGATGCATCTTCATGCAGCTTCTCAACAATCAAACACAATAACTGGAGAATGGGTTGCCACATGCTCTCATCGAATACAAATGAAAATCAGATTAAAAGCAACCGAAGGAAGCTTCTATGTAGATAGATGGTGATGTGCAGAAAGAAACATGAGACAAGACTGTTGCAATTATGAATGACCAAAAGAGAAAAACACCTTTACAAATAAGAAAGTAAACTACTCACAGTAAGAACTAAATCTTAGAAGAACAGAGCAGAAGATAAATATTTGGTCACTTAATTTTTAATGGGACGTAATGATAGATTAGTGAAGTAACAACCAACAGATATCGTCAATGAGGACATTTCACAAACAGATGCTGAACACAAAACCAACCTAGTAAGTGTGGACAGAACCCTCCATAGATTTGAGCATCAACGGAACTGTAAATGTCACATAACCTGAAAAAGGGACACCAAACGAGATTAATTTAGGTTATGAAGTTACAGACCAACTTATCCTAAATGCTAACAGCTGCATAACATCAACTGCTTACGATCCTAAGCAGATATCTTCCTACATGAATAATAACATCCAGCCAAGAAGAGAAAAGTGAGACAGAGAAAATGAAACCTCGAGTTAGAGACGGGTGAGAAATGTGTTTTTGAGGTTCTGAAGATTGATGGAAGGAGGGAAAGGCGGGAACACAATGTTTTCGCCATTCTCTCTTCCAAAGAGCAGTGCCAGTGATTTTTCAAATTCACTATTTAGGGCTTTAGGCTGTCGCTTGAAAATAGTTAAATTGAAAAATCTGACTCGACCGGCCGATCGTAATTGAAAAACCCAAATTTCAGGCCGGTTTGGTTTGGTTGCTTTATAAGTTTATCTGGTGTATACATAATACGTCCGGGTTCTTTTATAGTTGGATTGGATCTCCCCCAGTAAGCTTTAGCGGCTGGGTATCATTAGTACAATGATTCATTTCATTGCACTCAACTCAACTCTATTATTTTTCTGTTTCCTAAAGTTTTCTTTTAAAGGAGATTAATTTTGTTCGAACTTTATCGGCTCGATAAAAAATAGTGGCTTCTAACATAATTTTTTTCATTCTTAAAACTTGAACTCGAAATTTTAATAAATATTATCATCAAAATAATTATCTAAATTTATGTGAAATTCTTTCTTTTTTTTGTGCTTGTCATTCTCTGTTTTGGCCTATCTAGTGTGAGAATAATATTTTGAGTTGTGAGAATAACGTCACCCTAATTTTATATCTTATTCTCAGATACTCAACTATTAAAAATATCGATTTTTTTTTTCAAATACTCCATCCGAATGCTCCTAAGTTCCAACTCTTCTCCATCTTCTTCAATACCCTCTCATCACGTAAAATCTCACCGAATGAAACACAAAAGCATGGAGATTATTTGCCCGATATAAACAGTTGATATTTACTCAATTTTGTTACGAATGTGCCCATTAAATTAAAATGTGGCATCTCCTAGCTTACTCATCTTTGTTGATCTTGGGTATATTTAATCTAACATAATTTGGTTTCAAATCATAATTATTACTCCCCGTTTTCAAATAAACAACGCTCTAATCATTTTTAGGAAAATAAAATAAATAAATAATTTATATTTTAAATATATATTTATATATTAAAAATAATAAAAATGACAATTATTAAAAAAAATTAAAGGCATGTATATTTTTTTCATAAAACGAAAAAAAATCAAAATTTAAAACATTTTTCCAAATTTGCATAGATAGAAACACCCAAATGATGTAAGTTTGTTTATAATTAAATAATAATTTAAACAAATACAGTATTCAATTATGATGGAACCTTAGACCACAAATATACACCTTGGGTTTTTACAACCTTTGCCTACAAGACAGTGCAGAGCTTCTATAGACCTAATCTGTGCTGCTAACAAAAGAAAACAAGGAATAGGGCACAAACACAAAGCAGTAACAGTCCAAAGTTGCTGTCACCAAACAGGAATAAGGCAAGAAAATATCACATGGAGACAGAAAGTTTACAGAACAAAAGTAACAGAATGACTAAAATAGAAACCCATCCCAACAAGAAGCAACCCACCATTAAAATCACAGCACAGAAAAAGCATACCTACAGAGAACAGACCACAGTCTCCGAGAAATTAAAATGTTTACAATTTACAACCAGCAGCAACAACAATACCAGAAATCCTTACACGTTACAACGGAGAGATCTTTGCCTTTACACAAAGAGGCATGTAACTCCAAAATGAAAACAAAAACCCAATAAAAACTCCATGTTTCCATTTCACCCCAGATTTTGGTATTCCAGGGAGAGAATTGAAACATAGGACAAGGAGAGGGTAAGTAACTACTGTTCCATTTACCTTAAAACCTAACTGATTACTACCTAAGTGAGAAAACAAGCAAACCCTATGCTTCCATTTCATCCCAGATTGACTTCCACCAAGCTACTAGACCTAGGGGGAGAATGAAAACAAAGCAAGCAACCCATTTCTTGTTTTCACATCCTAACACTAGTCCTAATCTAACGAACCTACTAGTCCTAATCTTTGAACTACAGACGAGAGGATATAAAGCTTACTTTCTAAAAGATTTGCGATTTGATTGAATAGCCATTGACATTGACGAGGCAGCAGCAGCTCCACGCCTGCCAATTACAACCACCGTAGAGCACGAGGGGCTGCAACCATCACGTGGCGGCGATAGAACCACTGGCAAGTACTCATCGGTGTGACACGAAAACACCGAACTCTTGAAATGATTCGTCAGTGCTTCTTTCCCCTGCACGCACCACAACCCAAAACACAGTAATCAAAATTATAATCAAGAATTCAACATTTGACTGTATAAAATGAAAATAAATAAATAATGAGATATAACAGTATGAAAACTTAAATTACTTGAATGTTTGTCAATTAAATAACCTGGATATGGGCAGAAGAGATTTCACAGATTTTCCTGGGCTTTGTAACATTCCATTTGAATTTATGGAGTGCCTGCCGAAACCTAGCCGCTGCTGCAGCATTTGTGAAGTTGACAAATGCATACCCCAGATTTGCTCTCCTCCTGGGTTTGACAATATGCAAACAAACAAAAAAATTGTTAAGAGTTTTTTTTATCAAAAGGATACAAGGAGACTACAAATTAATGATTCTGATAAATTTACCTGAAATCCATGGGTAGGTAGAGGAAGTCATATTCGGATCTAAGATCTGACTCAGACCTTGCATTGCGGTTCTCATTCATGCAGAACCGATCCAGAATATGCAGGAGATCACGTCTTCTGCTTATTATTAGCCCATACCATAAACAAAAAAAAACAAGAAAAGGCAAAAATTAATAACACAAGGAGATAAAAGTTAATGAGATGGCACAAAAATTATTATGATTTTATTCATTCACTCGGTAGTAATGATGAGAACAAAGACATTACTACTCCATAAATGAGCAATGCATGAGACTTCTTTCGAATTAAAAAATGATGAAGGTTTGAAGTTTGAAAACCTAAAAAACCCAAAAAAAAGAATAATCTTTCTATTAGTATGGGAAAAAATGAAGCATTAAAAGCTTGTTCTTCTTTTTTTTATGGAAAAATGGTGACTTCCTGACAATCCCCAAGAAGAATATAGGGAGACACCAAGGAGCAAACAAGAAAACGACTTTTCTCATCTCATCCTGCAACCAGCTGCCTTTTCATCTTTCGGACCTCAAAAGTTGTAGGAACCCACTCAAACATGCAGATATATATACCCAAATAAACTAACACACAAACAAACAGAACAGGAAAAACAGTGCAAGATATAAAATCATCAAATCCATGTTTATTTCTTTCGATAAGAGATCAAAATCAAACCCATGTTTCATTTTACCTTATTTTAATGATGTAAGGGTTGATTTGGAGTAATAAAAAACCACACTTTTTAAACTCTGGCCATGAAGAAGCACAAAAGTCACAACCTTTTCAAAAGATTCTTTAATTCTGAAGAAAACCCAGGAGGTTAAATCAAACAAAACAAATTTCATGAAGCAGAAGCAGAAAAGAAAGGAGCTTTACTCAAATTGGTTGGGGATGTTTCTGATCATCATACTCGTCTTTCCATCTGACTCTTTCTTCTTCTTCTTCTTAGATGGAAACCTAGGTGGTAAAGAGAAGCCCTTGTTGGACCCAACACTAATGAAACGATCTTCCTTCTTCCTTCTCTGATCGACCTCAACCTTCTCTATCCCCACTTCTTGTTGCTGGCGGCACTCAGAAGAGGGAAGAAAATAGGTCGCCGGCGGAGATAATGGTGGAGGCGCCATCGCAATCACAGTGAAAGGATGGTGAAGATAAGGCTGCTGCATCACAACAGTATTGTAACGAGAGAATCTTTGATACATAACCGGTGGTGGTTGTTGATGATGATACACCTGCTCCACCACTATACACTGTGGCTCCGCTGGCTGCTTCCGGTAGGGGGCAGCCCATGGGTTAAGAGGTTTGGGATGTGAGTAGTAAGCCATGGTCCTGTCCATACTCTCTCACTGACTGAACAGTGTGGAACTGTAGAAGAAAATATGAGAGAGATTTCTTTCTTTTGCCCTTTTATAAAGACTTTTGTTTTTTTTCCTTTTTTTAAGTTTAGTTTTGGTAAGATTTTTTAATAAGCTGATACTCCATAAGGAGTAGTACTTTACTGGTAAAAAGAAGAAGACAAGGAGTGTGGTTTCGTTGGTGTTAAAAATAGAAAAATGTGGCTAAAACTAAAAGTATACTTGAGACTTGTTTCCATAGATTGAATTAAACTTTAATACATACTAAAATAGTTGAGGAAAGTAAGTAGCCATATTTTTATTAAAAATGATAAAACCAACGATAAATTGAAACATCTTATTTTTAGAAAACGAACAGTAATTTAAAGCTGGGAGTATTTTTTACCGTAAACTCCATTTATACTCCCAAAATAGAATTATTATATTTTTATATTATACTCCCTTCGGATATTTTTAATCGTCATTTTTTTACTAAAAATTACTGTAAATTTTATTTAATTTTTTAATATTTATTTTATTAAAAATTACTATTTAAAATTGACAATTAAAAGTGTCCAAATAAAGTAATATATAATATATTGTATGGAAAGGTATGAAAAGAGAGCATCACTCTCTGAGCGGAGATCCTGGGCAGAGAGATCATCACATTGGGTCCAAAAATGTACACTGTAATAGACGTGATTTGCACACAGCTATGTGAAATGAGAACAGGAGAAGGTTGGTATATAGTACTACTATACTACTACTTACTATAGGGTTTTTGATTGAAGAAGGCTGGGAGTTGAAATGCAGCAGAAGAAGGCTGCATGTCATGTCAACCACTATAAATATAAAACGATGGAGGTGACTTCTTCATTTTGGCCCCTGTGTTGGTATAAAATATACAACTTGGTCCTTGTAAAAACAACATTCTCAATTGCACTCTGTATTTCTCCACTCATATCAATTAATTTATTCCAATTAGCAATAAATGGCAACACCCACTTTATTATTCCTGCTCTTATTTGCACCAATATTATAGAGTAAATTGATCTCATTGGGGGAAAAAGGGTGCAATTTGCAGCTTCTTTTGAATAAGGGTCAAAATATGTATTTTGTCAATGTTGAAGAAAGATGGTGTTTTTTCTCTCTTTTTGAAAGGGAGGAAGATTTCGTTTCCCCCAAATGCAAACAAAGATATGAAGTCCTGCCCTGCGCTGCGCATATATATCATATATTACCCAATTGGTGCAAAACTAGAACAGTACCTTACGTGATTTGACCATACTGTCTCCTACCCACAAACCCTTTGCTTTTTAATCTTGAACATTAAAATGCTTACATCATCACTTAAACTCCAATATTAATAGACAATTACTTAGAGCAACTATCTATTTTTGATTTATTATGAAACCTCCGACCATAATCATCTTCTGTTAGCATGTGAATATTCAATACAGTACACACCTTGGGGATTCACAACCTTTGCCTACAAACAAGACGGTGCAGTACAGAGCTTCAAAACCTAATCTGTCCTGCTAACAAAAGAAAACAAGAAATAGGGCACAAAGTAGTAACACTCAAAGATAAGGTATGGATCTCCTTGAAAAACAAGTTTGCCATGGGGGAAACCTAATCTGGCACGGATTAACCTAATTGTATCTTTTAATAGTAAAAAAGCTACAGTATTCTTTTCTCTCGTCTCCCTTGACGAGAGGATTCCCCTCCGGTCAGCCCACTGCTGCCGGAGATCCATAGTGGCAGCTAGCCTCTCGCAGATGCCACACAAATCACCAGTATACCCTCGGTAACTGGCGTGCTTCTGTTCTTCTTTCTGTGTCTCTTTCTCTCGTCTTTCGTGCTCCGATCTTGCCTCCTTCCGGCGGCGATCGCTTTCTTCTTCCCTGTCCTGCGGCGAGCTGCCTCTCTGCAGATCTGCAGTCATCGTCTTGAGAAGATCTGTGCGGAGCAAGTGCGGAACCTCTCTCTTGCAACGGCTATTCTGTTTTGTATTGGCAAATTCCTTGGATCCGATTTGTTCTGCGGCTATTGTTTGGTTTGAAAGGACTTCGTGGGCCTTTTGTGTGTGTTTCTTGCAGGTTGTTTTGCTGGATCCCGGGGGTCTAGTGGTTCTGAGTTAATTGTGTATCCTGGTCTGCAAGGTGTTTGAGGAAAAGCCTGTGTCAGTGTTTGGTGTCTGCTTCTTCCGGGATTTCTTAGTTATGGCCATGGATTCGAATCAAGTGGTTTGGAAGCGTGAAGGACAGAGGACTGGTATCTCCTACTACGTTGAAAATCTTCCCTTGCATGTTGATCACAGATCGTTGCGTTATTTAGTAATGAGGAGATGGATTCTGCCGAGATTTGGCAGAGTGATGGACATCTTCATTCCCAAGAAGAGGAACAGATTGGGGAAGAGATTTGGGTTTGTTAGATTCGACTGGGTTGAGAACAAGATTGATATGGAAATCGCGTTGGATCGTCAGTTCATTGGCGCCTCGGCGATACGAAGTAATATTGGTCGACCATTCAAACATTGGGAGAGATCTCGTCTTGTCAGGAAGGCAGGGAGTATTGGTTCTGGAATGGCACAGAATAATATTCAGAGAGCAGAGAGTAAAAAGGTTGCAGAAAGATCACCGTTGGTGGGTGGTGAAAAATCATGGGATTTGAATAGAACCAGGGGCCCTAGCATGGGAGCTCCTTGGTTCGATCAGGAGGCTGCTTTGGTTTCTGTTGTGAGGGAGGAAATCGTGGATAACCTGGAGAAGGGAATCCTCGAGATCGCTGCCTCAGTCCCTGAGGATAATAAGTCATGGCTAGAGAAAAGCGCGATTGGCGTATTGCGCAGAATGGAAGATGTTTCAGAGGTGCAAGATTTAGTTATGGAATTGGGTTGGGTGTGCGCTACCAAGATTATGGGGAGAGGCTTGGTATGGCTTGAATTTGAGTCCCAAGAAGAAAGAGAGCGGATTGAGAAGGAGGCGCTACATAGCAGTGGGGTGTTCTCTAAGGTTATTCCCTGGTCAAGTGATGTAGCGAATAGGGGTCGGTTATGTTGGGTTCATTGTGTGGGAACTCCTGTTCAAGTTTGGGGGGCTGATCTATTTGTTAAAATTGGATCTTGCCTAGGCGAGCTCGTTGCGATTGATGAGTATACTGTCGCTCGTCAAAGGTTGGATATAGCTCGTTTGTTAATAGCAACAGACAAGCTATGTATTCAGGAGACAATCAGAATCAACGTGGGAGGGAAATATTTTAACCTGAATTGCCTTGAAGAGCCTATGCAAGGGGCAATCAATTCCTTAGATTGGAAGTTGGGAGGAAAAGATGATGTGGTCTATTCAGAGGGAAGCTCCGAGGATGAGATGGACGAAGAGGTGGAATCGAGGGGTAAGGTTGAAACTCCTAACTCGGTAAACCTTGAGAATGAATTGCAGTCGCAATGTAGTGTGGCAGGAGGACTTAGTGATTGTCCATTTGTCACAGACCGGAAACGAAGAGGGATTGTGAAGAGATTGGTAGGCAGTAAGGGAAATCTAGAAACAGTTTGCTTGGACAGCAACTCCCAAGTGGCAGCTCTTAGGGTGGAGGACTCGGATATTATCAGAGCGAACAGGTTATCTGAGGCAACCCTGTTAGCCCCAGACTCCTGGAATATTGGAAGATTGCTGAAGATTACAGACCAAGTCAACGAGGAAGCTTTTATGGAGTTCGACAAAGATCGTTTTGCGGCGGAACTGGGGGTCATAAGAGCTTAGTGTGTAATGGTTTAGCGGGTTTTACTCAGTTACTCATGGTGAACTTATTGTCATGGAATAGTCGTGGGTTGCATTCGATGCATAAGAGGAAGTTTATTAAGAAGAAATTTTGTAGTGAGGGGCTTCAGTTTTGCTTACTTCAGGAAACAAAAAAGGCTGAGGTGGATAATTTTTTCATGTTTACCCTTTGGGGTAGCAGGGACATGCGTTGGGTGATCGCCCCGGCGACTGGTCGTTCTGGGGGGTTGATTACCATGTGGGACAACAAGGTTTTTCAGAGTAGTCGGTCTGTAGTTGGAGATAGATTTATTTGGTTAGAGGGTGAAGTGGTTGAGGCAAACTTCAAATGCGCTATCTTGAACGTCTATGCGTATACTGAGGCAGGTCAGAGAGGCATTTTATGGGAAGATCTAGCGGTTTTAATTAGTAGTAGTGAGGTCCCTGTTTTGGTGGGAGGGGATTTTAATGAAACCTTGTCTCCTGGAGATCGCTTGCATGGGAGGGGATATACGCAGGGAATGCGTGCCTTCCAATCTTGGGTGGACAGATGTAGGCTGATCGATATTGGGTTAATGGGGAGGAAGTTCACATGGGCAAATACTGTTAGCAGGAGTAGGATTGACAGGGTTCTTGTCCAAGAGGAGTGGATACATCATCTCCAAGATGTTAGGCTGACTGCTCTTAGCAGAACTTGGTCGGACCACACCCCTCTATTCCTTTGTCAAGAAGTTGTGGACTGGGGCCCGAAACCCTTTCGGGACTTACAGACGTGGTGGGAGGTTGCGAATTTTAAGGAGCTTGTTGCGGGGTGGTGGAGAGATGCTGGTCAGGAGTATCAGGGGGATTTCAAATTAATCCTGAAGTTGAAATTCTTGAGAAGTGCAATTCGATTGTGGAACAAGGAAGTGTATGGCAGACTGGAGGTTCGGCTCAGGGAGACTTTAGATAGAGCAGAATATCTAGAGAAGTTAGCAGATGATCGTCCGCTATCCGTAGAGGAGCAGTTGGAGCTGGCGGAGGTTGGAAATGAAGTCTGGGAACAACAAGGAAAAGTTGATAGGTTGTGGCATCAAAAGAATCGGTGGAAGTGGAATACCCAGGGCGACAGAAACACTAGATACTTCCATCGAATGGCAAAAATTCAAGCATCGTGTAAGAACATCAAGGAGATAATGACGGTGGATGGCAGGAAGACGGATCCTTTTGAGATAAAGCAAGCGGCGGTCCAGTATTTCGCGGGGTTCTTTAAAACCAGTCACTGGAGTAGACCTCGGATCCCGGACATTGGTTTTTCTAAACTAAGTGTAGTGGAATCTAGCTGGCTGGAGAGAGATGTGACGCTTGAGGAGATTAAAGAGGCTGTTTGGGCTTGTGATGGGAGGAAGACGCCAGGTCCAGATGGTTTTTCGTTGAATTTCATTCAAAAGGCGTGGGAAGTGGTGGGAGGTGAGTTTAGTAGCATGATTAAGGGATTTTTCAGATCAGCAAGGTTCCCTTTAGGAGCAAACACAACCTTCTTAACTCTAATTCCGAAATCTACTTCAGCTAGAAGATTTGAAGATTATCGACCTATTAGCCTGGTAAGCTGCTACTATAAGATAATCTCTAAGATTTTAGCTGGGAGATTAAGAGAGGTGATAGGGAGAGTTATTAGTGATGTTCAGCATGGGTTTATGCATGGGAAACAGACGCTAGATTGTGTTATGGCGGCCAATGAAGTAGTTCATTTTCTTAAACATTCGAAACGGCAAGGGCTTCTATTCAAGCTGGATTTCGAAAAGGCTTATGATTCGATAGAGTGGGAGTATTTGGAGGACGTTATGGGACATATGGGGTTCGGGATCAGATGGAGGAAGTGGATTAAAGAATGCATTAGTACGAGTAAGGTTTCTGTTCTTATAAATGGATCTCCGACGGAGCAATTTGGGGTAGAGAGGGGTTTGCGTCAAGGTTGTTCCTTATCCCCTTTCCTGTTTAATATCGCTGCAGAGGGCTTGCACCGCTTATTTGTTCGAGCAGAAGAAGCAAGAGTTCTACGAGGAGTGGAAGATCCAGCTACAGGATGGAGAGTTAGTCATTTGCAATTTGCGGATGACACTTTAGTGTTTGTCAACAACGATGAGGAGGAGATTCAGGGGGTGAAAGGGATCCTGAGATGGTTTGAGGCATACTCGGGACTTAAGGTTAATTTCCATAAGAGCTCCCTTGTGGGAATCAATTTGAGCGAGCAAGTGGGGAGATGCCTTTCTAGAAGGGCGGGTTGTAAGTATGAATCCTTACCTTTCAAGTATTTGGGATCGTATGTAGGATTTAATCCCCGTAGGATCTCGAGTTGGGAGTTTCTAGTTGAAAGAATGCGATGCAAGTTGACTAGCTGGAAGGGCAATCTCCTGTCGGTTGGTGGGAGAGTCACGCTTATCAAATCAGCCCTCTCAAGTCTCCCTGTATACAATATGTCCTTGTATTACATGCCCAACAGTGTCATTAAGCAGTGTGAGGGGATTATGCGCAGGTTTATGTGGAGTGGGGAAGATAAGAAAAGAGGCTTGGCGAAGGTGAGTTGGAAGGAAATCACAAGGAAACCAGAATTCGGAGGATTGGGAATCGCAGACTTACGTGCTAAGAATGTAGGTTTCTTATTTAAATGGGTTTGGGACTTAGTGAGGGGAAGTGGGAAGATTTGGGCGGATTTAGTTCGGAGGAAGTACAACATTAGCAATCTTGGAGATTTATAGCAGCCAAGGGAAGCTAATCTTTCAGTTGTTTGGAAAGATATCATGAAACTGCTTAGCAGGGGGGGGGATTATTTTGATTTTTGGACAGCGAGAACAGAGATGGTAGTGGGAGATGGGAGAAATGCTTCCTTCTGGTGGGATCCTATTGCTAACAAGAAACCTCTAGCCTTGTTGCACCCTCGCTTGTATAATCTGGCGTGCAATAAGAAGGGTACCGTGAGGGAATATGGTCTTCATGGAGAAGATTCTTGGGAGTGGCAGGTGCAGTGGAGAAGAGAGCTATTCGATTGGGAGAAGGCGGAGTGGGACAACATGAAAGACAGGTTGCCAACGACTATCAAAGAATGTCAGAAGGATAAGGTTACCTGGACAGAAGAAGATCAACAGTTTTCTTTTCATTCTTGGTGTGTGGGCTTACAGAGAGCTAATTTTGGCCTTAAGCCGCATCTTCAGTCAAGCTGGACTTCCCTAGTTCCTTACAGAATTGAATTTTTCATGTGGTTGGCGTTTAAAGGTCGTTTAATAACTAGGGAGTTCCTTCGTAGAAGGAACATGGTTGTGGAGGATAGCTGCCCCATTTGTAACAGGAGTTCAGAAGATGTGGACCATTTGTTATTACATTGTGAGGTTGCTAGAGGTTGCTGGAATTTTTGCATGGGATGGTTGGGTGTTAAATGGTGCCATCCGCGGAGTTTACTGGATCTGTGGTTGATGTGGGCGGGCTATCTTCCGGGAAGGAATGTTCAGGCGCATCGCATGTGGAAAATACTTTTCTATGTGGTAGCTTGGAGTATTTGGAAGAGACGCAATCGAGTAGTTTTTCAGCAGGAAGTTCAGCATAATGATAGGATTATTGATGTTATCATGGCTATGTGGCATAGATGGATCAAAAGTGCAGATTTAAACTACCCTTACTCCCTCGCCTCTATGTCTGCTTCGTCTACTTGGCTCACTTCCTGGGGCTGATTTGCTCTTATGGTATGAGGTTTTTCTGGTTAATTCTGTGAGTTTCATCCTTCGATAGCTTTGTTTCTTGTACATTCTTTCCCTTTTGCAGCCATTCTCTAATGGCTTGCTAATAATATCTTCTTCCGCTTATTAAAAAAAAAAAAAGTAGTAACACTCGAAACTTGCTGTCACCAAACAGAACTAAGACAAGAAAAATATCACATGGGAGACAGGACAGACAGAAAGTTTGCAGAGCAAAGGTAACCAATGACTAAAATGGAAACCCATCCCAACAAGAAGCAACCCACCATTAAAATCACAGCACAGATATACATTTGTTTGGGTAATCTGAATTCGAGTTACTACAAGTACCTTTACCACCAACCAAACATCCAATGAGCTACATATTTCATATATATTTATAATACAACACAACAAACAAAACCTTACAAAGAGATCTTCTTGTCCTTACACAAAGAGGTAAAAACTCCAAAATGAATCAAAACCCAATAAAACCCCCCATGTTTCCATTTCACCCCAGAATTTGACACTACTCCAGGGAGAGAATTGAAACACCGGACAAGGAGAGGGCTACCCTATAACATTAAAACCCTAAATTCATCAACTAAACTAGTACTACTACAAACCCTAATTGATTACCACTTAGTAAAGTGACGCAAAGTAAAGACCAAACAAACAAACCCATTGTTTCCATTTCACCCCATATTGACTTCCACCTTAGCTAGAGTGAGAATGAAAACAAAAACACTCATTTCATGTTTTGACCAGTTAGGTTAGAGTCGTTAGACCCACACATCCTAGTCTAGTTAGTCCTAAACTTGAAATACATTACAAACAACGGGATAAAAAACCATGGGTTTAGCTTCTCAAGGACTTGTCATTTGACCTAGACGCCGCAGCAGAGGCAGCTCCTCGCCTGCCGATACCGATAACAACCACCTTAGAGCTCGAGGGGCTGCAGCAGTTTCGTGGAGGGGAAAGAACCACAGGCAAATAATCGTCGGTATGACATGGAAACACCGAGCGCTTGAAATGGTTTCTCAGCGCTTCACTCCCCTGCACCCACAACCCAAAACACATATATAATCAAGAACCCAACAAACAGTACTTGAGTACTCTATAAAATGTAAGAACCAAAAAATAGAGAATGAGAAACAAAATTACTTGATTCTTGAAATATAAAAGGCCGAAATGGATTTTGAGCCCCTGCAGTCTAATTGATTGACTTATTTCACCTTTCTGACAGATTTTTGACTTATCTCCTCCCTCCACTAAAGTCCAACAATTTATTTCATCCCTCCGTCTGACGCCATCCACATTTTCCGTCTGTTTGCTGACGTGGTGGGCCACGTCAATTGCCACGTCAACGATTGCTGACGTGGCACGCCACGTAAATTGGCTTTCCTTCTTCTTCTTTTTTTTCTTTTCTTTTCTTTTTTTCTCTTTTCTTTCCTTTTCTTTCTTTTCTTTTCTTTCTTTTTCTTCCTTTTTCTTTTCTTCTTTCTTCTTCCTCTGCACATCCCAACCTTCATCCAACTTTTTCAATTCCAAGTAAAGATTTAAACTGGCATCAAATTAATCAATTAATCAATCAAGCAATCCAATAAATTAATCAATCATCAATCCAGCAAATTAATCAATTAATCCAGCAAATTTAATCGATTAACCCAGCAAATTAATCAATCTTCATATTTCTTCTTCTTTCTTTTCTTCTTCTTCTTCAAACTCTCAACCCAAGCCCGATCTCCTCCACCAAGCCGCCTCTGTCACAGCCGCCCGCAAACCCTACCAACGCCACCAGCCTCGCCACAACCCGCAACCGCCGGCTACCAACCACATCACCAAAACCATCCTCTGCCGAATCGCCACCAATCACCAAATCACCAAAATCAACAACCCATCACCACTCAATTAAACCTCCGACCATCACAACCGCCGCACCCTCAATCCAATCCAGCCACCCATCAATCATCATCACCAAATCTAACACCGGCCTCCACTGCATCCATCACCAACAAATCCACCCACACCCGATCTCCTCCCCAACCACAGCCAGATCCACTGCCGCCACCGCCACTGTCACCTCCACCTTTTCCCGGCCAGCACCAACAAATCCACCCTCACCAACAAACACAAACACAAAAAAGCCAAAATACACCCTCCTTCATCACCACAACCAGATCCATCGCCGGCTGCGGAGGAAGAAAAAAAGAAAAAAAAAAGAAAGAAAAGGGAAGAAGAGAGAGAGGTCGTCGCTGCGGCCAGGAAGAAAGAAAAAAGGAAGAAAAAAAAAAAGAAGATAGGAAGAAGAAGAGAATAAAAAATGGATAGAAAGAAAGAAAAGGAAAAAAGAAAGAGAGAGAGTGAGGTCGGAGGAAAGTGAAGAAAGAAAGAGAAGAAAAGAAAAAAGAAAGAAAAGGCAAAGAAAGAAGAAAAAGAAAGAAAAGAAAAGAAAGAAAAGAAAGAAAAGAGAAAAAAAGAAAAGAAAAGGAAAAGAAAAAAAAAAGGAAGGAAAGAAAGAAATGACGTGGCAATTTACGTGGCGTGCCACGTCAGCAATCGTTGACGTGGCCCGCCACGTCAGCAAACAGACGGAAAATGTGGATGGCGTCAGGCGGAGGGAGGAGATAAGTCAAAAATCTGTCAGAAGGGTGAAATAAGTCAATCAATTAGACTGCAGGGGCTCAAAATCCATTTCGCCCAACATAAAAGACCAACCCAAAGCACCCATATATAATAATCAAGGATGGAAAGAGCATGAAATTGCAAAACTGATTTTTTGTTAATTAAAACTTAACATGGATGTTAGCACAAGTGATTTCACGCATTATTTTATTTATAGTGACATTCCATTTGAATTTATAGAAGGCTTGCCGAATCCTAGCAGCTGCTGATGCATTTGTGAAATTGACAAATGCATATCCAAGATTAGCTCTCCTCCTGAATTAGTCATCCACGAAATCAAACAAAAACTAGTCATCATCATCATCAACACACAACTGAACACAAAAAGTTAAGAGTTTATTACCATACCTGAAATCCATGGGCTAGTAGAGGAAGTCATATTCAGATCTATGTTCTGACTCAGATTTTGCATTTTGGTTCTCAGTCATGCAGAACTGATCCAGAATGTAAAGGAAATCATGCCTCCTGAGTATAATACATGCCATAAACAGAAAGAAAGAAAACGTAGGAAAGAGGCAAAAATTAATAACTCGTGGAGAAGAAGTTAATGAAGACGGCACCAATTCACTCTGTAATAACGAGGAGAACAAGACATCACTACAATAAATGAGCAATGCATGAAGGTTTGAAGTTTTGAAAAATAAAAAAAGAAACTCTCTTTTGATCTGGAAAAAAAGAAAGCATTAAAGGCTTCTTCTTTTTCTCATGGAAAAACAGTGACTTCCGTACAACCCCCAAGAGGAATATAGGGAGACACCAAGAAAAAACATAATAGGAAAAGGACTTTTCATCTCACCCTGCAACCAGCTGCTTTTCCACAGCATTCTTTCATCTTTTGGACCTCAAAAGGTTGCAGGAACCAACCAACCCAACATGCAGATTTACCCAAATTTATTAGCACAAACAAACAGAACAGAAAAAAAGTTGAAAAATGTAAAGTCATATAATTAATTTCATTAAACCCATGCTTCTTTTTTCGATCAGAGATCAAACCCATGTTTCTTATACCTTATCTTAATTTAGTAAGGATTGATCTGGGGTAATAAAAAACCAGACTTTTTAAAGTTAAGGTAAAAAGATTCTTTTAAAGAAAAAAAAAACTTTCAGCCGTTACAGATACAAAGAAGGAACAAGAAAGGGCTGCGGCGGAGACGACGGTACTGGCGGGCGCCGGGGCACTCACCGGGAAAGCAAGAGGCATAGGCTGCTGCTGCTGCATCACAAGACTAGTGTAATGTGAAAAGCTTCTGTACACCAGCTGGGGAAGCAGAGCTGGGAGCGGCGGCGGGGTCACCATCATACACCATGGTTCTGCTGGTTGCGTCGGTAGGGCGGAGCACGAGGGTTTAGTGGTTTGGGGTTTGAGTAGTAGGAATAGGAATAGAACTATTGAAAAGAAAAAAGAAAAAAAAATGAGAGAAGATAGAGAGATGAAGAGACGCAAGAAGAAATACAGAATTAATTTTTTGTCATCAATTATTAAATTGTGCTTATTCATGCCATAGTTTGTAATAAAATAATAATGCTAGAACAAAATTGTTCTTATTTAAAAAAAAATACATGAAGAAACAAAAATACATAATCAAATACTAAATTTTCTTTTTGAAATCAAAATATACTACTAAAAAAATTAGTACCAAAAAAAAACTTGGTATTGTTAAAAAAATTACTCCTCAATTATAATTTGTTGGTTGTTTATAAGGTAAAATTAGACTCCCTCTAGTCTTGAAGAAAAATAATGTTTAGGGGGAAAAGTTCGATCTTAAAAGAAATGACGTCTTATATTTATTTAGAGTAATGCTAAATAGCTCCTTGAAGGAGCTCCTTGAGAGAGCACACTTGACGTGGCAGTTGCCACGTCATTAAAAAAAGAGTCAAAACCTCCTTCAGCCTTCTCCTTCGACAGCACCAGCGTTACTCCTTCAGCCCTCCTCACCCTCAAACAGCACCTTCATCCTCCTTGAAGCTGACCAGCCAGTAACCTCCTCCGACGACAGCACACCAGCCTCCGACGACGACAACAGCACACCTCCTCACCCTCTTCCTCCTTCGACACAAACCCTCCTCCGACGACGACAACAGCATACCAGCCTCCGACAACGACGACAACACACCAGCCTCCGACGACAACGACAGAGCCTCCTTCTCTCTGCTTCTCCTCACCGCGCTGCTTCTCCTTCGACAAACCCGCCGATAAATCTGCTTCTCCTTCGAAACCCTAAACCCCAATTTCTTCCAATTTCAAAGAAACCCTAATTAGATTGAATTTTGGTGCTGTGATATTTGAGGTGCAAAGAAGTGCTAAATCAGAAGTAAGAAAGGAGGAGAAGCGCAAGCAAGACTGACTTAGAGGTAACAACTTCTTTGGTTACTGATTTTCTGAATTTTGCCTGGATTTTGTGATGGGAAGTTGGGTTGGAACAGTAATTTTGCTAGAGTTCAAGGAATTGCAGCAATTTTTTTTTTGATCTTGAATTGGGTTTTATGCCGGAGAATTGTAGGGTTTTAATGGAATGATTTATTGTATGTATTTTAAGTTGGTTTGGAATGTTGAACTTGTGATTATGAGTTGTTTTCATTTTCATATAATTTTAAATTGTAGATGGGATTTCATGGAATGATTTATTGTATGTATTTTAAGTTGGTTTGGAATGTTGAACTTGTGATTATGAGTTATTTTCATTTTCATTTGCACTCAAAATTTAAATGTGCCGTAAATAATTGCAGCTTAGTTTGTTTAGACAGGGAAGGAAACAAAAGCAGAATTACCATTCCTTCCTTTTTGGTATTCTCGGTCCATGGTCGTAGGTTGTTACTGGATGTTATTCTCTTGATATTGTCTTACCCGTGTATATCGAGTTTCTATAAGTAACTTTGGCAATATCTGTGCAAATACATGTTATATGTCCGAAGGAGTTTCTCTTGATTTTATTGCTCAATACATAAGTAGATGTGTGTTGTTTAATCATGACGTGGCAACTGCCACGTCAAGTGTGCTCTCTCAAGGAGCTCCTTCCGGGAGCTATTTAGCATTACTCATTTATTTAAGTATAATTTTTCTATTTTTAATGTATTTTTCTCTGAATTGGAAAATATAGTAATTATTGACCACATTAGTAAATAAAAAAATTATTTCCTTGATATGTGTGCTTAATTTAAAAAAATTATAGATAAGTACGTTTTCGTTTATCATTTAAAGAGTAATTTTATGTACCAAAAAAAAAATATATGAATCTATTTACTGCAATTTTAACTTATCTTTTTTACCTGAAAATGATTTAATAATAAAAAATATCGTATAAACAAGTAGTATAGTAAATAAATATTAAGAGTCCTATATTTTTTATTCTTTTTCGTAAATACGAGTATGTCATTTTTATTAATGACCCTGTAATACTCCCTCCAGCTTTTTTTAATTGACTTTTTACTATTTACACGTATATTAAGGAGACCGGATAACTCACTATTTGAGACAATTTTTGCCCGATTTTTTTCTCAGACGTACGTTAAGGCTTTAGGTACGTTGAAAAAAAAAGTACGAAATTTTTCGGGATCAAATAGTGAGTCATTCGGCTCTCTCGATATGCGTGCATGATCAGTGAGCGTCAGTTATTTGGAGCTGGAGGGAGTAATAAATATGATAAATAATGAATAAATTTAGATTTATTTTATGGAAGGTGTAAAGTGTTGAATAATTAATACTCCCACCTAGTTAAAATAAGTGTCGTTCTAGCATTTATTAAAACCCTGAAAAATAATTGTCGCGACCCACTTTTTTGATTCTTCGAGGGGTGAGATTACTACCTTGCTCTTTTCCACAAAACCGCGCCCGTCACTCTCTTCTCCTTTCCTTCGCTCCTCTCCTCCTCGCCATCGGCATAATTATGGGTGAGAAATTGAAAATCGAAAGGGGGAAGAGATCTCGATCTTACATTTCCTTTTTCGCATTTCTGGTTTGTTGGGAATCTTAAAATTCCATTACTGTTTCTGGATCTGGTGCTAAAATTTAGTTTCTTATTTTTTTTTAGATTTGGCGTTATTAATTGTCTTGCTTAGCTTTTTGAATTTGTGATTCTGTTTTAGTTATAAATCATTGGATATGTTTGCAATGCCATTGATGGGTTTTTGTTTGGTGCCCGAGCAATGTGGGAGATGGGGAAGACATCTCGATGGCACGTTTGGAAATTCGAAAAACTTAAGATAATGGTACATTCGTAAATAAGAGACAAGGTAAGTGACAAAATCGTCAAAAATACCGTCTTCTTTAATACTTATACAGACAGCTAGAATGATAATTAAAAGAAATAAAAGAGTAATTTATATTTTGAAATATAATAATAAATTAATAATAATATTTTTTTGTTAATATAAAGTAGTACTCCCTCCGTCCTTTTATTGTTGACGTTTACTGTTCATGCACGCATATCGAGGAAATCGGATGACACACTATTTGACCTCAAAAAATTTCGTACTTTTTTTCTAACATACGTTAAGGATTAACGTACGTCCGAGAAAAAATTCGAATTTTTTTGAGGTCAAATAGTACGTCATCTGACTTCCTCGATATACGTGCATAAATAGTAAGAGCCAAACATTTAAGGACGGAGGGAATAGTATATTTTGGGGGTTAAATTTACCTAATACTAATATTTTTTACTACTCTAGACGCAAAATGATCAAGCGGTGAGGATTAGATAGGCATAGTAGTAGTAGGGTGGTGCCCGTAGAAATATGGGGCTGTGGTTTTTTTCATGGTTTTGGGAGAAGAAATGTGGCTAATGATGAAAATTTGAATCGGGAAATACTCATTATAGCTTTTGCATTAAATGCGTATGGCGGCATGATTTGTGACTGTGTGTCTATGTGACAGACTGATTACACAGATAGTCATTGCATCCTTCACTCAACCCATTCACTCTACATGCGCTACATGCTTCCCACATAGTTTTAAATATCGCTCATCGATATGTGGAGTAATCCACAATCCACACTCCCTAATTTGAGAAAGGGAAAACGCCACAAAAGGCACTTGTACGTTGGGTTTGAACTTTATTTGGCACCTCAATCTTTTTTCGTCTTTAAATGGTACTCGTACGTTAGTGTTTGATCACATTTGGTACCTGCGGCCGTTTCCGTCGACAATTTGCCGTTGTGTAGCTTACGTGGTGTGACACGTCATCATATTTGATGACGTGGCATGCCACGTCAGTATTAGTTTAATATTTCTTTTCTTTTTTCTTTTCTTTTCTTTTCTTTTCTTTTTTTCTTTTTCTTTTCTTTCTTTTTCTTTTCTTTCTTTTCCTTTTTCTTTCTTTTTCTTTTCTTTTCTTTCTTTTTCTTTCTTTTTCTTTTCTTCTTTCTCTTCTTTCTCCCTTCTTCTTCCCGACTCCATCGCCGGCCAGCAACAACACTAGGGCTGTTAATCGGTTTTTGGAAAACCGATTTCCGAAACCGGAATTTCGCCTATTCGGTTTCGGAATTTCGGTTTCGGAAAATTCGGTTTCGGTTATGGGAAAACCGAAATAAATTTCGGTTCGGTTTCGGATATTGATTTCGAAAAATTCGGTTAACCGAAATAACCGAATTTCTCTTTTAGTAAACGACGTCGGAGCCCAACCTCACTCTCCCTTATTCTTTTTCTTTTGGCCATTTTACACAGCCCTCATCTTTCCTTCCCCAATTTCATTTCCTTTTTCCAATTCAAGGGCTGCAGCACGCAGCCCTCTTCTCTTCTCCCTTTTTTCTTTTTTTCTGTCAAACGGCTACTTCCCTTTTCCTTTTATTTCTCCTTCTCTTCTCCCTTTTCTTTTCCTTTGTACTTGGTCTTGATTCATGGCCGGCGAGGGTTGAGTGCGGGCGTTGGTTGTGGCGGGTTGAGGGCGGTGGCGTGGCTGGGTTCGGCCGAGGCAGTGATTGCAGAGGTGGCTAGGTGCGGCGGGGTTGGTAGTGGGTACGGCTGGCTCTGGCGGCGTTTGATCGGCTGCGTGATGATGGTGGCGATTGCGACGGGGTTGTGGCGGCGGTGCTTGGCCGTGGCTGATGGTGGCGATTGCGACGGGGTTGTGGCGGCGGCGTGGCTTGAATGATTTTTTTTGGCAGAGGCTGACTCCGGCTCCGGTCTTCCCTCTTCTCTCCTTTCTTTCTTTTCTGATTTGGATTGTGGTTGGGTTGAATTTTTGGTAATTAGTTTGGCAGGGCAAGGCAGGATTGAGATTGATTTTGATTTAATTGGTTTTTTTGGTGATTTGATTTAAGAATTTAATTGGGTTGGATGGATGGGTCACAATTTATTTCCTTCAGCCTTCGACGCTTCCTCTTTTCTTATTTTTCATGTTTTCTAAATTAATTTTCGTTTTTTATTTTTTTATTTTTTTTTTAAAATTCGGTTTTTAACGGAAAACCGAACCGAAACCGAACCGAAATTATTTCGGTTTCGGTTCGGTTTTCCATTTAGGGGTGTTCGGAAAACCGAATAGTGAAATTCGGTTTTCCGGTTTCGGTTTCGGAAAACCGAATAACACCCCTAAACAACACCACGATCTCCTCCACAGCCACACCAACCCACCACGGCCACACCAACCCCTCCACGGCCAGACCAACCCGATCTCCTCTCTGTCGCCGCCGCTGCTCATCTCCTCGCCGAATCCCGACCACATCCAAACCACCATCAAAACCATCGCAAACCACAAATCCACCTCACCTGAACCACCCAACTACCACTGCCAAACACCCGAACCACCCAAACCACCAACCACCACCAAAACAGCCACAACAATCAACCAAAAATATCCAGCCACCACAAAAAAATCAAACACCAAGAAACCCCAAATCCAAACACCAAACCCCTACTGCTTGGCCCCATCGAGAAATAAGAAAGAAAAGAGAGGAAGAGAGAGGCCTGCAACAAGGAGGAAAGAAAAGGAAGAAAAGGAAAAGAGGGCTGCAGCAGCCAAAGAGAGAAAGAAAAGGAAAAATAGAAAAAGAGAGAGTGAGTTCGTGGAAGAGAAGAAAGAAAGAAGAAGAGAAAAAGAAAGAAAAAGAAAGAAAAGAAAAGGAAAGAAAAAGAAAAAAAAAGAAAGAAAAGAAGAGAAAAGAAAAAGAAAAAAAGAAAAGAAAAGGAAAGAAAGAAAAGAAAAGGAAAGAAAAGAAATATTAAACTAATGCTGACGTGGCATTAAATATGATGACGTGTCACGCCACGTAAGCTACATAACGGCAAATTGTCGACGGAAACGGCCGCAGGTACCAAATGTGATCAAACACTAACGTACGAGTACCATTTAAAGACGAAAAAAGGTTAAGGTGCCAAATAAAGTTCAAACCCAACGTACAGGTGCCTTTTGTGGCGTTTTTATTAAATTGTCCTTTTGATTGAACAGGAAATACCCTAATAATAGGGTTTCTATGATAAAATGGAAAGAGAGTAGAATCAATTAAAAAATAAAGTACTCCCTCCGTTCTTAAAAGGATGATGCGTACTGTTCATGCACGCGTCTCGATAAGGTCAGATGACGCTCTATTTGACCCCAAAAAAATTCGTACTTTTTTTCTAACGTACTTTAATCCTTAACGTACGTCCGAGAAAAAATTCGGGACAAAATTGTCTCAAATAGTGAGTCATCCGGCCTCCTTAAAATACGTGCAAATAGTAAAGTGTCATCCGTTTAAGAATGGAGGGAGTACGTAATTTTAGTCATGGGATAACAAATCATAGTGAGATACAAATTATTATCATGGGATAATAATTATATCCACAAAAGTAATAGAAGTGTCTCGTTTTTATTTTTAAAGTATTGAACCAATGACCCATATATCAGATAAAAAAAAATCAAAAAGAGTACATATTTTTAACATGAAGTTCGATTGATCATTCACAATAAATTATATAAAATTTATTAGAAAGAATAACTACGTAGAGTTTATTCGGAACAAATTGACAAAAATGGAAAAAAGATGTAAGATTTCATATATAAACAAGACACTCGATATTACGATTAGAATTGGTATATCTAATCTCGCATTAGTAGCAGCAATATCGTATAGAATTGACAAGTTTGATCAGTCCCTGACCTGAGATCCTGGGCAGAGAGAGATCGTATTCCTATGGGCCCAAATATGTAAACTGTGACAGGCGAGATCCTTTGCGCAGGCAGCCCATGGAAGAGGGCTTTGGATAGGAGAAGGTTGGGAGTTGAAAGGATATGCACGAGTGGGTTGGGAGATGGCTGCATCAAACACTATTATTAGGGGTGTCCATCGGACGGTAGATCGGTATACCGTCCGAAATATTTCGGTATTCGGTATACCGAACGGCCCAAAAAAATTACCATACCGTACTAAACTATATTTCGGTACCATACCGAAATACCGAAATTAGTTCGGTACGGTTTGAAAGGTTTGAAGTTTTGAAAAATAAAAAAAGAAACTCTCTATTGATCTGGAAAAAAAGAAAGCATTAAAACTTTAAAAACAGTGACTTCCGTACAACCCCCAAGAGGAATATAGGGAGACACCAAGAAAAAACATAATAGGAAAAGGACTTTTCATCTCACCCTGCAACCAGCTGCTTTTCCACAGCATTCTTTCATCTTTTGGACCTCAAAAGGTTGCAGGAACCAACCAACCCAACATGCAGATTTACCCAAATTTATTAGCACAAACAAACAGAACAGAAAAAAAGTTGGAAAATGTAAAGTCGTGTAATTAATTTCATTAAACCCATGCTTCTTTTTTCGATCAGAGATCAAACCCGTGTTTCTTATACCTTATATTAATTAAGTAAGGATTGATCTGGGGTAATAAAAAACCAGACTTTTTAAAGTTAAGGTAAAAAGATTCTTTTAAAGAAAAAAAAACTTTCAGCAGATGCAGATACTCAGAAGGAACAAGAAAGGACTGCGGCGGAGACGACGGTAAGGGCGGGCGCCGGGGCACTCACCGGGAAAGCAAGAGGCATAGGCTGCTGCTGCTGCTGCTGCATCACAAGACTAGTGTAATGTGAAAAGCTTCTGTACACCAGCTGGGGAAGCAGAGCTGGGAGCGGCGGCGGGGTCACCATCATGCACCATGGTTCTGCTGGTTGCTTTCGGTAGGGCGGAGCGCGAGGGTTTAGTGGTTTGGGGTTTGAGTAGTAAGAATAGGAATAGAACTGTTGAAAAGAAAAAAGAAAAAAAAAATGAGAGAAGATAGAGAGATGAAGAGACGCAAGAAGAAATACAGAATTAATTTTTTGCCATCAATTATTAAATTGTGCTTATTCATGCCATAGTTTGTAATAAAATAATAATGCTAAAACAAAATTGTTCTTATTTTAAAAAAAATACATGAAGAAACAAAAATACATAATCAAATACTAAATTTTCTTTTTGAAATCAAAATATACTACTAAAAAAATTAGTACCAAAAAAAAACTTAGTATTGTTAAAAAAATTACTCCTCAATTATAATTTGTTGGTTGTTTACAAGGTAAAATTAGACTCCCTCTAGTCTTCAAGAAAAACAATGTTTAGGGGGGAAAGTTCGATCTTAAAAGAAATTACGTGTTATATTTATTTATGTATAATTTTTCTATTTTCAATGTATTTTTCTCTGAATTGGAAAATATAGTAATTATTGACCACATTAGTAAATAAAAAAATTATTTCCTTGATATGTGTGTTTAATTTTAAAAAATTATAGATAAGTACGTTTTCGTTTATCATTTAAAGAGTAATTTATGTAAAATATATATATATATATATATGAATCTATTTACTGCAATTTTAACTTATCTTTTTTACCTGAAAATGATTTAATAATAAAAAATATCGTATAAACAAGTAGTATAGTAAATAAATATTAAGAGTCCTATATTTTTTATTCTTTTTCGTAAATACGAGTATGTCATTTTTATTAATGACCCTGTAATAATAAATATGATAAATAATGAATAAATTTAGATTTATTTTATAGAAGGTATAAAGTGATTGAATAATTAATACTCCCGCCTAGTTAAAATAAGTGTCGTTCTACCATTTGTTAAACCCTGAAAAATAATTGTCGTGACCCACTTTTTTGATTCTTCGAGGGGTGAGATTACTGCCTTGCTCTTTTCCACAAAACCACGCCCGCCACTCTCTTCTCCTTTCCTTCGCTCCTCTCCTCCTCGCCATCGGCATAATTATGGATGGGAAATTGAAAATCGAAAGGAGAAGAGATCTCGATCTTACATTTTCTTTTTCGCATTTCTGGTTTGGTGGGAATCTTAAAATTTCATTACTGTTTCTGGATCTGGTGCTAAAATTTAGTTTCTTGTTTCTTTAGATTTGGCATTATTAATTGGCTTGCTTAGCTTTTTGAATTTGTGATTCTGTTTAGTTATAAATCATTGGATATGTTTGCAATGCCATTGATGGGTTTTTGTTTGGTGCCCGAGAAATGTGGGAGATGGGGAAGAGATCTCGATGGCACGCTTGGAAATTCAAAAAACTTAAGATAATGGTACGTTCGTAAATTAGAGAGAAGGTAAGTGACAAAATCGTCAAAAATATCATCTTCCTTAATACTTATACAGACAGCTAGAATGACAATTAAAAGAAATAAGAGAGAGTAATTTATATTTTGAAATATAATAATAATAATAGTTTTTTGTTAATATAAAGTACTCCCTCCATTTTTTAAAGAATGACGTTTACTGTTTCGGTGCGCATTTCAATGCGGCCGGATGCGGCCGGATAACTTACTATATGACCCCAAAAAATTTCGTGCTTTTTTTCGAGCGTATGTTAATCCTTAACGTACTTCCGAGAAAAAATTAGGAGCAAAATTATCTTAAATAGTGAGTCATTCGGCTACATTGAAATATATATCAGAATAGTAAAAATCTTTTTTTTTTGTGAATGGAGGGAGTAGTATATTTTGGGGGTTAAATTTACCTAATAATTTTTTTTACTACTCTAGACGCAAAATGATCAAGCGGTGAGGATTAGATAGGCATAGTAGTAGTAGGGTGGTGCCCGTAGAAATATGGGGCTGTGGTTTTTTTCATGGTTTTGGGAGAAGAAATGTGGCTAATGATGAAAATTTGAATCGGGAAATACTCATTATAGCTTTTGCATTAAATGCGTATGGCGGCATGATTTGTGACTGTGTGTCTATGTGACAGACTGATTACACAGATAGTCATTGCATCCTTCACTCAACCCATTCACTCTACATGCGCTACATGCTTCCCGGTTCCCACATAGTTTTAAATATCGCTCATCGATATGCGGAGTAATCCACAATCCACACTCCCTAGTTTGAGAAATTATTAAATTATCCTTTTGATTGAACAGGAAATACCCTAATAATAGGGTTTGTATGATAAAATGGGAAGAGAGTAGAATCAATTAAAAAATAAAGTATGTAATTTTAGTCATGGGATAACAAATCATAGTGAGATACAAATTATTATCATGGGATAATAATTATATCCACAAAAGTAACAGAAGTGTCTCGTTTTTATTTTTAAAGTATTGAACCAATGATCCATGCGATAAAAAAAATTAAAAAGAGTACATATTTTTAGCATGAAGTTCGATTGATTATTCACAATAAATTATATAAAATTTATTAGAAAGAGTAACTACGTAGAGTTTATTCCGAACAAATTGACAAAAATGGAAAAAAAGATGTAAGATTTCATATATAAACAAGACACTCGATATTACGATTAGAATTGGTATATCTAATCTCGCATTAGTAGCAGCAATATCGTATAGAATTGACAAGTTTGATCAGTCCCTGACCTGAGATCCTGGGCAGAGAGAAATCGTATTCCTATGGGCCCAAATATGTAAACTGTGACAGGCGAGATCCTTTGCGCAGGCAGCCCATGGAAGAAAACTTTGGATAGGAGAAGGTTGGGAGTTGAAAGGATATGCACGAGTGGGTTGGGAGATGACTGCATCAAACACTATTATAATACTCCCTTTGGGACAAAACAAAAGTCGTTTTAGTTTTTATTTTTACTGTTCCGGCACGTATCTTAAAGCGGCCGGAGCAATCACTATTTGAGACAATTTTACGCCTAATTTTTTCGAGGAAGTACGTTCGAAAAAAAGTACGGAATTTTTTGGGGTCAAATAGTGAGTCATTCGGCTTCTTTGATATGCGTTCCCTACTGAATATTGGGATGCGAGGAAGTCATTTGTTTTGCCCAAGAGGGAGTAACAAATATCAAATAATGGTGAAGGTAAATTGATATTTTGGCCCCTATTTTGATGCAAAATGTATACGAATTTAATCTGTAACTTTGTATGTAACCAAAAAAAAAAAATTGTATTACTTTTGTCCAATTACTTGAATTAACTCTTTTTCACATTTTGATACTAATAACTAAATTCCTGGTTATCAAATTCTGTTAATTTTTTTATAAGCTTCCATTATCCTTTTTATTTTATACAATTACTGTATTTAATAATTTTCCTAAATATATGATAATGTATAGGCTATTGATATCTGGCGGATATATTTCGGATATGGTCATACAGTTGTAAAATATAATAATATATTAAATTTAATTTGGATATCTTTTGTGCATGCTAGATATGCTTCCATGCTTAAAAGATACACCTTTTAACCTCTAATTAATATTATATGATATTTAAAATTTTAGCACGAGAATTAATAAATGTAATAATCATCTCAAAAAATTGTCAAAAAATTCTACCTTCTTTCATTTTCAGTTCACTTTTTTCCATATAGCACTAACTCAGAAGTTTAAAAAGAATATAAAATAGGGATGCTTCTCCTATTTGTAGCCTAAGATTGACCGAAGATAAGGTTGTGGAAATTTTATGCATGCACCACTCCCATTGGCCCATGTGTATATTGTTTATCTTTTCTTTTTCGAATTTTTAGCAAAAGATTCTATTTGTTTATTTTATAATTATTTTAAAAATTGTATCAATATTTATAATTTTATTTTATAATTTTCGATTTATTTTTATTCTTTTCAATTTTATTTTTTATAAAAAATCTTTATATTCACAATCATTTAATAACTACTAAGTTAATTAATTTATTTTGGCTCCCTATTAAATATTTTATTATATTTTAACATTTTAACAGTTTTTATATAAAATATATTCAAAATTTTAACATTTTTTTAAGGAACAACTTTAACTTTAATGACATTTTATCACATTGTATTTTAATGATTTCCTTATATTCATCATTTATTTAATTACCTCCCTATATTTATATATTTTTTTCATTCAGTCATTTTTTTATTAATTTTTTTTTACATTAGTATTAAAATGTTATTAAACCTTAATAAATTAAAATGGTAGACACGTATCATGTTGTATGTCTCTCGCACGAAAAGACAATTGAGGGTTGAGAGACACATTCCCTCTCACTAATTTCATATCCCCCGTCTTATTCTCATTCCCTGTAGAGAAAAAATAACAATCTGGTTCGTTCATCATCATGAAAGATGCAACAAAGATGATTTTTTTTTTTTAATATTTACAATTTAGTTTATTGTTGATATTCTTTTTATATATTTATGTGTGTGGATGCTATTAATTTCTCAAGAATTATTCTCATATTTTTTGTTTTTAATTTTATTGTGGATAAGAGGTGAAGAGAACTGAGAATGGTGTGATGAAGACAAAATTAAAATGGTAAAAACTGTGAAATTTGGGTGTTTTATGCCGAAACATTTTCTTAGCATCCATACTGACTAAGAATTTTATTAGCGGAAAATGTTTCAATATAGACTCAAATCTACATTCAAATTCTATGATTCTACTTGTAAATTCAAATTGAAGAAAATACTCTCTCTTTCTATTTACTCAATACATATTACAATATATACCTAATACAATATAACGTATATACATACGTATACTAATACACATACTAATACTAATACGTATATCTAACACTCCCCCTCAAGCTGGAGCATAGATATTTATCATGCCCAGCTTGTTACAAAGATAATCCACTCGAGGACCTGGAAGGGCTTTAGTGAAGAGATCACCCAGTTGTTCTCCTGTCTTCACATAGTGAGTGGAGATGAGATTTCCTTGAATCTTCTCACGAATGAAGTGGCAGTCTACTTCAATATGCTTAGTCCTCTCATGGTAAACAGGATTTGCAGCAATGTGGAGAGCAGCTTGATTATCACACCAGAGTTTTGAAGGTGAGGAGTGTTCTATACCAATTTCAGTCAGAAGTTGCCGCATCCATATAATCTCACAGGAGGATTGTGCCATAGCTCTATATTCTGACTCTGCACTGGATCGAGACACCACGTTTTGCTTCTTGCTCCTCCAAGAGATCAGATTCCCACCAACAAAGACACAATAGCCGGTTATTGATCTTCTATCAATCTTCGACCCAGCCCAATCTGCATCAGCAAAACATTCAATCTGATTGTGACCGTGGTTACTGTACAGGATCCCGAGGCCAGGTGCCCCTTTCAGATAGCACAAGATATGCTCCAGAGTTTCCCAATGCTTATCTGTTGGAGCAGACATGAACTGGCTGACAACACTAACCGCGAAAGTGATGTCAGGTCGTGTCACACAGAGATAGTTTAGTTTCCCAACTAATCTCCTATACTTCTCAGGATCATCAAAAGGGTCACCGTCATCTTTGGTGAGATTGACATTAGAAGCCATAGGGGAGCTACAAGGCTTAGCTCCCAACTTTCCTGTTTCTACAAGGAGATCAAGAACATACTTTCTTTGAGATAAGAATATACCTTTGTTACTCCGGGATACTTCTATCCCTAGAAAGTATTTCAGCTGATCCAAGTCTTTTGTACTAAACTTGGTATGCAGGAAAGATTTTAGCGAAGAGATCCCAACACTATCATCTCCTGTAATGATAATGTCATCCACATACACAACAAGCAAAATAATACTAGCAGCAGATTGTCTATAAAAGACTGAATGATCACACTGACTCTTTTGCATGCCAAATTCTAAAACTACCTCACTGAACTTGCCAAACCAGGCACGAGGACTCTGTTTTAGACCATACAAAGCTTTCTTCAAACGACAAACTTTCCCATACTCCCCCTGAGCAACAAACCCAGGTGGTTGCTCCATATAAACTTCTTCCTGTAGGTCACCATGAAGGAAAGCATTCTTGATGTCCAACTGATGTAGAGGCCAGTCCCTAGAGGCAGCCAAAGAGATGAACAAGCGAACAGAGGATAACTTGGCAACAGGAGAGAAGGTGTCTGAATAATCTACCCCATATGTTTGGGCATATCCTTTGGCAACAAGTCTGGCCTTAAGTCGTGCCACAGAGCCATCAGGATTGACTTTTACTGCAAAGACCCATTTGCAGCCAACCGCCTTCTTGTCTTTGGGCGATGTCACCAAATCCCATGTCTGATTATCCTCTAAAGCAATAATCTCCTCAAGCATTGCATTCTTCCAACCAGGATGATTCAATGCTTCCTGAACAGTGTTAGGAACGACAACCGAATCTAGAGAGGAAATCAGAGCACATGTCGAAGAAGACAGGTGATCATAAGAGACATAGTTAGCAATGGAGTAGATAGATTTACAATGTCGTTTACCTTTGCGAAGACTGATTGGTAAATCCAGATCAGTAGGTGGATCAGGTGACGAGGAATCTAGTGGAGGACATGTATCAATTGGTGGTACAGGAGGATCACTACAAGGTGGGTCTCTCATAACTGGAAGATCATGATGCTGAATCGGAACACTCTCTCCAAGAGGTTCCGCAGAAGTACCCGAAGGAGGATCACTACAAGGTGGGTCTCTCGTAACTGAAAGATCAGGATACTGAATGGGGACACTCTCTCCGAGAGGTTCCGCAGAAGTACCCGAAGAAGAAGGCTGAGAATCACCCAAAGGGGTGGAGGAATAAACCAGCCAATCATCATCATCATCATGTCGAGTGGGAGTAGGATGAGATGAGAAGAATGGTACCTGTTCAGAGAAGGCAACATCAGTAGACACAAGGTACTTTTGGAGATCCGGAGAGTAGCATCTGTATCCCTTCTGAAGTCTAGCATAACCCAAGAAGACACACTTCAAAGCCTTAGGATCCAACTTTGTGATGTGAGGACGAACATCACGAACATAGCAGGTGCTACCAAAAATCTTAGGCTCAATGGGGAATAATGGTTTACCAGGAGCAAGTACAGTAATTGGAATACCATCATCAAGAACTGCAGAAGGCATACGATTAATCAAGAAGCAAGCTGTAGAAACAGCGTCAACCCAAAATTGCTTGGGAACCTTGTTCTGAAATAATAGAGCACGAGCAGTCTCTAAGAGGTGTCTATTCTTCCTTTCAGCCACACCGTTTTGAGCTGGTGTGTCAACACAAGAAGATTGATGCAAGATACCATGCTGAGTCATATACTGATGAAAGGACTCAGACATATATTCCTTAGCATTATCACTTCGCAATATACGAACAGACACATCAAACTGAGTTTTTATTTCAGTACAAAATGCACAAAAATGAGAAAACACCTCAGAACGATTTTTCATGAAATATATCCAAGTCATTCTCGAGTAATCATCCACAAAAGTGATAAAGTATCTAAAACCTGGTTTAGAAGTAACAGAACATGGACCCCACACATCTGAATGAACTAATGCAAAAGCAGAATCCGCACGTTTACTAGTACGAGGGCCCAAAGAGGTGCGATGATGTTTCGCAAAGTGACAAGACTCGCAATCCAGAGAAGTAGCAGACTTGAATTGTGGACACAATTTCCTTAGATATTGTAGACACGGATGTCCCAAACGGCAATGAGTGTCAAACAAAGAAGTACTGCTGAGACAAGCTATTGGCTTTGGTACCCACGGATCAAGAAAATAAAGACCACCAGACACATGCCCTCTACCAAGTATTTGCTTCGTCACTAGATCCTGAATAAAACAATGATCAGGGAAGAAGGAGATGAAGCAGTTGAGGTCTTTCGTGAGCTTACTTACTGACATCAGGTTAAAAGTCAACTCAGGTAGACTAAATACAGATGACATAGTAATAGCAGAAGTTGGTTTAGCTGTACCAGAACCCTCAACATTACAGGTGGTGCCATCAGCAATAGTGACAGGAGAAGATGTTGTGAGCTTCTTAAAGCTTGTCAATAGATTAGGATTACCTGTCATATGCTCATTTGCACCAGAGTCGATTGTCCATTTGTCAGAAGAGGAAACAAGACAGGATTTATCTAACTCAGCTGATTCAGTACTCGAGTTTGCTTTCACCCATTCTAAATACTGAGAGGATTTAGCATACTCATCTGCAGAGATAGTTACAGTCTTTCTAGAGAAGGAACTAGGTAACCCGACAAAATTAATAGAGTTCATCTTGAGGCCACACCAAGAGACACAATTTCAGCAATGAATACAAGCAAATACCAACGGAATACAGAGCAAATACGGAGTGACCAAACACAAGTCAGCGAACCAAGCAAACAGACCCCACCGAGTCCAACAAATTCGAAGCAACGAGTACCCGTAGATAGTACTCAGACTAAGCAAATGCGTAGCCAACCAAGCAAATACGCAGCAAATTCCAAATAAATATAAAGTGACCAGATGCAAACAAGCCAACCAAGCACAACCAGCAAATTTAGACTTCAGAGCGACCAAACGTTCGAGCAAAACGAGCAAAAGTTCAAGCAAATTTCGGATTTATAGCAGAACGGAAAGCAAACGCAGCCAAAATAGCAAAGCGACCACATGTACCTGCCGGAAATGAAGAGCCGAGCAAAACCCAGGCGACAGCACGATCAGCGGTGGCCGGACGGCGCGTCACGCGCCGGCGCGTGGGAGAGTGGCCGGAATGCTCCGGCGGCGAGTGGCGGCGCGTCTGTGACCGGAATGGGACGCTTCCACCTGATTTCGACTCGCCGCGGCCGGCCGCTCCTTCCTGTCCGGGCGGTGAGACTAGACGAGGCCGGTAAGGCAGTCCGAGCAGAAGCAGCACAGAGATCTCTCACTTTGCTCCGCTACCATGTAAATTCAAATTGAAGAAAATACTCTCTCTTTCTATTTACTCAATACATATTACAATATATACCTAATACAATATAACGTATATACATACGTATACTAATACACATACTAATACTAATACGTATATCTAACACCACTGAAGATTAGATGTTTGAACGCGTAAGTGTGTGGTTTAGTGCCGTATATTATAGCACTCATGTTACAAACTGAAAGAAATTGAGTACAATGAAAAGAGACCATACAATTTTAAAAAGTAAGTGAATAATGAATTAAGAAAGGAAACCAATGTATCAATCCCGTATCTGGTACTTCCACATCCGTGTAAAAAAACGAGATAAAAAGTATTTCCTCCGAATCCAATGATTTACAACGATCTTTGATCTTATTTTATTCCACATTATTTCATTTTTACTCTTAATTTCCACTCAAATTACCACATCATTATCAAATTGGGTTGTTGCATAATTTTTTTTTGTCATTTGCACAAAATATATGTTTCGGAATGCATAAAATGACAAATATTATAAACAGTAAAAATCTGTAAGAAAGTAATAATTATTGAAATCCAGAGGGAGTATTATTTTGATACACACCGATATACCAAGATATAAACTGAGCCCGATATTTCCACCGACTCGATACATTCTATACCAATATTAAAATCGAAAAACTCACCAATATGAATATTTTTTTCTATTTAATTGTGGTTTTTTAGTTTTGAAGATAAAATTTTCTATTTTTAATGTCACTTTTATAATAAATGGGTGGATTCATAATTAATAAGAATACTTTAATTAAATTATAAATAATTATTATCTAATTATTTTTTTAATTATTGTGAAAATTTAAAAAACGATAATTATATAAAAATGAAGGAAGTAGTTTAATAATATTAACACTCAAATTTTCAAAGCATGCATGGTACAAGTGGAGTAAAGACGAAAGAGTGTTCTTAAAATAATCAAAATAATTATTAGATTATAGTTATTGTATAATTATAACTAAACTGCTCTTATTGCATTAATCATAGAGTGATTGTCGAGTAACTTCTCAGTAAGATTATTTAGGGATAATTTTTTCATTAACTACAAATGGTGATATTAAAAATTAAAATATGACAATTAAATGATTAAAATCATTTATTGAAAAATTAATATCTGTTTAAATTTAGAAGGAGTATAATATAAATATAAGGGAATAAAATATATTACCCTTTAATTATTAAAAAAATAAGAACTTTCCCTCATCTTAAGAAATTATTTTTATCTCTTTTGATTTTTTGTAGACAACTATTACCCTTTTGTTCCATTTTTTGTCTAGAAACTATCAGAAGACTTTTATGTAACCGTGCTCTCTATTCTTAATAATTTTATGAATTTCTTGATGAAGCTAGAAAATGATATTGTTTAAATTTTTTAATTAATATAACGCCACCTACTCCATCATGATCCAATGTCGTTGAAACTTGAAAGTCGGAGCCCTCTTTAATTAACTTGTCCTTGTCGTTTCTACTCTAAATATTTTATTCATAATAATTGTCATAATTTTAAAAATCGAACTGGACAGCGAACTGAATTATATTAATTAAAACAAGAATAACTTTATACTTCCTCCTCTCTTTTTTAAATGATTGTTTAAATTTTTTATTTATTTTAAATCAAATACTCCCTCTGTTTTTTGAATAATTGACTTTTTGAAACAGTAACAAAAAGTACAACAAACACTAAAAAGTCAAGTAAAGTAAACGGTAACAAAAAGTACAAAAGTGGCGATTATTCGAAAACAGAGGGAGTAATATTTTGCTACTTTTTAAAAGGTATTATTATTGTTCCTACTCAATTCAATAATGTGAAAGACTCCTTCACCTAACTTTCCCGATCCAACACAAACTTAATTTATGTCGAAAAAGTATCTGATAAATACAAATCAATAAATTAGTAAATACTACATTCCAGTTTTATTAATTGCCATTTTTCTACGGATTTGTTAGTTCATCCTTTTTTGTTATTTTATCTTTTTCGAAGTATATATTTTATAAAAATGACAAATTAACCCTTTTACGTCAAGCCAATTTGACGATGGTGTGATAATTTGAGTAGAAATTAGGATGAAAATAAAACAATGTGAAATAAAATAAGATCAAACATCATTGTTTTAAATTTTAAATTTTGCTACTATGCTGACAACGATAATTAATAAAACTGAGAGGAAGTATATATATAAGTTCTTTTTATTCTTTGTTTTTTAGGTGAAAGTGAATTTGAGTCTCTATTAATATTTTTATCACTAGTTAAACAATCAATGAGTGATATGGTTTATTCAAAATGTAATAGTATTAAATAATATTTTTTTAATATTAAAATATAAATAACAAATGGTACGACGATAACACCACCAACTATAATAAAATTAGGAGTGACATGGCCCCGCACCCACCAAGTTGCACCAACAACAACTTTGTTTCGAACGTACGTTAATATTGATAATTATAGTGGAGAGAATGTTCACAATTTAAATTTTAAAAATACTATTTATATAAATAGTAATAGAATATATCCTAAAAGGATCAACTTACGTGTTACTATTTTATTAGTAGACCATTTAATGTAAGCGATTGAAAAGAAAATCAAAATTATTATATAATATTTCTTGCCTATACACCTCATTAATGTGTACATTAAAATCAACCAACTTGTAAGTAATACGCATCTTATGGGCCACACCTAGAGTGCTATAAAATGGGGCAGTGGGAAGCACCAAAATGCAAACAACACTCAGCAATCAATCCAACACACTTGAAGAGCTTAGAAAAAACATATTTTCCCAATTAGCCAACATGGATGCCAAGAAAATGTTTGTTGCCCTTGTTCTCATTGCAACCTTTAGGCTGCGTTTACTTCGGAGCTTTTTCCAGAAAAATTTCCAGTTTTTAGAAAAATGGATGAAAAAATAGAGAACGTGTTTACTTGGCGTATTTTTCCATTCTCGAATGGAAAAGAAAAATCTCCCTACTGTTCATTTGTGAACAAATTTGGAGAGGGCACAAATTGGGTTTTCCATTTTTCCACTCCAAATGGGAAACACGCGTTTCCAATTAATGGTACAGTACCCATTAATGAATTTTTCATAAACCCAATTTTGCCCTCTCCTATTTCTTCTCACGCTGTCTTTCTCATTTCTTCTCCTCTGCCTTTTCTACCCAACCTCAACGCAGCCGTTCTTCTTCTTCGTCTCCATCTCCGATCGTCTCCAACGTTGATCGTCTCTATCGCTGTAGCGATGAACCGGAGCGAATCCGAGTGGGCGTTGGAGAAGTAGCAAGGAAGAGAGTTAGTCAAGTAGGGTATCTAGAATTCCTCCTAATCGAATCTCTTGTGAGCAGGTGAGCATCAGTTGATTCTTGTCCTCCGACTAGTGGCTCAGGTATGTTCTCCCATTCACTCAATCGCTCTGTTTCCTCCATTGGATTTTTCCTCCTTTTGGTTTTATTTGTCTGTTTCACTGATTTGTCTGGGAAATTATTATTCTGCAAACCATTTCTGACCTAGAAAGAGTTCGTATAGGATGCTTAAGAATTAATTTGGGCTATTATTGTGGAAATTTTGAGAAAGAGTGGGACAAAATTTGGGGTTTCCTCTGCTGGAAACTTGATCTCTGATGTTAAGCTTGTAGAAATTGTGGAGATTATTGCTGTTAATTTCATGTTCGATTTTCGCTTTTCAAAGATGTTGCCATTCTGTTAGGCAAAACCATGATGTTCATGATCTTGCCAAATTGTGCAGATATTGTTTGTTGAATTTGCCAAAATATGGGTGGTGACAAGGACAAGGTAATGGATGAATTTCATGTTTTAGGTGGCAATATTACTAGATGTACTTTGTATTATAATCATTAGGTCTGAACAATTTGGTTTAGGAGAGCTTGTAATGATCTTTGGTTTGGGTGGAGGATGCTGAGACAGCTTGGACTGACGGGGAAGTTGTGGAAGTTAATGGTGAAGAGATTACAATAAACTGTACATCAGGGAAGACCGTAAGTTTTCATAATAGAATCTGGATCATCTTTGAAAAGAACTGAACAGTCTTTTTGTTATTTTTGTTTCTTTCCAAAACCATGTTTTTATTTTAATTTTTTCCTGATGTGATTCGATGTCACAATTTCACATGCTTTCTGTTTGTATTCACTGCTTACATATGTTTTTATTAGTTTGTTGCCATCTGGATGCATCTTTTTTGAAGCCGATTTTAGTTGGTTGCAAAGAATTTTGTGCAAATATTAATTGAGTGAGGATGAATGGTTAAATTTGTTAACATGTTATGATGCAAAGATTCGTAAGTTGAAAACGATAACATTGAATTCACATTACTTCATGATATATAAAATGAGTGTATAGTACATTTATTGTTCAGTGGCAAGAAATTGATAATTCAGATCAAGTTTAATGATTATTATTTTATTTTTTGGGTAGGTTGCTGCAAAAGCATCTCATGTTTATCCCAAGGACCCTGAGTTTCCTCCATGTGGTGTTGATGATATGACAAAGCTGGCATATTTGCATGAACCAGAGGTTCTGCACAATCTCAAATGTAGATATGATATAAATGAAATATATGTAAGTCTTATCAATTGATTTGCTTCTTCCAATGATCTTCGTCTCTGGTGAATTTAAAATGATTTCCTGTTTTAGGTAGTTTTTGATGTCATCCTTCTATTGCTGCTTTTCTTGGTGGATTTGCTCTTTTTCTTTCTTCGTCTGTACTACTGTCAAATTATCTTCTTAGGTTGTTCCTGGACATTTTTTGTTAAGTAAACTAAACTTCCAAAATCATTACAAACCTACACAGGAAGTATACTCATAGCAGTGAACCCTTTCCGAAGACTTCCTCATTTGTATGATAATCACATGATGGCACAGTATAAAGGGGCAGGTATGGGGAGAGAGAAATAGGTCTTTCGCCATCAACCAAAGCCAATTGCTAATTCCTTTGACACTATCGTAAGAATTGAGGCAATCTACTTTACGCAGGTGTTATAGGAATGTTTATTTTTGTTGTCTGGGAAAACAATGCTATTTGGCTTAGGTTGATGGCGAATGAATAAAAGAAAGCAAGAACATTCGATCTTAATGAAAGAAAGCAAGAACATTCGATCTTTGATATTATGCGTAGTTGTTGATGCATTCTTTGTTGTGTGAGAATGGCATGCTATGTAAGAGACTCAAAGCGGAAACTTCAGTTTTAAATTTCAGAATCTGGTGTTTTGATTTGAGCACTGCTTTCTTTCTGTATTCGTTACTGTAATCTTGTGTAACCTAACTGACCTAATTTTTTACTGCAACTCCAATGCCCCAATTTTTGTTGTGCTGGTTCATGCTAATCTACGGTCAAGTTTTGTTGTTTTTACCTATAAATTGAGGTGTTGGAAGAACATAGAATGAGAGAAAGAGGGTTGTATTACATTTTCCTCAACGATTCATTATTATTAATAACAATCAAATGATGTCAAATAAAAATAAAATTTGTAGATGTATTATTTGTTTTCATTTTTTTTTATTTATTGTCACGTTTGAAACCTTTGAAATTAAAATTATTCTTTTTAATTTTATTGGAACTCAAACTAAATACTAATCCAAAATAAAAAGCAACAAATAAATAATTTTTTCATGGTTGAATTTAAAAGGTAAAACATTCACTGATTTTTTTAAAATGGTTTTACTATACTTTTATGGTTTTTTTGCGAGTTGCAGCATCAAGACCTATGCACAAAGCTTCAAAGCAATCCCATTATTTGTGGTTTTTATGCTGAATATTGTGATGGATACACCAACTATTTTATATGTATTTTATTTTCATGTAGAAATATGAATTAATACATTTATATGTAATGGAATATTAGTAGATTGATGATATATATTAGTGTCGTTACGCCCCAAACAGAATTTATGATTTTTTGCAAAAATCATACCAGCGTCATGACGCCCAGGCTCAAGCGTCATGACGCGCCAAACAGAAGATATGGGTTCTTGTGAAAATATCCGAGCATCATGACTCCCAGGCTCAAGCGTCATGACTCCCCAAACAGAAGTGATGCGTTCTTGCGAAAACATCCCAGCGTCATGACGCGCAGTCTCAAGAGTCATGACGCCCCAAACTGAAGTGATGGTTTTGCGAAAACATCCCAGTGTCATGACTCCAGGCTCATGCAGCATGACGCCCCAAACAGTAGTTATGGGTTCTATCAAAATTAAGTCAACGTCATGACGTCCAATATCAAGCGTCATGACTCGCAGGCTCAAGCGTCATTATGCCCAAATCAAGCGTCATGACGCCCAAACACATTTCCATTTTTCCAAAAATTGGAAATTAGTGCGAAGTAAACACGTTTTCCAGTTTTTCAAATTTGAAATTTTTTAGAAAAGTGCGAAGTAAACACGTTTTCCAGTTTTCGGATGAAAATGAAAAAGTTCAAAATTTAGAAAAATAGAAATTTTTTGGAAAGGAGATTTCTCCAAAGTAAACGCACCCTTACCCTTCCATCCCTTGCAACCTTTGAGAAAGATTTCATCACCCCGGAAACCATTCAGGCTATCCTTAAGAAAAGTGCCCCACTCTCAAACATCATGTTAGAGGAAGATGTCATTAATGCTCTCCTCAAGAGCAAGACCGTCATCTCCAACCCAATTATCGAAGAGGCATTCCTGAAGAACAGTAATGGTCTTCATGGCATCCCTTGCGGTGATAGTTGCGTCTGGATTCCATGCATCTCTTCTGCCATTGGGTGTTCCTGCAAGAACAAAGTTTGCTACAGGAACTCTCTTGATAACTGATCAACAACTATCAGCACTAGCTTCTTGATGACCGTCATCGTCGTCCACTGTGTGTGTTTTAATTTGATGTGTTTTGTTTGTTGTCTTTAGGAAGCTATACATGCTTGAGAAATAGCAGTATATGTGAAGCATGCTTCCCTTTGTGGTATTTAATAAACTCCGCTCCTGTGTTGGCCGGATTTAATTACGGTGTCCACTCTCCTCTTTGTTTGCCTCTCTCTTCTTTTTCTGATCAACTTGCAAGAATCGTATGCGCATAATTATAATTTTTAATAAATCGAGTGTTAACCAAGAAATTAATCATTAGAAGGGTTACAGAAGAATATATAATATAGAAAAGTAATTAATTATAATTATGTCCAAAATATATTTCCTCCAAATTATAATAATTGTTATTTAAAGTGATTCAGAGAGGGAGTAGGATATATAAAATATATTCAAATTTTTAACATTTTTTTTAAGGAACAACAACTTTAAGTTTAATACGTTAGAGAAATAAATGACATTTTATCACTTTGTATTTTAATGATTTCTTATATTTATGTTTTTTTAATATTAATTTTAATAATTTTTTTTACATTAGTATTAAAATGGTATTAAACCTTAATAAATTAAAGAGGTAGACACGTATCATGCTGTATTGTCTTTCAAACGAAAAGACATTGAGGGTTGAGAGACACATTCCCTCTCACTAATTTCATATCCCCCCGTCTTATTCCCATTCCCTGTAGAGAAAAAATAACAATCTGGTTCGTTGCAACAAAGATGATTTTTTTTTTAATATTTATAATTTAGTTTATTGTTGATATTCTTTTCATATATTTATGTGTGGATGCTATTAATTTCTCAAGAACTATTCTCATATTTTTTGTTTTTAATTTTATTGTGGATAAGAGGTGAAGAGAACTGAGAATGGTGTGATGAAGACAAAATTAAAATGGTAAAAACTGGAAAATTTGGGTGTTTTATGCCGAAACATTTTCTTGGCATCCATACTGGCTAAGAATTTTATTAGTGGAAAATGTTCCAATATAAACTCAAATTTAGATTCAAATTCTATTATTCTACTCCACTGAAGATTAGATGTTTGAACGCGTAAGTGTGTGGTTTAGTGTGAGCGCCCTCAACCCCGTATATTAATCTTTGATCTTATTTTATTGCACATTGTTTTATTTTTACTCCTAATTTCCACTCAAATTACCACACCATTATCAAATTGGGTTGTTACATAATTTTTTTTTTGTCATTTGCACAAAATATATGTTTCGGAATGCATAAAATGATAAGTATTATAAACAGTAAAAATTTATAAAAAAGTGATAATTATTAGAGTTTAAAGGGAGTATTATTTTGGTACATACCGATATACCAAAATATAAAGTGAGCCCGATATTTCCACCGAATCGATACATTTTATACCAATATTAAAATTGAAAAATTCATGGGATTCCCGTTCTTTTAGGAAACGTCCATCATTTGGCGCACTGCTGAATGGTAAACACTTTCTACAAAGGTAATCGATGTCAGATCGTGATTTGCTTTTTCTTTAAACATTGTACTAATTGATCATAGTTTATCACAAGATGCCCACAATGATTATATAGACGTGGATTCGGCTCCTTTCCACCTGTAAGACAATTATCATGTCATTTTAGGCTAGTAATTCAATACTTTCTTTCATCAAATAAATATTAACTAATTTAATCATTATATATAAAATAATTATATATTATAATTTGACAGTAATTTATAATTTAATGAACCGATCGAGTATGAAAAATATTACTGATTGTGACCTAAATAAACTAATGAAGGAATCTCATTTTGTTGAGGCGAAGGGAGATTAGAGGGCTTTAAATTTTATTTTTAAGAAAAAAATGTCTAGAATTATAAATTTGGAATTTTAATTTCAAGAAAGAAGAGAGAGAAAAAGTTAGAGAAAGAAGGTGGTGGAATGGATGAGTGGTGATGACGGATGAGGGTTACAAGGCCGGGTTACAAAGGGGGAAGGAGATGAAAAGATTTGGCAATAAAATAAATGAAATCTTAAATTTGATTTTTTAGGATACTAATTATAGAAACAAAATCAATTCTTTGCCAAGGAACTTTATTTTTATGGTTGTAATTATATGATTATTTAGTTAATTAATCAGAAAATTAGTTAATTTTGAACAATAAGTTTAATTCTTAAAATCGATCCATAAAAGTTTTTCTTCTGTATAGAGATTGGAAGATGATGAATATAAATGTGGGGATAAATTTATTTTTTATTTTTTGTAATTAAAAGGATTAAGAATTGGCAACAGCTATTACTTATAGCATTAGCGCCCAAAGTCAGTTAATTAATTATTGAACCTCTATAGTCAAACATTCCTAGCCAGCAAAGGAAAACCGAGTTAGTGATGGAGTCAAGAGTGTCCACTAGTCTACGCACTAAGCTTGCAATTAAAAAATAAATAAATAAATTTATCCCCACATTTATATTTTCTCCAATTTCCGATATCTCATCTTAAAATCTTTTCCGCTACTGATATGTCATTACTCATATTAGTTCTTGTGCCCAACCATTACGCAATTCTTTCATTTCTTCCACAAATGTAACATATCTGAGTTGACGACCAAGACTTCATTCCTATAAATTGAAACAACCATTGCCTTTGGCCTCTTCATCTTTCTTCATCCATACACAAACAATTCTCATTCATTCTTCTTATCAATGTCACTCACAACAATACTCTTGTTCTTTCTCTTTCTAACTTACTCCTCTTTTGCCATTTCTCTTGTTCCTGCTAAAACAGCAGAGGCAGAAGCAGAGGCTCTTCTAACATGGAGGGCGACACTTGACCACCAAAGCCAATCAGCATTGTCTTCATGGGTTGGATCCAATCCTTGCATTAAGTGGGTTGGCATCTTTTGTTACCAAAGTCCTGGAAGCATCACAAGTTTGAACCTTACTAGTCTTGGTTTGAAAGGTACTCTTCATAATTTCAACTTCTCTTCCTTCCCCAATCTTGTCATTCTTGATCTTTCGAACAATTCTCTCTATGATCCAATTCCAAACTTTATTGGAAACTTAAGGAGCCTATCCATTCTCTATCTTTTTGAGAATCAACTCTCTGGTTCTATACCTCAAGAGATTGGCAATTTGGAATCTCTTTCTGACCTTGGATTAGGGCAAAACAATCTCTCTGGTCCAATTCCAAGCTCTATTGGAAACTTAAGGAGCCTATCCATTCTCTATCTTTGGGGAAACAAACTCTCTGGTCAAATTACACAAGAGATTGGTTCCTTAATCTCTCTCACAGACCTTGACTTGTCTAGTAATAGTATAACAGGTGAAATTCCATCTTTCATTGGAAACTTGCAAAACTTATCATATTTGTCCCTTTTTGGGAATCAACTCTCTGGTTCCATACCTCAAGAGATGGGGAATTTAGAATCTCTTTCTTCCCTTATATTATACCAAAACAATCTCTCTGGTCCAATTTCAAACTCTATTGGAAACTTAAGGAACCTATCCATTCTCCTTCTTTGGGAAAACAAACTCTCTGGTCAAATTCCACAAGAGATTGGCAATTTGAAATCTCTTTCTAGCATTTCATTGCACCAAAACAATCTTTCTGGTCCAATTCCAAGCTCTATTGGAAACTTAAGTAGCCTATCCATTCTCTATATTTCGGAAAACAAACTCTCTGGTTCCATACCTCAAGAGATTGGCAATTTGAAATCTCTTTCTTCCCTTTCATTATACCAAAACAATCTCTCTGGTCCAATTCCAAGCTCTATTGCAAACTTAAGGAGCCTATCCATTCTCTATCTTTGGGGAAACAAACTCTCTGGTCCATTGCCTATAGAGATGAACAATCTCACACATTTGAAGGAGTTGCATCTGTCTAATAACCAACTTACTGGTCAGTTGCCAAATGATGTTTGCGTTGGAGGATCACTTCAAAACTTTTCAGTGAACGACAACCATTTTTCCGGTTCTATACCGAAAAGCTTAAGGAGATGTTCTAGTTTGTTTAGAGTTAGGCTTGACCGTAACCAACTAGAAGGGGACATTTCAGAAGATCTTGGAATCTATCCGCACCTAGATTATATTGACTTGAGTTATAATCATTTTCATGGTGATATTTCAAAAAGATGGGGGAGTGCGACAAATTGACGACCCTTAGAATCGCAAACAACAATGTCTCTGGTGAGCTACCGCCAAACCTTGCAAATGCCACTCAACTAGGACTCATTGACCTATCAGGGAATCAATTGAGTGGGAAAATCCCAGTGGAGTTAGGAAAGTTGAAGTCTTTGTTCAAGCTTAATCTTAATAACAACCATCTTTCCGGTCCCATCCCCTCAGAAATCCTTACGCTATCAAGTCTTGAGGATCTTGACTTGGCAGCGAACAACCTTAACGGTTCAATTCCAGAACAGATTGGGGAATGTACAAAGTTGTTGCGGCTGAACTTGAGCCGCAACCAATTTGTAAGAAATATTCCATTTAAGATAGGGAATCTGAATTCTCTTGAACTTCTTGATCTCAGTTGGAATTTCTTAGATGGGAAGATACCTGCACAACTCGGGCAGTTGGTGAGGTTGGAAACATTAAATATCTCCCACAACAAGCTTTTTGGTCTGCTTCCTTCCAGTTTCAATTATAGGAGTGGCCTCTCAACTGTGGACATATCCTACAATCAATTGGAGGGGCCGATTCCAGACATTCCAGCTTTTCGGGTGGCTCCTTTCGAAGCATATAGAAACAACACAGGTTTATGTGGCAATGCAAGTGGTTTGATCTCTTGTAGTCCCTTCAAAAGCAATGAGATGGACAAGAAAAAGGGAATAAATGTTGCCCTTGTTATTGTACTTCCTCTCTTTGCAGGTATACTTGTATTGTTGATGATTCTGATTGGAGGTTTCTTTGTTTGCCACTGGAGAGGAAGGGCATCATCAAAATCACATTCATTAGAGGGACAAGGGGAAAATATACTGACAGTACTGGGACATGATGGGAAAATGTTGTATGAGAACATCATTGAGGCAACTGAGGAGTTTAACCCCAAGTACTGCATCGGCGAAGGAGGATACGGAGCTGTTTACAAAGCCTCGATGGCTACAGGTCAGATTGTTGCTGTCAAGAAGCTTCATCAATCAGTAACAGGGAAGTTGATGGATATGAAAGGTTTTGAAAGTGAGATTTGTGTGTTGACGAATATCCGGCACCGCAACATTGTGAAGTTACACGGTTTTTGTTCACATGCTAAGCATTCTCTTCTAGTGTATGAGTTGATTGAGAGAGGAAGTTTGAGGATGAATTTGGCGAGTGACGAGCACGCATCGGAGATGAATTGGGTCAAAAGATTGAATGTTATTAGAGGTGTTGCTAATGCCTTATCCTATCTGCACCATGACTGTTCTCCTCCGATAATCCACAGAGACATTTCAGCCAACAACATTCTTTTGGACTTGGAATATGAGGCTCATGTCTCTGACTTTGGCACAGCTAGGCTCTTGATGCCTGACTCATCAAACTGGACCTCATTCGCCGGAACATTCGGATACGTGGCTCCCGGTATGTGTGTATGTCAGTTTCATTATAAACTCAAATAATGGTATTATAAGCGCATCACTCTATAATTTCCCCTAACACTACACATATGTGACTTTCCTTGTTTTGTTCCGCTGGCAGAGTTAGCTTACACAATGAGGGTGACAGAAAAATGTGATGTCTTTAGCTTTGGAGTGGTAACACTGGAAGTAATGATGGGAAGGCATCCTGTTGACCTCATTTCTTCACTTCCATGGTTAAAATCATTGTCATCCTCATCATCCTCGTCGTCCTCCTCGTCGTCCTTGTCTATTAATCAACATACATTGTTGAAGGATGTGCTTGACGGCCGCGTCCCGTATCCTGAAAGTCGAGTTGCAGGAGATGTGTTGCAGGCTGTGAAACTAGCATTTGCTTGCTTGGATTCCAATCCCAAGATTCGACCGGCCATGCAACAAGTTTCTTCCTGGTTAGCGACCAAACCTCCTCCATTGGGAATGCCATTCTCAGCAATAAAATTGGAACAGGTTTATCTCTCACAATGTTATGATGAGGGTCACAAATCACAATCCACAGTTAGTTGAACACTTAATTAATGGGTTATTGGTTTGTAGTATGTTTTATTTTTCTTGCCTCTGTATTTTTCTCTTCTTAATCAATGGTGATTTCAAGTATAGAAAGCATTGGTGGTGATTGGTATTTTTCAGAATTTATGCTGAATATGTTATTTCCCTTTGTAAATATGTCAAGGATCATGTTATATCTATGGTCGAATCTGATAATAGAGGGAAATAGGTCCTCAGAATCTATGCTCACAAACTTGCTATTGAGCAGCTGGATGTTGTGGTGAGAGAACTATATAATCAGAATGACAAAAAGTGGCCACTTATTGTCTTGCACAGTAAACGTGTTCGGTCACTCTTGGAAGACCCTTCATGTAGAGAGCCTATTGAGGAGTGGATGAAAAATGTTCTTTATATGAGTCCACGTGGTTCCAATGATGATTGGTATAAACATCCAAAAAACTACTTGTTTTTTTTTATTCGGTGAAGAACTATTTGTTTGCTTTTTGATTATTCTTCTGCGCTTTTGTGATATGGCGATACTATTGCTCTCGTGTTTGAATGGTGCTCTTAATACCAGACAGAAAGTTTCATTGATATGATTACATTGTCATGATTATAATTTCCCCTGCCTCGGGAATATTAACCGGTTGTGATTTAGTTTGCTATAAGATAATCTTCTACACACTGAACTCAAACAAATATTTCTTCGCATGGAACAGAACAGCAAGAAAGATTCCATGTTTTTTTTTTCTCAAATAAGAATGATTCAAACTGAATTAAAAGGAAGTTGCCAGTAACAAAACTGTTATTGGCTAAAAGATCATCTTGCAAGGCCCAGAAGAGACAATTTTACAACATTCTAGGAAGTCATCACTAATCCTCCCGGAGAGGCAAAAAATGCACTCTGCACAGTCAGAAAATAAACAAAAATGTCGAAAGTTCACATCATCATTCCAGAACTTCGACAGAGTAAGAAGCAATTAATCCAAATTTAGCTCTTTTATTGTCTGCTGTCTTGGTCACACGATTGGGCATGGACAAAACTTGATACGCTTTCATCATCCATTGGCAAAACAACTACATCCACAAACTTTCTCCGCCATATTCACGCACAATGACAGGAACACTTGTTGGTGGAACCTAATAAAAGCAGAAAGCAGAAAATTCTCAGAAATAAATTGAAACCACAATTGCAATTCAAAGTAAAAGAATAAGAGATGAATGTGTGTTTCTAATTTCCATCAGTCCATGTCCTGTGTGTTGTCCATGTGCATTTCTCACAGCAAAAGAATTAGTACCAAATCAGTCATGGAACCAGCCATGCCATGATCTGTGATGATCATTGAAACATAATCTGCCGGCGTGGCATCATATCTGTCAACAAATCCAACACGACATGGTCAATCAAGCAAAACCAATAACCCTCAAAACAGTTTGTCCACATCACAAGCACTTACACCAAATTCAGGAGCTGAAGATTTTCACTGTTGGCCCAACATCCAAGAAGCTGATTTCCTCTCTACCAGAAACTTTTGAAATGGCATCCGGATCACCTGCGAGATATGGACAACTAGCTGAGTCATTAAATGAGAAGAGAGCATAAAAAGGCAGTCATTAACTGTATGAAGCAACTGCCATAATCAGGAAAATGCATACCCAGCTCATTAAAGCATATTGAATCCAGCTGAACCCTTTCATGAAACTTGTATGCTTCACAACAAACCAAAACTGGTACGCGAAAGGCATGGGCAACCATGGCAACACAAGATGTCCCAACTCTTGAGTAAACTGTTCCATTAGACAGCACTGATGAAGCACCCAGGAACACTCGGGTAACTTCATGCATGATATACGAAACCGCATTAATGTGAATATATGTACAGCTAATGCCCTTTTGCACCAACCTACGAAGTAACAATTGGCCATCAAGCTTTGGACGAGAATCCACTACCACAACACGAAATTGTTTCCCAAGCTCATGGGCATGCACTAGTATCATTTCAACAGCCGAGGATGATCCATATGTGAGAAGAACATCACCATCTCTGATCTTTGTAACCGCATGCTTGACTATAACTCTGTCTGCAAGTATAATCTTCTCATTTATGAACCGATCAATATCTGACTGAAGAGTTGCTTTTGCTTCTGATTCCAACAAAGTCAAAGGTAACTTCGCAATTCGGTTCTTCAATAATCTAATTGCATTCCCCATGCTGATTGAAAGAGGTCGGCACTCAATTAGGAATGAAACGTAACTACCTATTTTTGCAGTTGAGTCTCTAGCAAGAGTTTTTTCAGGTGGTGTCGAGTAGTCCTTAATGGCCTCTTTGAATGCTTGAAGCATGGCAATGCAGCGAGCATTGCCACCACATATATCTCCTGATAGATACTGTAATCCAACCTAGCAACAACAAGTAATGCTCAAAATCAGACAGGAGTACAATAACAACTGATCTCTAGAACTGCAGCCTGTGTCAGATGTCCCCATAACCACCACACTCACTTATCGCATCTAATATGGTTAAATACTTCAACCAACATTCTAAATAGCAGATGATATGGCACTCTTTTTTTATTGGGAAAGGATATATGCACAGTTGTACGGAACTAAACTGTCAATCTGAACACCCAGATATATCATTACATAATGACCGAGAATTATCTCAAACAAGAAAAGAATAAAACCAAAACACATAACCACTGCTGGGAACTCCCAATAAATACCTTATACACTGCTGGATGCATTGGATCAAGATGGAAGAACCTTGACTCAAGATCAGGAAGTAGAGTTCCACGCTCATATTGAGGCAGGTGCCTAAACAACTCAACTCTGTTCCTAGCTTCAGTTTGCTTCACCACAGCACGCCTCTTAGCCTTTTCCACCCGGCTCTCGTCATCATATTGCATGCGTGGTTGAGGGACATCTTTCTTCCTCTCTTTATCTGCTAACCTGTCACCTCCCTTCTTCTCTAATGCTGCCACTGAAGCAGCATCATCCTTTTGTGGGTTTTGTAGATTTTGTGTTAGCTGAAGTGCCACCAGAAGCAAGAGGTGGTTTACCAACATCAGCTGAAAACAACGAAGCACAAATAAAGTTAATACAGCATTTGTGATGGAAATTCAACATTAAGCCACTCAAGAGAAGCAACTAATTGGCACCTTTAGCAGCACCTTTTGCAGCTCGCTGAGCTTCTTGAAGAGCACGCCTCTCAGCTTTAGTAGTTTTTTCCTTCAATGTCTTAGAATGTGCAGGTTGGTCATTCTGCACTTCAAAAGACCCACCCCCGGCCTTCTCTGCAATCATTTTATTTCAATCAATTATCTAATACTTAAACCGCTGTACTACCCACATTACCTTGCTCCAAAAATAAGCACAAAAAAACAAATGCAGGTTAATTCAGAAGTCCAAAATTAGAAGAATTGCCAGATTAACCCAGGGGGCAAACTATTGACGACAGAGACGGTAGTCAATCCGCTAGCAGGCACACTACTTGCTGCCGCAGCTGATTTTCCAGCCAAGTTAGCTGCCGTTATATTATAAACTCCGCCTCCTCCAGATGGCAGGCTACTCGAGGCAGCGGCAATCTTCGTTCCTCCTCCACCTGCTCTGGCCACCCAGCCAGCATCATTAGGGAAGGACGCGGTGGTACTAGTGGGGGAGGTCTCAGGGGGAGGCAATGAGTTCAGGCCGGCATTGAATGCAGTGGTGATAACGGCGGGGCGGAGAGGGGACAAGGGAGCGGAGGAGTGGCGAGGAGGAGGGATCATGACGGGGGAGAGGGAGTTGCCGGAGGAAGGAGGGGAGAGGTCAGTGATTGGAGGAGGGGAAGAGGAGAGGTTGGTTGGGTGATGGGGGTCCGGTGGCCCGGATTGGGAACGGTCGGGTGGGGCGGGAGTGAAGAATTCGACTTGACGGATCTTTGGGTCGCCGATGGAACGAGAGGCGCGACGAGATTCCATGATTAGAGTAGTGATAAATGATAATCGTTAGGGGTGCATTAAAGAAGAGGAAGACATTTGGGAGATTTAAGGTTAGGGTTAGGGTTTTGGTCGAATTGTGGATCGGAGATTTTACTAGGGACTGAGCAAGCAAGAATCACCCCTGTCACTATACCGATGCTTGGCATTTTCCACGCAGCTCTTCAATTTTCGGGATTGAATGCATCAAAGAACAAGGAATGCAAGCAAGATCGTTCTCGGGATTGGATGCATCAACCAAAATTTCCATCTGCTTTTGCTTCTCTTTTTTCTTCCACATTTAAGATCATCATCGGCTTCTACATCCTGTACCGAATCATTTTTGTTCTTACATTTTAATTTTCCCAGCTTGGATACCTTTCCAGGAAAGAGCAAATTGACATTAATATTTTCAGAAACAACGTCAAAGTGCCACCTATGAAGAACATAAATAGAACACCTTAGTCTCTCCTTCCACAATGTGGCGCACAATAGGGGGCAAATTCCTAAACAGATAAAAACGTTCTCTTTCAAATCTAAACCTCAAGTCTGCACATCAATAGATAGAAATAACGAAATGTAAAAGGATTTCTAACTTCTACTAGGCATTTTATCAAACACCAGTCGGGCAAACATTTAGAACCTAATTTTTTACCCATATTACCTCTCTTATTTAACACAATTATAAACAGAGAATGTACAGAAGAAAAAAATTACCAACAAACTAATCAAATTACACATATTTATTTATATAAACTGAAATTAATTAACTAAATAGATAAATGAATTTATTTAAATAAGAGGAGAGCAGAAACTTGCAAGAAACAAACAGCCCTCATCATTATGCAGAAAGCTTCAGCTTGGTTTAAAAAAAAAGAGGAGAAAAGAAAGATTGAACCACACCTGGTGTGGCGATGATGATGCGCTTGTCGTGGGACGACACAAAAAGAGGCGATGGTGAAGATTTGAGAAATGCAGACGAACTTGAGTGAGAGAATGAGATGAATCGGTGTGCGTTTTTGACGAGGGTAATTTTAGAAAAATGAATTGATCATTGGATTTGTACCTCGGTGATTCTCGCAAAAAATTGGGAGAAAGAAGAAAGGAGATCACGAAGGAAGGAAGGAAGGGAAAGAGAAAGAAAGAAGAAAGGAGATGGAGTTAACGGACGGACGGAATCGTTAGTTATGACGTGATATTTTTTCCACACGTCAGATTTTAATAGGGATATGTACTGAGATTTGGGTACAACATATGTACCCAAATTTTTGCCCGCAAAACATCAGTTAATTTAGACAAAAAATTTAAACTCAAAATGTCAATTGGTTGATTCAGCTGCCTGCGCTGCGCATACCCAAATTCATGCAAAACTAGAGCAGCAGAACACGTGGTTTCAGTATTTGACCACACTGTTCGTCCCCTCTCCAGTCTCCACAACAGAACGGAAACTTACTCTTGTATATTTAATCTTGGAGAAAGTTGTGGTGACAACAATTGCATGTCTTTTCTCCCAAACTTTGTTATTTCATATGAATCAAAGAATGAGAGATTTGATGGTGTTTACCAATCCTCTAAGTATCGGCTCCGCTCTGGGATAAATTTGGGTATCGGAGAAAACAAGTACGGTGGTTTATTAAGAAAAGGTCATCGGGATCCAAAATTTAATACAATCTGCAGTTCTAAATAAATCAGTAGCACCGTAAGGATAATTTATGTGCCACCCTTGTAGGGTTGATTTGAAGAGAGAATAAGATTTACGGGCTGATTCGTCTTTTGCCCCTTTAAACAAACGAATGAGCCAAAATGTGTATTTTGTCGAGGTGAAGGAAAGGTTTATATTATGGGTCCTGTCTTGCCCTCTAATAAATATGATACACAATTATCATTAATCGTATAATATGCAGGCATAAATCCACAAATCCTAATATTGCTCTCTTTGTATTTTATTTCTTTGAATTAACATGATTATATTGGGTAGGATCATTTGGTTTTATTATTAAAAAAATATCTATCTTTGTCTAAACAAATAACTTCCTTCTCCTCCACTTGAAATTTTAAGATTTATCAAATTTTGCATATAAAATTATCTTTATCCAATAAAACTATATATATATATATATTTATTTATGCCAAAAGTGTCAATTTGTTTTACATGTTGGTATTTTTCAAAGTTTTGAAACTCAGGCCGGTCCGGCCGGGTCAACCAAGTTATCCAACTCTGAGTGAGTTTTGGGATAAAATTTATTTTTGAAAAATTGACTAAAACCCAATGATTTGGGCTAAAATCCGATGCTTGGTTGATCTGGGTACGAGTTTCTGACTTAAACCGGCCAGTTTTTTTTAAAAAAAATTAAATTGTTTGGTCATTTTTTTCAACAATCAAGTATTTTTTATAAATCAAATAAAATTTATTGATTTTAGGATCTTATTTAGGTCATATTTAGATTGACCCCGATTCACCTCTGGTTAATCCCCTAATCCCTTACCCCTTATCTTATTCGAGTCAATATTCCGAACCGGGTATGAATACGTTGATATTTTCTCCATTTGAGTAGTAGTTTTAATGAAATTGTGCGCTTGCTTTAGCTGTCCATATAAATTTGTAAATGATATGTTCGGCCATTGGTGTACAAGGTCGGTATCATTGCCAACATGAGGTTCCCACGGTGGGGGACACTCGCCCAACTATTTCCTTTTCTATAGAACTCTTCCACGTTATAATTAAATAACTAACTCATTGACAACCACTTAGAGTCTTAGACAATGCAATGCAATCTTAATTATGTTGTCTCAACTTCAACCACCTAAAAGGCTAAAACGTTGAGAGTATACACATTAATATCGCTTTTCAAACAATTCCTTAACCTTATTCCTTAAACTTTTTCAATGCCTTAAAAAATTCCTTTAGAGTCAAGAAACGAGTACTTCGTCGTGTGTCGTGCTATGACGCCCCTCCCACGTCCCAGAATCGGGAAAAGATTGCTAAAAAAAAGGAAATAGGAAAAGAGTTTTGCCATATTCGCAATTACGAAACCTTCTTAGGGGATGCTTTTATATTTGAGAAACAATATTAACAATTGCATCCGTACAGGGAAAAAATGAAAACAATCTCAAATAGAACTTTACCTTTCTGTGAGATTACGATAAACTTACAAAAATTTATAAAAATAATTACTCCCTCCGGTCCTAAAAAAATGTCTTTCTCACATCCCAATATTCAGTAGGGAACGCATATTGAGGAGACCGGATGACTCATTATTTGACTCCAAAAAAATCCGTACTTTTTTTCTAACATACGTTAATCTTAACGTACTTCCCAAAAAAAATTAGGGGCAAAATTGTCTCAAATAGTAGGTCTGTCGGCCGTTTTAAGGTACGTGCCGAAACAGTAAAAGCAAAAGCTAAAACGACATTCTTTTAGGACCGGAGGGAGTATGTTTTAAATGTATAATATAATTAATATGCAACACATGAAAAATAAACATTTAAACAACAACAGTGCTTGCGGAGGATGCCGGTGGTGGAGGGCGACGCTGATGGCGGAGGATGAGGCCTGTGGTGGAGGACGATGCCCGCCCTTGCTGTTGTTTGGTATGGAATTTGGGAGTAAATGCTGAATAGAAAAGTGAGAAAGAAATTCTTAATTTGGTTTAACCAAAAAACGACGCTATTTTAGTTTATTTTTTCTAAAGGCTGTCAATTTTTTGAGACGATTTTATGAACAAAATTGATGTTTTTTTGGTTGTATGAGAAAATTATTCTTTCTTTACATAGTTTTCTCTTCGTTTATGAATCATTCTCTTCCCTTCACCTATCCTTAATCACCTTCTCTAAAATCCTAACACTATTTTAAACTCCTAAATTTCGGATTTATAATCCTTTTAGACTTTAGTTATAGCGATTGTGTAACTTTCTATCTCACGAGAGATAAGAAAATAATGAGTGGTTACATATTATAAAATTGACTGTTGAACTTCACAGGATGGGCATAAATCTAACCTTATTTCTTTATTGGTATAGGTGGTTGCATTATAGTAGCATTCATGGTACGCGGTACACCCATGTGAACACACGCATGGGATGGCAATCACTACTTGGAGGGAAATTCATAAAAGAAAGAACAAACAAACTCTACTCTGCGCAGTACAGTGATGGTGTTGGGCCCCGGATGGGCTGCCTGCCTGGATTTACTATTTCCCTTCTATCTCCTCCTAACACTCCCCCATATGACCAAACTGCCCTAAGAAGTTATCATGAATAACAGTGCCATGCCCATAGATGGGGGGACCCCCCCTCCCTCCCTCAGGACTCAGGGCTAGGATGGGCATCTGCCTAGTTTCATTAGTTTGGGTCAAACTATTTGATCTTTTCACATACAAAGACAATCACCCTTTCTTTTTCTTTTTCTTTTATTATTGACTTCATACACATTTTAGCCCCGATCAGATCGTTATAAAAAAGCTTCAAGTAGCGCCATGCATCACCAACATCCCAACTTAATATACCCTGTTTGTCCAATATGTTTCGATTCACGCCATTGAGACACATTAGACAAAAAACATAAAGATCCAACTAGGAAAAAGAGAGAGCAAGAGATGAGGGAGAGGGAGAGTAAATAAAGTGAGAGCAGGAACAAAGAAAGAAAACTACACAGGCAGCGCATCTTTTCATCTTTTGTAGTGCTTTCTCTTCTTTTCATGTGTACAACTTACTAGTAGTACAAGTTTTTATTTAACTCCTATTCCTATCCCTCCTGCACACAACGCTCGCTCGCTCTGCACAATGCAACCTTTCACTGCAAAAGCAAAGCAGTCAGCCCTTTCCTTTCCTATACACAGACCACAGATTGCCCATTTATATACTACAAACAGTCAAAGCATGGGATGGGACCCCAACGCCCTCTTTTCTCAGTTCTCAGTTCTCACCATTTGCAAGATTCAAACAATTTTTCCTTTCAGTAATTAATTATATGTACATTCACCAAAAGAAGACGGTCAAACTTTAATAAACTCTCTTTTCCTGTAAGCTGTACACCTCTGTTCTCTTCTTTTTTATTCCCAACTCCCCTCCCCCATTTTGAATCTTTTCTTGGGAAATCATTTCTTCCCACTTCCCTAGGACCTATCTTTCAAATCTTCACATTTCCACAATCCCCTTGTTTACTACCAAAAATTCCCCAAGTCAAATAATTATAAAGAAGAATTTAAAAAAAAACAAAAAAAGACCCATCAGAATCCTAGTTCCCCCCACCCAGGCCTGTACAAGGTCAACCCAGATCATCGACACCATGGCCGACCAGCAAAATTCAGCCATTGTGAACCCCAAAACACCCCACCCACTTCCGAGCTGGCTTGACCTACTAACATGTTACTTTATCAAATATACTTCCAAGAACCACGTATTTCAAGTGATTATACCAGCCACTGTATGAAATGAGGTCAAGCTTTTTTACCAGAGATTTTCACCCCACCTGCTGCTACCTGTCTTCTATGAATATCCTTCCGATGAAATCTCGAAACCTCTTCGAGTACAGCTTTGGATCCACAGCCGAGATTGAAGTAGGGTCAGCTTGTAAGGATTTGTACGCACGCTCCAACTTCTTGCTAATGTCATAGTCCTGTAAGATGTCAATGATACCAAAATAGAGGACTACTTCACATGCATCACCACCTCTAGCGGAGGTTAAATGGCCAACACCAGGGGTATACTGATCAAAATCACTTCGACGAGACATCTGCTCCGCTCTAGCTGGCATATTGGCTCCTAACCTGATGAGAGTTTTTCTGGAAAATAGCACGGTTTCAATTCAAGTCAGTACTTACACAAATTATGGAACAAATAACTGAATTCTTGTACAACATCACATTAATCATGGCTAGAATATCCTCTTTTTTTCCGTAGCACAACCTTTATCATTGGAAGCTTCCCTTAAACAAAAAAATATAGTGAATCTGGGTTAATTTACCTCCTGCTATATCATATAATAATACTTTTAAAATTATCCAGTAATTTGTATATCCCCATGTTCTGTTAAAATCATGACAAAAAAATGTTCCGTTAAATGCTGTAGAATGCACGAGACATTTGTCAATGAATCCAAAACTAATATGCATTCAGGAACTATAATCAACAAGAACCATATGGGCCTTATCTAGTAAAAGAATAGGACCACCACCCTGCGTGTGCCCCCACAAACAACTGCTGTCTACTGAACTACCCCCACAATATCACAAATGCAAAATAAGGGACTTTCAATTATTCTGTTGAAAACAATCAAATTCAGTGACAGAATTAGTGGCCACCTTTAATGCATAAAACAACACTCAACCACATGTTCTAGAAAAATGTTAGTTATCTTCACATTCATAGTCAACAACTAATTGGGAAAAAAAGAAGCATTGTTTGTATCCTATAGTTGCTAACCAATGGCGCACCAGATAAGACGCAAATAGAATAAAGGAACATAAGTCAGGAGAAATATACCGGCCAGCTAAAACCCGATCCATGTCTTGTAGCTCTGCTTCCAGAAATCGACAGCCACGCATGAACTTTTCATTTTGATACGTATCTTTTGGTCCTGCACGCCACATGCATTTATTCAGTTGCTTATTTGGCAAAACTTATCCTCAGCCCTTCAAGCATACAAAATGTTTAATTACCAGAGCGCAACACGAATGGTGACAACCCAATTTTGTCATATGTATTGTCATCACGAAAATGGAGCCCAACCAAAAGACTATAATCCATAATTCTTTCAGCTTCCAAAAACTCACAGTCACGATCAATTTGCCTGGCCATTATTACAAACTTGTTATGACAAATGCAGGATAAAATAACAACAAAGGCCAGATGAAAACAAATCTAAAGTTCAAGAATAAATTATATTTTTTAAACCTACTTGATAAGCTCCTGGAACCAATTCTGTTGAAGACGAAACACAAAATTGAGATCCAAGTCCTTGAGAGTTGTGGTCTCATCAATCTCACTTTCTGCCTTATCTGTTGTTCGGCCATAAGAGGATCCTTTCAGATCAAATCTCCTATGTATTCGATACTCAGAACAGAACAAATTGCCCATCACAATGAAGCGGGTCTGCTTACGAAAAAGATGCAATCAGGCATGTGAATTAAATCCCATTAACAAATAGAAGAGCTGAGTCTAACAGATCCTTCCTAACACATACCTTTAGACCACCAACACGCTTAACACAATGAACCCCAAAGAACTTTGTCACGAGCGAATTTTCATACCGAAAAACATGTTTGTAATAGCTGGGAAGCATTCTAATTAGCACCTGAATATTGCCAAAGAAAATCACTTTAAAACAATTCAATCATCCCAAACAGCATTTGAAGAAGTCAGGTGAAAGCGAAGACAGGTAACTTAGAAGTTCACACTTATACACCCTTCACTTCATGCCTTTTACAAATTTCAAACTTAAAAAAGATAGACATCAATGAGGGAGGCAACTAACCTTGACTTCTGATTTCTTCACTGTCTTTATCATAAATCTATCATCCTGAGTAAGATAAAAGAAGCTTCCACTCTTCCCAGGCGAGGAAAGCTCTCTAAGAGCATCATTCCCACAAACAGCAAGCATGTAATCAGCAGGATCTACTTGAAATAGCTCCCTCAAATGTCTAATGCACAAAAAAGAAAAAAGCAAAGTCACAAAAAAAAGTACAATAACAAAGTGAAGCAAGAGCACAGAGTACCAACGATTAGAGGCTCTCCTTGAGTTTTCTATCCTATGATCAACACAACATGGCTAAGAAGTCTATATGTTTTGTCAGATGTATCCCATAAACTGAACCATCCAACCAACACTGGCTAACCGGAAAACATTCTTAGCTAAATGCTGATCATGGGAACTCATAACTAAGGTTATAAAAGAGACCCTGGTGATATGAGCCATAAATTGTAAAAATGCATACCTAAACACCACCGGACAGTAGTCCTTCCACCAAAACTCCACAGACTGATGCGGGGGTGTATTCTTGGATCCTTCCCTTGGAAACCTTGTCCAGAACTTCTCCTTGGGATCAAAATCACTTGTCTTCAAGTCCCTTAAAATATGGGCATGCTTCCCAACAGAATGCCTAAAATCAACAAACATTAGCATTCCAAAATTAAACGACCAAACAACAACCTCAAAGAAACACCCATTTAATCACCAAAATACAACTAAAATTAGAAGCAAGAAGAAATCACCTGATACCCAATTGCAGATTAAGCATCAAATCATAACTCTTATGCCCCTTTGAAATTGTCTGTCCTGGCTTCTTCACCTCTCCACCGTTGAAACAGCACGGCCCTCTCCGAAACTGCTTCATCCCATCCGGATCCACCCCCAATCCTAGACTATCTCTGTAAATCATAGAAGCCTCCACGTTATCAATAATATCACAAGTAATATCCCCAGCCTCCCCATCACTCTCCCAGATACAAATCCTCGGAAAATTTATACTACTCCCTCTTCCCCCATCCACCGACGACCTTTTTCTCATCGCTGCCACCGTCACAAAGTCTCCCTCATGCTCTTTGATACCATGCTCCTTCCCAATCCCAGGATAAAACGTCCCATTCGATTGCGGCCCTCCCTTGAGCTTGTTATCCTTGCCATTACCATTAGCATTCCAAGTTCCGACATAACAGCTCCCGTCCGGCCAGGCGAAAACTCCGTTGCCTTTAGGGACTCCGTTCTCCCATTGCCCGTCATAACGATTCCCATTCGCCCATATCAAAACCCCATTACCTGAAATGACTCCGTTCTTCCACTCTCCAATATACTCATTTCCGTTCTTCCATAGATACCGTCCTTTCCCATCTTGCAGATTTTTCTTCCACGTGCCTTCGTAGAAGTCTCCGTTAGCATACCGTTTCTGCCCATACCCGTGTTTTCTGTCGGAGCTCCATGAGCCGCGGTAAGTATCCCCGTCGGATCCGGTAAAAGTCCCGAATCCCTCCATCCGACCGGACTTGAACTCGCCTTCAAACGTTGCTCCGGACGGCCATGAGAACTTGCCTTTACCTGATGCCTTTCCCCGCTTCCACTCCCCCTCATACATGCATCCATCTGTCCAGAGATACTTGCCAGATCCGTGCGGGGCGTTGCTAGAGAAGGCACCGGTGTAGAGATCTCCGTTGGGGAGGAGCTTCTCAACAGTGGCGGTGGTGGAGGAGGAGGATGGGGAGGCGATTGCAATGGTGGTGGGGGTGACCCTGCGGCTGGTGGATTGGGATCGGACGCGGTTAACCACCAAAGGCTGTGGTGGTGGGAAGACAGCTGCGTCCTTGTTCGCATCCATCGCTTCTGGTTTCTTCTTCTTAGTGGTGGTACTGCTAGTCGTGGTGGTTGAAACGACATGGACGGCCTCATCAACAAAAAGTCCGTCATGCATTTTGTTGAGCTCTGTCACAGAAATCGGTTCCAGTTACTGCTGCATTTGCGGGTGTTTGGTTAGGAGGTTAATCTCGTTCTCCCTTCAGGTTAAGGGACAACCCGACGCCGACGCCAATGCCGGCGATTAGAGTTCTTCTTCTTCCTCCTCAGATTCTGGTGTGCTAGGTTTGGATTTCTCTCTCCAGATGTTTGTCTCTCTTATGTTGTGCTGCTATGAGAACTGAGAAGTATGAGGGAAGGGAATCCAGCAAAAGAAAGTACAGTAGAAGAGGATAGAAGTAGGAAGAAAGGAATTACATTGTTATATATTATTATTATTATAAGTTAAGAAGCAAATCATTTGGCAGTGGATGAAATGAAACGACTGAGATTGGGAATGGTAAATCAGATAATAATGTTTCTTCAATTTTCCAAGAAGAGTGTTGTTATTCCTATTTCTGTCCAGTGGCATTTTGGTATTTTAATAATTTAATTTTTAATTTAGTGGACACTGGGCAGATTACAACAGAGTGTATTTACTATTTAGTGTTTGCAGATATGGTTTCATCCTGACGTGACGAGATCACCTAGGAATTCCATTGTGGGTGGCTCATTATGTAATTTTGACACTTAGTCTTGAGCATGTGTAGTTTTTAGTGGGTTTGTCAACTACTGAGTATAAAAATACGTATATACAGAAAGAAGGATTTTAACTATTAAATATTACTATTTTAATTTTGTTTTTTTAGAGTTGGGGTGAGTCACACTTAAAATTTTGGATTATATACTACAGTAATTTTGATATTTCATTTAATTACCTTTAATTAATTATGGTTTTTTTATTTAGTTGATTTCCTTCTTTATCTAACATTTTACTTAATTAGAATAAATATTTACCTTTTTAAATTAAATTGTTTATTAAAATTACTAAGTATTGATTTAATTGATTTTAATTACAATAAAGTAAACAAATTATATATGAAATTATTTCAATTTAGGTAACGAATTAGCATTTTAATAGTGTTACATTTTTAGACTATTTTTTAATTATAATTAATGAGTAAGTATTATTTTTGTTTGCTTCGATTACTATACATTGAAAAAGTTAACACATATTAACAAAAAGAATTATGCTTGTTAGATCAATTTTGATCCTCCCAAGTTTGCCTTTCTATTTTTTTCAAACCTTAACGTTTCACTTTGAATTAACTTTGATGAGAGATTCTTCAGTTTGTCTTGTTTTTTCATGGTAATAAAATTACATAATGAGCCACCTCTTAATGCATTTAAATCCCAATATCCTGTCCTCCTATGTTTTTTATGATGGAACATAATACAACAAATACATACTTCATATACTTTTTCCCTATAATAAAATTATTATTTTTTAATTAGTAACATCATCTTTAGTGTTTCCGATTTGACATTTTTTATTATTATTATTATTTCAATTTATTTGAATTATTTTAATTTCGTGGTTGAGTTCATGACCTGCACACTGAGTTATGACACTAATTATTAATTATTATATATCTAATTTTTTTAACACAAACTTAGTAAGTTATTATGTTTATTTTAATTAAAAATATGTATATTATATTTTTAATGAATCAAACGCTTCAATTCTGTTTAATCCGGTTGAACTAGTAAATCAGTGACTCATGAGTTAAGCGGTTTGGTATACAAATGATTTTAAAATACGATTCAGTTTAATCCCGTTAAATCCAATTGAATTAAAAATTTAGTAAATCATGAGCTGAGCGGTTCGTTACGTGGTAACTTTGGATACAGGTCCTTTTCCAAGCTTGTTCTTCTCCCTTGCTTGCCCTTTTCCAAGCGGAGTATGAGGCGAGATACTTTATTTATTTATCTAACCTAATAAGTACGTCAGAAGAATATGGGTCGTGCTTTCGACCCATAAATTAGGTTAGATAAATAAATATAGGCCCATTATTTTATAGCATGATAGGATTAATCCAAAACTACTTATGTTTTCTCTCCCTGAACCTTATATTTAATTATTTTGAGGGTTTATTTTCGATTTTAGATTCAATCCTCAACATCGTGCAACCGACTTTCTAAGATTGACATATGTCATTAGCTCCTTGTTGAAATTTGACCAATTCAAAACAAATTAAACTTTTTGGATGGTTATCTCATTCAATCTTCATATGTAATTGTTCCTTAGAGTTTCTTTCCAATTGAATTCAATGCAACAAGCCTAATGTCCCTGGAGATATTTCCAGTTATGAAAAAACGGGTATCAATCATTATATAAAGTTTTTTTGTTTTTTACACAAACAATTATTTGTTGAAAAATTGAGAATATTCTAAATTGCAAACATATTTGTGAAAGTCAAGTTTTGTCATGGATCCAAAATTATTTTGTTTTTGGTTTGTAGAAATGGAGGTGTGGAGTGATTTATAAAGATATAATCACCCCACCGGATCTGATAATGGATGGGAGACGGCGTCAAAAACTGGGACAATGCAATGGAATAAATGTAAAATTGCCAGCCTGTTTTGGAAACTGGAAATTCCTTTTCTTGTTTGGTTTTCGAAGAAATTCTTCATTTACAACCCTCACAAAATAGATATTTTCTCAATCACGGGTACACAATACTTAGATCTTATGGTGTGGAATAATTGATGTATTGAACTATAATTTACTCTCAACCAATTGACTGTACAGTAGTCAACTCGTACCATTCCATTCCTCTATACTGCAAATAGCTTGTAGTACTGTATAAAACATTCAATAGAAAGTATACGTAATTAAATACTATGTGGCCTAGCTGGGACCTACATGAGATGTCAGTTATATAAAAAAGATTATGTTTGCTTATGAATAAGTGATGAAATGCATGTTGAGAGAGAGAGAGATTAGCAAAAATAGACAGAACGATGGACAGACAATACATGATGAACGAAGGCAAGAGGTTCTATCTATGCTCTGGTCCCTCAAGACATGAAACTGTTTTCAGCCAACAAACAAGAAACCAATCTAACCACTCTCATCGCAACATTTAATGTTTTTAATTTGCTTGCTTATCTGGCAATTAAATTCAAGTACCATACGATTCATTATTATTTATCACTGTTCTCCTTTTCATTATACTTTGTGCATACCAATGAACTTCCTATTTCCTTCCACAATCTGAATGTAAAAGGTCACTTTGACTCGTCGGTTTACGCTAAAACTCAACCGGCCCAACACTGACCCTGCTTGAAAATTTCCGCTCAAGCCGGCAGAAAGGGTGCATTCAAGCCATCAGCTCCTCCACTGTTTTTTCAGCTTCCTACTTAATTACTACTACTACTACTGTCCAGGCTGAAAAACAAAAAAAAATATTGGACCGAGACTGCCATACAATAATCGGCTACATTGTGCTGCTCGAGTCACAACTACAAGGCAAATCAAACCCACATCACCAGATTGAAAAATGGGCATGAACATGGGGAAAAAGAAATTCTCTTTTTATTGCCGGGCACTTGATTTACTTACATGTATGTCATGGGGGCACCTGAACTGCTCAAACTAGCAATCACCCACCACGGTATACCCCGGAAAAATTGAAAATGAATTAGTAAACCCATTTGCATACTACCGAGGAGCAAGCTTTAATCCAACAGCTGATCCGCCGGAACTTGCCCAAAAATATCAGGACATTCTTCCCAATTCCCCTGTTCTCTTGCCTCCCAATATCCACCAATATAATGATATGCATCACTTGCTTTGTCCTTCACAAACCACCTTGGCTTCCAACCTCTCTCCTGCATCTTCCTTGCCTGATTCAAGCCCCATAAATTTGTCAGTGACCGTTAAAGACAGCTTACAAAAATATTGATACCTACTTATGTGAAATACACCGGCCCCTATGAGCTACCATCCTGTAATTGTCACAGAGAGCTGAATGTGACCGATGCCTGCCTAAATGAAGAAATCTATTGTCCAACCTGTAATTTTACTTCATGATATTTACACACAAATCAAGCTTTGCAGGTCTCTTCCAACTAAAGAGCTTACAATACTCTCACAAGGCAAGGTTTTCCCAATTGTGGTCTTCGCAAACTTGGACAAAGACAACATGTTCAGTTACCAGCTCATGATGTTAGCCAGTTCAGAATTTTAAGGTTACAGCTTCAAGTCAAGATACAGTAGTAATAATCATAAATCATTAACTGTTTCAGGTTCAGGCATTTCCAAAACACCTATGCACCTAGACTGCAACATAACATAAATGTGTAGTGCAATCTTACTAGATTTCCCAAACCATTGGCCATTCGTTGAAAATAGGGAAAGCTTTGCATGTCTCAGAGACAAGTATCACAGGGAAATTTTAACAGTAAAAAATAATTATCAACTGACCAAAACCAAAATGGCTAAGGATGTCAAGGAAGGTTTTAAATTCATATAGCTGCTCAAACTTGTTACAGAAAAAATAAATTACCTGGCGCTGGCGCTGCTCTAGCCGCAACTTCTCTGAATTTGCCATTTCAAACTCACCATTTTCCAAGTGCCTTTGATCAGGTCTAAGCCTAGAATCTGTAGGTGGCAACTTCTCCTGCGGATAAGAATCTCATCAGCAACAACAGTAAATTTTAACTTCCTTGAATAACAGAAATTAAACAAGCTCCACTTTCTGTAATCATGTTTCAGCAGCCAAATCTATTGGAAATTCGTTATATTACTGCAAGCAAAAGACACTTAATAAGAAATTATTGATGTAAAACGCATTAATATGGTACCGTAAGTCCAGGAGTGAGCTCATTCAACGTTATGGCAAAGCGTGTCAAGTCATATCTGGTGGGAAATCTGGGAGGTCTGCTTTGCTTCCAGAGCAATTGGGCTTCTTTTAAAGATTCAAGCCCTTTTCCCTTCTCAGAGCACTCACCTTTTGTATAATGCATGCTCTCGTCCCACTTTCCAAAAAGTGTGGCCACTGTTTTACCATGCCTGTCTTGAACTATTCCTTGTACCTGAAAAAAGTTCCCCAGCTTATAAAACTTGATTCGATGACATTGATAGTAGCAAACATTAAGGGAACAAATGACTATTCTATCCTAAACATAAAAAAGCCCAATGGGGAGGAATTGTGGAAGATAAAAGGTTTCTACACATGCATGTGAAAAACTTTTCCCAAAGAAAATATCCATGTTTTTTACCTGTTCGCCAAAGAACATTAGGGAAGCCCATGCAACAACAACACAACAACAATAAGCAAGGAAGACATCAGTTTTAGCAACATGCCAGGATAGCAGCTAACCTATGATCTCTCAAAGGTGAAGCGAGCAGAGGTCTGTACAGGGAGATAAAAGTCCAAATACTATTTGTCCTTATTTCAGACAGGCAATAAAATTATCCATAGATTATGTCGAGTATGAGACACAATACTCGTTTTTTATTATTTTTAGGTTAATTCCTTCTCTCTCCATATAAATAAAAATAAAAAAATAAAAAAACGACAATGGAAATCATATGAAAATTAAGTTACCACCACTACACACTTTCCTGATTTAATCACTGATACAGTAAATGCAAAAGCTGTGTTACATCATCAATGCCATAACTAAAGGACAATAGAAATCACATGAAAACGTTACAGTGTGATACAATCCCAGATTAATGGGCTTAACAAGTACCGACCGATAGTCCTAACGAAGAAAATTTTAAAATCAACCCCTTCTAAATAACAGGTGATTGGCTCACTTGTTTGGCGAACTACATGATTAGCTCAAGTGAAGAATTATGAAAGACACAATCCAGCTTATCTGCAAACCAACAATTTGTAAAAGATGAAAGAGAACACACCTGGTGAGGATTTCGGTCAATTATTGACTGCTCCTTAAATTTTAGCTTACATGAATAATCACGATTTCCCTCTATACGCATTGTACCATAGTGATCACAGTAAAGTTTTCCCAATATGAGATTATATATTGAAGTAGTAACCTGAGATGCAGAGAAGAATTTGAATTTGAATACCTGAGTCGTAAGCAAGAAAATGACACAGCCGGAATTATAGTCATACCTTACTCCATTGAAAAACTTCTCCATCATCAAATTGCAAAGTCAAGACTCCAACAGGATCAAGCTGAATGGAGCGACCCCAAAATTTGCTTTTCAGATTGGTCTCTCCCCAAAACTTCCAACCTGTACCCTCACAATGGCATGCAACAATCATGGGGTGATGACTGACCTGACCAAAACGATATACAACAATAAGCCACTTGCACCTGGAATAAGAAAGAATTCTTTAAAGCCAGAACAGAAATGGCAACACTTGCATAAAACACTGACCAACAAGCTAGAGCAGGCAAAAGAGGGAATCAAGCAATAGCACATGAAATGTAGCTCTTCTAACCCTACACTATAACAGTGACATAGCCAACTTCTCAGCCAAGAGAGAGAATATATACCCTTTCCCTTAGGGGGATTATCAGGGATCATGCTCTTCAAAAACTATACTAGTTCCCAGTATGCATAAATTTTATTTCCCTTTGTCAGTCCGATTGTATGGTATCCACTAATGTCACAAGAGTTGACTAACCAACAGTCTTGCATCATTCTGCAGTCCATATAATAATATGACACTGACACAGACAAAAGATGCCAAGAGAAAAATACAAGCATCTTTTCTTTGTCATTGTCCAAATCACATATGGTTTATCCTTAAATTGCATGGGTAACAAATTTCACAAAATAATAGCATGACACTATCATCACTAAACAACAAAGAATTTCAAAGAAACAGCATCATTGAGTTAATTTTTTTACCATAGCATGACTTGAACAGAGTATTTACTTAATTACACCATCCACAAGCGATTATGGCCACTGTAGTTTTTTAGGACAGATATTAGACACAAGATTCTACATTCAAACCCAGATGCATCGACACATACTCTGTACTCATAATAGATGCTTTCAACCAGTAAAAAATGGCATACATTATACTCAGCCTGAAGAATAATAGCTTAATGCAAATATGCATCGAAGAGAAGAAAACCAATTGATAACAAATCATTTGAAATTTCAAGAGTCAAAAGAAAACCTTTTCTGAGAAAAACCGGAGGCCCTTGTCTGGGTAGTCAGCCTCGTATGTTTCTCCCAGTAAAGGATTAAATGGTTTACAAATTCTCCCCTCAGTTGAAGCATATCCAGATACAGCAAAAGCAGCCACATTGAGAATCCTCATGAGGCTATTACCCTGCAACATAAAGGAGTTCAAAGTTAAAATTAAGGCTGCAGATGTTTCTGACAAGAAAAACTGATATTAACACCATCATAAAGATGCAAAGCTTCCAGGATGCTGATGTGACCAGAATGCACACAGACGTGAGCAAGCATTCGAGAACAACAACAATCAAGGGAATCTCTCCAGCCCTCTTGTTTGCCATTCTATGGAAAGTATATAAATCAAATAAGAAGCAGCAATTCACTATGGTATGCAGACAACCTGGTGTGACCTTGTTAACAAGTATTACAGGAGATACTGAAAAGAAGTCTACAACTAAACAGTCCACCTACACTATCCAAATAAATAGAATCAACTTTTCCTGCTATGGTAAGATATTAGGCATCAACTCAGCAGTCAATGAAGAGTATAATTTTTGCCTTTTGAACTAAGAATGCCTATATTTCTTGGTCTGATAATTTGCAGTATCTGATTGGAGATGTGACTATTGTAAAGGATCACTCAGGTCAGAACAACCCTATGACGAGAGGCCCCAAGTTAAACAAAAAGTCAAGAAACCTTATCGATTCACCCCAATAATAGGAAAAAAAATGCCCATACAGAAATGTAAATTACGTTTAAAAGCAATGACATTTTTGCAAAGGAGAATCAGAAGAAATGTATACCAATGAAGAAACTGATAAAGCACTAGGAATAAAGTCTATTGTAAAAGGTCAACAACTTGTAACAAGAGAATAATTGCAATAAATACTATAATGCACTCCTCCCGAAAAGTACCAACATAAATAGGCCTACCTGTCTTCCCCATTCATATGCACGGTCAAGGAGATAAGAATATTCCAAATCTTCAAAGCATTTTTGTAAGGAAGATAGAGGCTCATTAAAGTACACAGGAAGACAAACTTTGGTAAGGTCCTTCCCAATGTTATCCTTAATCATAGACCATAGACTGACACTTTTTTCCTTTTCAACCGGATCAGGCAACTTCTTACGTCGCTTAATGCGAGGGTAGTTTGTCCCGACAGAGCGAATGGATTGATCAATAACATCTTCTATTTCCGATGGATAAAGGCCTTCATCATCTGAAGAGAAAGACGATGTCCGGAAATCAGACCCATTACTTTTGAAAGAACCAGACGAAAGGAAGTCGCGAGTGTCAAAAAAGGTGTTCTCATCATCCTCTGATTCTTCCTCTGCAGCATCAACCCTTTCATTATCATCATCAGTTTCACTAGCACTTGCTTCTGGAAACACAAACAGGTTAGATTAAATATTCTATAAGCTTGGACAAGAAAAGTGTCTCACTTAAAGACATCTCTAAACAATGTCATTCTATAATATAATATAAAATCAGAAACAAAGAAAGATCTGATCACAATAATGAGATATTTAGATCATTCTTCTGGGACAAAAAATCAAAGTTTGAACTCAAGTAACCAAATGTATAACTGGATCACAATAATGAATGAAAGAAAATGCAAGCTGACATACTTCTATGCTGACTTGGACTATCACCAGCTTGCAACCAATCATTAAGTTCATATCTTGAACACCTTAACCAAAATCTGGATGCTAACCTAATACACCTTAACCAAAATCTGGATGCTAACCTAATACAAGTTTGTGTTATCAGTCCAGAAGGTAAATCAGTTACTACAGTATATAACTTCTAACAGACACGCATCAAAATATGGAAGGAAAAAAAACCGTGCCTCATAAATAGAGAGCACTTAGCAAACATATTTTTCAATAAGCTCTAAAAGTGACAAATTAAGACTCTGATATAAAACATATGCAAAACATCAACAGATATGGCCATATTTCCTTTGCCACTTGCCACAAAATCAGAAGTAAAACCGTGCAAAGATTTCTTAGAGGTAGAATTGCATTAACAGCCAGTGATAACCTAATTGGCGTTTTTCAAACGCTCCAGAGATGCCAATAACAATAAAAAGCTAACATCTAGGATCTTGGCTCTCAAGTAGCAATCAGCTCTAAGCACCTTAAGAGAGTTGCAGCACTGTAGAAACACCCCAGTCATAAGGCTTGTAAAATCAAAACGAGCTATTTCATGGTAGCATGCTTACCACTAAATTTGTCTTGTCTTAAAGTAGAAGTCCCTTGATCATGTAACTGTCTTTGGCTCTCGTCAACTACAGTGTTCTCCAAGTCAACCTTTTCTGTCTAAACAAATTTAACAAAAGCAACTCCTTAGCAGAAAATGGTAAGAATAAGAGCACCTTTTGCCAGGAACAAAGGCAAAGACTCAATCAAGACCTTCAGATGGAAACACATAGTAAATGCAATAGCTAAAGTCTACAAAAGACAAATATATTTCCTCGAATGTCAAGAAAAATTTAATTTAAGTAACTAACAGCTGAATTATCAGATAGAAACCAAAAACAACATAAATATCAAGGCAACAGGAAAAAAGTAGCATACTTTGACTAATTGAAAAGGCCAAGGTTAGGCCTTACAGCTATCTATTCAACTGCTCATAGACAGAAAGTAGAGAAAATGAAAAACGAAGTACTTAAAATTTCAATATAAGCATAGAAAAATCTCTAGGACATTCAAAAAACTAATCCGCCAAATACACAATTATTACTAACTTGTCACCATCACCAAGTTGCTGCTCTTGAAATAACCATGATCAAACCATAAATACTGCCACTTTGCAAATTTAAATACTGACATAGCAACCAAGGCCCTCAAGCTATCAAAACTTTCTATGTATGTTGCTTCCAGACTAACAATTCAATGTAATTTAGCATAAGACAAACAAATTTTCAGCATCTATCAAACCACTAGCTGGATTCAAAAAGGACAAAACCAGAATTTTTTGTCTAGACCTATGGCCGGAATTTTAAAAAAGAAATCAAACAATTATTGAATTATAATAACGTGGTAGAAGATGTTCAGCAAGCCCCACATGAACTTCTATACAAAGGAATCAACAAACTGACAACGCTATGCACAAGCACAGACCAATGACGAAAAACCAGCGTTCTCTATCCTTGACATTTAATTAATTTATGTGACTTAACAATATTTAATCACAGTATTCTGCAGCTCTGTTTCTTAGGACAAACCAAAGAAAGCACAAGAAGAAATCTGAATTTGAATTTGACGTTGTTTCCTACTTTCAGTTCATGTACCTCTAACTGGCGCAGCGTGTCAATGAGGAGCCACTGTTTCTGTTTAAGAAGCACGAGCTGGTTCTGTAGCCCAGCAAACTCATTCCTCATGATCTGCTCGCTCTCCTGAATTCCTGCCTCGCTCACTCCTTCTTCTAGGAGCCGAAGCCTCAGCTTCTCAGTAGAAACAGACACATTGTTTAATGGGGCCATTAATTCACTATTAGACATGCGCGGAAACATATCCTTGACCGCATGCAGAGCCTCCACCCAGGCCATTCTATCTTCCCGTGTCTCTGCCCTTAAATGCAGCCGCTTCGTCCCTGTAAATATGGAAAACCTCTTGTCGTCCGATTTACTCTCCCTGATCGATGACACCTACCCATCCACCACCAATCAAACCAATTAACCATGCTTCTTTTTTATGACAGAAACAAAAGTTAAACAGAAGAGTGCACAGACCTTGAGGTGGATTTCGCCGACGGGCTTGCGGCGATGGTGGAAACTGTGGGATGACAATTTATGGCGAGAGATTCGGCGCATGGATTCTTCTCCGATGACTTTTGATCTTTTTTCAGTTTCGTGAGTAACAAAAATCTTATCAGGTCCATGAATCTTATAATACGACAGCACACCGTCCTGCAAAGCGAACCATCTAGGCCTCCATCCTTTCCCGTAATTCACCCACTTATGTAAGATCCCGGAGATTCCATTCCCTACGATGTCGTTTATCTTGACGTCCACCTGCGGCTCCCGCAATGTCGCCAGCGTCAGGGAGGAGCCTCGCTGATGACCCGCCGGCCGGCTGCCGTTCCCGTTGCCGTTCCAATCGATACTGCTGCTACGTTGGTGATTTTGAGATTCAAGTGTTGACCCGATGGCCGGGTCGGATCTGGAGGAGAGTGACATGCGGAGGTGTGGGATTGGGTTGGCGGAGGAAGCGTGATCCGATACGGTGGAGATGCAGCAGAAAGGATGCATATGGCAGGGGGGAGTCTCAGTTTGGAAGCAGAGAGGGATGGACCAATGAAACGGTGACGTGGGCGCGGAAACGCATGGCGCTTGTGAAATCGAGAAAGTTTTGCATCTTTTGATTACTTTTTTTTGGTTTCCTTTCTTGGATTTTGGTAGAAGAAGAGCGGTTACAGAAGGAAATGACGAGGATTAGGATGAGGATGGAGATGAAGATGATGGATTGGCGTTTCAGTTTTTTTCAAATATATCTGGAGGCGAGAATTCAGGTGAGTCGAGAGAAATAGAATTTGATTGCGACGAATTCGGTTGGGAAAGAAGGAGAGTGACCGGAGAGACAACGAATCCGAATCCGAATCCGAATCCGAATCCGGTGGGAATTTAGTTTTTCCTTCCTTCCTTCGTTTTCTAGCAATATTGTAGGAGTAGTAATTTTTAATTTGTTTATTTATTTAACTGTTTATTCATTACTACTACTAGTAGTGCTGTAGTAATTTAATTCTCCTTTGGACTTTCACATCATTAAAAAAGAAAAGTGAAGAAAATTCAAACGGTTGAATACGCAACCAAATATAGAACAGGTGCAGTGGGGAGGTGACAGTTTTAAAATTGAAGCGGTTGGTTTACGAGATCTGACGCGCTGTCTTTCGCTGCTTTTGAGGCTGGTTTTGTTTAAGTGCGGGCGGACGCAGTAATCTGGATGGAGACGTGGGATGATGCTGTATATCATGACACGCGGATGATTGCGCAGCGTGAAACGTGCGCCAGGGTGTTTGATGGGAATCGAGCTCTCACAGTTCAAAACTCCAAACTCCAAACGGTGTACGGATTTAGTTTGTGGAATCAAAAGGCAAAATTATCGTCGTCTTCTTTCTTTCTTTTTTGAAAAACAGCAATAGACTGAACGTACAAAGGGCAATTGCCATCTCAAACTTGGAAACCTATTACAGACATAGAAGAATTACATAGAGAATTAGGTTCTCACATGTATTGGATTCCTAACGATTTTGTCACAACATTGAAGAAGATAAGAAGGGGCATTCATACTTGAAGCCAGTCAACCCTTTTCATGCTTCTACTGTATTGATGCAGATACAGCCATGCATGCTCTAATGGAAGCACGAACATATACTTAAAATTACTCTCTGAAAAAAAGAAACTTCAACATATAATTACAGAAAAAAAAAACACTGAACTTTATGATCATAAAGCACCACAATCTGCCGCCTTTATGGTCACTCTGCGCCAAATTGCAGTCTCTGGATCCAACCTCAACTCCCATGTAGGCCAGTAATGCAAGTCTGGCTTCAGTGTTAGCACTTGCGGCTTCCCACTAAGCGTGATAGTCCTTATTCGGACGTACTCCTCACTTCCTAGTTCCTGATTTAAGGTAAATACATGAGTAATAATGCATTTTAAAGAAGATAAAATTAGTAAACGCAACAACCATGATTCGAGATTTTGAATTTGAATAAACTTAAGTGTGTCAGTTATTACCTTTGTCACATTAACAAAGGAATCTAAATCAGGAGTCGGTTTCCCGTTAACTTCAACTATCCATCGAAGCGAATATAGACCATATCTTTCTGCAGGACTTCCACGGTTCCACCTGACAAAATATCGACAATTTGCAGAGAATCAGTTTGCCAATACCACCATATCTACTTCCACTTTGAGTGTATAATTGGAGCATCCCTATCCAATATTATTCAAATAGAGAGACTCCCTCCATCTAGTTGCCAGAATTTTAATGCCATGCACAATCATTAAAATCAACAAGAAAGATGTTCAAGTAAGGCGTTCTTACTTGACCACATATACACCGTGACCTTCTTCAGGAAGAAATCCAAGAGCACGCACTGCTGGATGAGGCTCCTGAACAGTACACCCACACCAATTTACTGCACGTGTTGTGCCACTTCCATTCCTAATGTCTGTTCCTATGACAATGTCAACTTCACATCCCTAGCAATCCATGAACATCACGTCGCCAAATCAAATTAGTATGTACTGACCTAAGATATATGCACATGATCTCCCACAGAACATGTTTCTCAGACCAAACAAACCAACATTGTAGAAACAAAGACTTCAATGCTCATCTACTTGGAATAGGCTTACCTGACGAAAGATGGTTATGTTAAGTTTCCCATCATTGTCACTGTGCTTCTCTAGTTTATGACAAGCATATTCTATGTCACGGAAGCAAGTAACTGGCTCTTTATTGATTGCCAACAACATGTCACCTTCTTTCAACAGATTTTCAGCATTAGACCCAGCCAAACAACCTTTGACACGTAAGACTTGCTGTCTCATTGGATCTTTCTTCGCTAGTGCCTATTGCAAAAAACCACCAATGTTCAATACTTGGAATAGTGAAATAGCCTTACAGTAAAAAGAACATATAGTCCAATATATAGAACAAAAACCAATTAATGATCACTAGAGATTCACATTAATATCTATCTACAAACTTTAGAAAATATATAAATGGTTGTCTTTTGAATGTGAAAACTTTTACTGGAAGAAAACTGAAAAACTGAAATAAGCATACAGCAAGTTATCCTCTCACTATGTGCAACATTTTAGAACTGGAGTGAGTTCAAACATCTCAAACATGTAGATCGTTAAGCTTCATCTATCAGCAGCTAAATGTGTATAATGGAGGTCTGAGATATGAGGCCGATATGCAGCTCAACCACTAGACACCAGATCACTTCCCTCTGACTTGATTGTAAGTAGGTTCGGATCATTGTGTTTCAGAAAGGGGCCACAATCTTGTGCGAGGTACAAAACTTGGGTATCTAACTCTGCCAGGGGAACGAGTGCCTAGACCAGCCTTTAGCTGTGGGTGCTTAAAGTAAAGTGACAGTCTTTCTTAAGACCATACCTCATCTATTTTACTTGTCAGAACTCCAACAGTACACAAATAAAATAATTAAAATTATTTATTTTCTTAAAAAAAAAGTACTCAGTTAGGCAAAAACAAGACTAGTTAATGCCACCCTTACTTATACCACATAGTACAGGAACTCCAGTCTCTAGTGATTTTGTTTCGAAAGTTTATCCAAAAAAAAAATTGTCTAAACTTCTGAAAAACTTAGAGTGCAATAGGAAATGGATGCACCGATATGTGTTGTGTTTTACCAGCATTTGGGACATGCTTACACCAGTTACCTTGTCTTACAAGTTCATAAAATACTCGAGGCAGCGCAGATAAAAGTATCTTGAAAAGTGTCAAACTCATTGCTTCATGCGTTTTCAAGATTTCTCTAGTTCCTTTCACATGAAGAACCAACATATCCTTCTTTTCAAACGGAGGCGACAAGAGATTTTGATGGAGGTTTCTTTCTTTCACAACTTTACTGGTTTAGAAGCAGGACTTATAGTATATATTTAGGTGTCATATATCATTCAAGAGTAGCTTGTACCGAGTGCACTATAGTGTCTGGGCATTTAATGCTCTGATCCAATTTCATACCTGGGGTTCCCGACCCTCGATATAAGATATAGAAGAGGCCTTTCATTCATCAACTGAATTAGTCTCATCCTTTATCAACAAAGAAAAAGGTGGAAGAAGTGGATTTAAAAACATAGGTGCCGTAAGTCTCACCCATTCTAAAACCTACAACGTGAACATGTGCGTGTGTTTCTGAATCTTATGATCTATGGAAACATTAAGATTAATTTCGACTCAAGTTTGCTTTTGTGTGTTTAAGAAAATTAAGTTAAGAGAAATATCTTGAGTCGAGGCAACGAGCAGCTTCATAACATTCTCAAATGCTTAGTTTGTGATTATATGCGCACAAAGGGCAGCTGTGTGGGGCCAAGAAGAGTATATAGTCGCACTTAACAATAAAATTAATTGTATAAAGGGAAGGTGAAAAAAGAAAAGAGGCGTAGAAAGCATACTTGGATCCAGTCTTCCCGTAGACCAAAGCTCCGGGCCTTTGAAAGTAATCTAGCAAGAAGTTCAACCTCTAAAATCCGTAGAAAAGGCATTGGCCTTTTCACACCATTTATGAGAAGAGATGGCCCGTTAGCACCTGATATGATTTGGTGAAGTAGTTGGCTCACCATATAGATTGGGATGCCTCTGACAAACTGATTATCCTTAGATGAACGACTGCCAGGTTTTAGCTGAAAATGGAGACTTAAGTATGGTAACATAATAATGAAGCATATACAGAAGGTAAACGAAAAGTACAAACCTTATTTGAAAAGCCCCCCCATAAAGCCTGGACCTTTCCATTCTCATCACACAGCACTCCAGTGAATGTATTCCCAAAATCTGAAAAGACAGCACAAGACATCAATTGTGGATTTGAGCATCAGCAATGCCTTCAGGATCTGCTGCCTTACCCAAATCGAGCTCAATCACTTCCATATTTGTTGCTCTGTATTGTGGACAATCAGATGAGCTGACATTTAATGCGGCACAGGAGTTTATCACAGTGGATTTCCTAGATTTTGCACGAAGACTTTTACTTAAACCCACGAGATACACTGGATCTCCACGGCATAATGAGGGCTCTACATCAGAGTTAAGAGGATCATCAGAGTGAGTGACTTGAATACAATTACACTCTATAGAAGAAAACTCATGCCTCAAAATCGATCACCTCCTTATTTAACAAAAGTGAAATGCAATTGAGTGGATGCCAGGAACATACTATCAGGAAAAAGTATAATAATTTTTTTCATTACCAGAAGTATATACCATTCCCTTATTTATTTCCAAATGCAAAGCAGCAGTTGTAGAATAGCAGGAACTAACGCTATTATACTAAAAAAAAGGTATGGTTAAAAGTGTACCATCAAAACATCGATGACTTAAATGAGTAAAGCTTGATCTTGGATCTGCTTGTTAATTTAACCAAGAACAATCAAGACTTTTTGAAGAGGTGAGGAACTGAGCTTTCCCTTATAGATAAACCAAACTTGAGCATGTAGGCATTAAGCTGTCTTTGGTTTTATAGTAGACCTATTAGAACTATTACTCCATTTCTAAATAAGATAAGGAAACATCTTAGCACTATATGGCAGTTGTGAAACAAAGATGAGCGACAGAAATCGTTATGTGAGCCATGAATTTCCCAGATATGCAAATAACTAACATGGTAGTTTAGTCTTATATAATAGCTAACAAAATTATTGTGTAAAGAACACATACATAAAGCAACCTACCAGGAAGTAGTTCAGCAGCGCGTACTAAAGAAGCACCAACAGCTCCAAGAGCAGAGGGATTATAAGCAACAAGAGCGTAGTTGTAAACAGGATGAAGAAAAACAACCTGAGATAGAGGGTATGAAGTAATTAGATTAGAACACAGAATGAATTTTTAAAATTGTTACTTCTCAGAAGTTTACCTTCCCTGGAATTTCAGCAGGAAATGCAGCAAAGGATAGCATCAGATCACATGCAGATATTTCAACTATGTTCCTGTCAACTGCAACCAAGCCCATGTCTTCAGAATGGTGCACAATCACACCAGTGCCAGAAGAATGCAGGGAGTGCACACCGTCAAGCAAACATGATTGTGGCACATTAACCTGCAAGATGTCAAACACTTGAAATCATACTTAGTAGGGAAAATAGAAGACCATGACTAGATTGCATATAAAAAATTATAATTGACCTTTCTTCAATAAGTACAATTATAGTTGAGTTATTGAGTTTGGGTGTCTCCAAAGTATATGTCTCATAGTCAATCATCCTTTCCAAATCTTATTTGTTTTCAAAGAATAAAATCACTCAAGAACTTTAAAATCAAGTTAGAACAAAATATAAAGTTTAATAGGCGACGAGTATGAGAATTATATGGTATATTTCAGAATTATCACATCCAAGTCACAGTTTACCTGCACAATAAGAGTTTTCGCTACCAGTATGCAGTAAAAGCCAACAGAGGTTAATAACTTGGAGTTTAGAATAACATATGTGTCAGTTTTATCACATAATTTTCAACTCCATCATACACACCACATCATTCAAAGAAGTTTAGGATAATTCATTTCAAGTCTCATCACAGACGAGTGCCAAGGGTTTTCACCTGGCCTAAACTCCACTTGCTGAACCTTGGAATAGTTCTCAGTACTACCACAGTTAACACAAATTTCTATGCTGCCAAATCCATGAAAAAAAGTTTAAAACAGGTTACCTCAAGCATAACAAGGGTGGGCTCTATTACATGCTCTGCTAATGAAGCATTAGTCTTAGTTGTAGGTGCTGTTTCACCATCGTGGCTTAAAACTGCATTTTCTTTAGGACTTGGATGCTCCAACTTAGTTTCCCCAATTTCAAGAGAGGAGTACTCAGCGGCAATAATCCCATCAGCAGAGGAAGGAACATCCAACTGTCCTTCATTTGTTTTAACAGTGGAACCGTCCCTGATAAGGACCTCCTCAGGAACATTTGCATAAATAGCTTCCATAACAGAAACACCATTAGTTAACTCATGGCTGCTAGCTTCATGCATACGCTCCATGGAAGGAGGTAGAATGCTTAAAGAAGATAGTTGGCCATCTAGACCCTGTTCAACATCACTAATACAAGATGGCAACTGCAGGGGCTTGGGTTCAATAGCCAGCTTTCCAGTCCACAAACCAGAAGTATCATCCCGAGTGTATATTTTCGGAGTATCATACCAGTCATGGTGATCGAGTGTGACCAGGGCAGACTGCAGTCATCAGAGACAATTAACAGAAATTCACTAGATATTATACATATAATTGAAAACAAAGCACAACTGAGGGAGCATCATCCACATTGTTCTTCTACATGGTATAAATTTCCTACTTTTCAGTAAATGAAAACTCAACGTTATTATAGAAAGTACTAACTAAGAAGGAAACTAAAATGTATCAGTAAAATCATACTAGAAGGAGTTATTCATAGAAAGTATCACATCTGAAACCATTAACATTAACCATCAGGATGCAACACTAAGTACACCAGGTGACATGCTGCAAAACTAATTGTAAGACTATAACACACCTTCCTTCGATGACGATCCTTGTAGGTTATATACTCTAATGGCACTCGAGCACCCTTAGTTAGCTTAGACAGAACCGAGATTAGTTCTTCAAGCTGTGATATTTCTGCATCAGCAAACTTCTTGATAATGGCATGTCGAGGAACTCCAGCTCTATATAGCATGTATCTAAAATAGGTACGCATAACAGCTGTAGTTAATTAAAAATAGATGGGATGTAAACTGTAGTAATGTGTAATAATTAAGAATAGATTTATGTATTTGCAATATCAACTAATAAAAAAGATCACAAAAGTGTGGATTCCAACAAATAAAAATGATGTGGACATAAATAAACCCATTTGTCATTTGACTCCCAGACAAATAACACTTTTTTTAAGCATTTTAATCTAATAATGGAAGACCATCAACAAATTAGGACTTGTTAAAAAGGAGAACATTTTTCTTAGATTTAGAAAGCAAGTCTTTGTTCTGGGGTACTTTTAGCAAAACACATCAAGGCCATTATTTCCTCCTCGTATTATTAGATTGCTAATAGCTTGTTATTGTATTAACAATGGTTGTCAATGGCACCAGGAGATTCTTTAGTTCCACTGACTGTTTCACTTTCATGCAGTCAATATTTCTGGGATACAAATATATCTAAGAGACATTATGCAATTTTAACGAGACAAGTAAATTAAAATGTGAAAAGATTCAGATAAACTGACCCGGGGTCTGAAACATATACAAGACCACAATGGAAACTGAAGTTTCTGGCCTGTTTCAAACAAACTGTCATAAGATGATTGCAAACCTAAGAAACAGAAAGTAGTTCCATTCATTAAAGCAAAAGCAATATTTCACACAATGCTACATAAATAAATAGAGCATACCTACCTGTTGATAAGACAAAGGGTGTAAAACTGCACCACTTACTTCCAGAAAGTGGTCAGGAGTTATAGAATGTAAATCTTGAACCTGAAGCAGTAGTACATGGACCATTTAGAATTTGCTTCATATGAAACCTAAAGCAACATCAAAAACTAGTGGGCTGGAATAGGAAAAGCACCAAGTAATATGAACTAAGATGGAATTAGACAAAAATCTAACAGTGCCTGATCAAGTACAAGATATGGATACACTACCATACTTATGTCAGCATAGAAAATTCCAAAAATGACAATGCAAATGCAAATGCAAATTCTGTTCGAAAACAAATAATCCTTACAAAATATTATATTTAATGTGTAAGTCACAAAAGCTCAACTCTGTGGTTCACAATTTATCCTTGCAAAGAATTGCCTGTTTAATAAAAATTAACAAAACAGAAGCCAGTGGATATAACAAGGCATGTATATAGAATTACGCCTCAAAGGACCTCTCATTTTTGTAATCAACCATCACATAAAATCCAAAAGGGAAAAATGGAGGTCACTTGTAAAGGAAAAATCCATTGTGGTGACATAGTCTAAGCACAAAGAGCAATCAGTAAAAGCATTGAAACTAAACTGGAATTTTTTGTTAATTTCCTGATTTAAGTGACACATTCAATGGCTATGCAATACCTTAAGGCGTATTGAAAATAGCAATTACTATGCCATAGTGCACGGCCATGGTCAAACAAATTATGGTGTCAAAGCAATTGTCAAATATTAGAGACCAGGATGAAGTGCAGTCTGTATAATCAGTACAATGAGTGAGTATATTCTGAAGAATTACGACATGTATATTCTATGAAAAAACTGAAGGCATCAAACATGTCACAGCTGAAGATTAGTAAAGCGTACATAAAATAAGCAACCTGGGTTACAAGTCATTGTTCAAATCCTTGTAAACCAAAAAAATAAAAAACGTACATAAAAGTGAAAATAAGACCAACCTCTATGGTTTTAGTCAAAGATACACCACCCCTTTCAATCTGTAATACAATCTTCTGGCCTACACTATCATCAAGCAATGTCTCCAGTATCAAAAATTGAGTAGTTACCTGAAACAACCCAATTTATAAAACTCCACAAAATATAAACCCTATACAAGGTTGCAATAAATAGAAATGACCTTTTCTCTTCTTTTAATGATGCATACCATAAAGGCATGGTCAGGCAAAGTATTTCAAAAAAACATTTTTATAATAATAATAATAATAAAAAGAAAACTTTAGCATTTTGTTTATCAGACTGCCAAATGCCAATACCTGATTTCGTTTTACTTATGCAGTTGAGTTAATCCATGTGTGGAGAGGATTCTTCAATTGCTAATCTTAACATGCAGTCATTTTGCCTCACCGTTTTGTTTATTATTATTATTAGTATTTATTTTTTTCTCTGCAATGAGAACCAAATACTAGATATAACAAACACCTGCATGTCTCTTTATAAGAGCTTATGAATTTTTGATTTATTTATAATAAAACATTATGAGCACTGGGTTCAGTATGATAAGATCTATCAACCAAAATAACCATCTGTTCAATGGAACTGAAACTCAAATTATTTAGCAAGCTTTAAAAGGTATCATTTAGTGTGTGAGGGAGAGGTTAAGGGAAAGGAAAAGAAAATTGGCAAAAGGAAGTTTAGGAGGCTTATAACCTTTTTTAATGAAAAATCGAAAGAATGATGAAGAGAAGAAAAGAGAGAGAGGGAGAGAGATGGAATGACATGTCATAGATGCAGGCTTGAGAAGTTGTTCATTGCAGTGAACTAAAAGTGCTATGTAATTGAATTGAGGCAGAACGTACTTCCCCATTTAGACGTACAAGCACATCCCCTGGCTCCAAGTGCCTGTGAGATGGACCACCTGGCACCTGGCCAAGTCAAGAATTAGAGGATTGACAGTAACAGAAATATGGGACCTAAAAGAGAACTAAAATCATTAACTATCTAGACTATAAAAGACAAAGTGTGCTTACAACGGAGTCAATCACCAGCATTCCAATTTCACCTTGTGGAGACACATGGCGTACCATCTGAAGAAGGAAATTAGTAGAAAGATTGACAGTGACTGATCTAGACAATATTCTGTCAGAAAGAGTTAGATACCTGCTCTGTTTCATTTTGGAGACCAAGCCTGCGTGTCTCATCAAATCCTTTGTGACGAAATGTCACCTGTCATTAGGGACATTATCATCAAAGCTGAATCGAATCATCCATCAAACATTGTAACCCAATGGAAAAGAAAAATAAGTAACACATCTACACAGATGAAACCAAAAATTGAGGTCCACATAAACAAGTTATACAGAACAAGGTACATTGACAAGGCATAGTTGAAAACTATTCATAAGTTCTGTGCTTCTCCATCTACAAGAATCACTTTTACTCTAAACAACCTCATAATTTGCAGTGGAATCAAGAGATTGTTTTAGCATAAAATGTTTGATGAAATGACCACTAGAATATAAAATCTTCCTCCTTAAATAAATAAATAGTACATGGATTTCTGACATCAGTTTCAGAATTTTCATCCAAACATTAATTAGTCACTTATTAGCAGACAGTACATATACATGAAAATACAAAAGAAAACAAAGGATGAAATCACATAAAGGTGATCATGAGGAGTCATAAAATTATGCAAAAGAAATTTGACAGCTGTAAATCTGCCACTAGAGCTGCCAAAAAATCATGAACTAATTTCCTTTTTAGATATGAGATTCATGTGTGAATAAGGAATTTTCCTGATAATATATTCCCTAAAACTTGTGTTTTTAGTCCAATCATAACTATTCAACTTTATTAGCAGTCTTTTCTGAGTGGCATATGATACTTCTTATAAGATGCCAGCATAAGCCTAAACCCAGGATTCTAAACCACATAAAATCGGAATGACAGGACCAAGGGAAGACAGGCATCTTCTTCTATAACTACCAGTTCTACACCACAAATCAAGGAATAATCAACACAGTTAGCAGTGAATACATCTACCTCAATGTGAACCACTTAATTTTATCCTCTCTTCTTTTCCACCAAGATTCTAACATAGCCATTGTATCATACCAAACAAAGAGCATACTGAAGCAAAATTAACGACAAACCTGAAGTGTACCACGAGGTACATAAACTGGCCCCCAACTATTTACACACGAGTCTCTGCCGTCCTGGAGAAGTCTTAATGCCCTAACGACCTACAATTACATAAGCAAATCATCACCAAGAAAAACTAAAATTCTCTTCAAAACTTGTCCACAACAGAACTTATAATTAAACATATATCTGCAGAAAAATCAGCCTTCAAGAACCACAGACAAGGATGAGTGAGAATTCTTGATAGTTGATCCAGTTTGAGCAGATCACTTAAACTACAAATATACAAATACATAAATGTATATTGCCAACACCTTTTACCCAATTTTAGCGCCACCACCAGGAGCTTCAAATTGGCATTTTTTGCTCCTTTTTAATGTTGTGCTATGTTATTCTATCAGTTGGAGCCTCTTGAGCTGCACTAACTAAACAGGAGCTACTTGATTATCTCTAGTAATCTGATGTTGGAAATAGAATGTGTTTTTTGTTTTCTTTGTGTGAAAAAGGTTACAAAAAGTTGGTTCACAAGTAAGAATGAAATATGTTACAGGAAAATGGATTGTAGGTTACAGAGTTAGTGTTACAAAACAAAGAAATATAAGTTGCAAAGAAGACATGAACAATCCGGATTGGGACACCCTAAAAGTGGCTGGCCACTCTAGGTGCCCAATAACCATAGCCCGCTAAAGTTTTAGTTAATATGGTTCTAGAAAATAAATAATGTATTTAATACTTGCAAGTATCAGATTAAATCATTTTGAATAGAAACAAATTTGATGTTCAAATTTACACTGGGAACAATAACCTTTACTGATGACAGTAATCGTTGGTTAATTCTATGTTAGTCGTTTACAAACTACATTTTATGAGATTACTTCTAATTTATATAAATAATACAAAAACAAGCACAATATAGTATACAAGATAAACCAAGAAGCTCCATGCCCAATAATTGTGTTCAAATCTCTTCACAACTTAAATAAATTGATGAGGAAATAAATCATAAAATACTCACTCTATCCAAAGGTAAATAGAAGGCCGATGAACTTGATAGATTGGCCCCAGCATTCAAGGCCACTGCCCTACCTTGTCGATCAATTACCGGGGAACCACTAGAACCACGTTTAGTTCCAGATGCTGCCTGAAAATAAAACTAATAAGCATAAACACGTACACCTTTGTGGAGAAGATTTTCTCAAGCAGTTCCATCAAACCTCAAGAAGTTAGGACCATGACAGGCACATCTTAGCATCTTTGCAGAGTGGGGTACACAATTCAAACATTAGACCACCACAGGCACCTTTTGTATATATTTTCCCATACAAAGATGTTAATGCTCGTTCAATGAGTTCTAGAAAGCTATGCAAATTTTCCGAGCACGAAAAAAAAAAGAAAAAAAGAAAATTGCCTTAGGTACAAAACATGCAAAATGAAACAAAAGGCTTAAAAAATGAGAAACAATGAAAATCCGTGACAGATTTTGGGTAATTTATACATAAAATAGGAAAATAAAATTTAACTATTCATTACTAAAAAGATTCCAACAAGGAAACAAAAGTTAGAGGGAAAGGAAAAGAGAGGACCAAATTTAAAATAACACCAATATAAAAGCAGTACCCAATTTACAAAGCAAACTGAATTCAATAACTACTTAAGCAATTGAAAATAATTCTATAATAATTTGCAACAATTTGTAGCAACATATGTAATACCACTTACTTGCATGTAGAATGTGTTGAAGTCGTTATATCCATCCCTGCACAAACAGAAAAGCCATCTCTAACTGTTATGGTGGCTCGGGGAGAGAGTCACCGTACTTCATAGCCTAATGAAACAATATAGGTTGTTGGGTATCTAAACAGATGGCAGAGAAAGCAAAGGAAGAAAAAAGAAGAGTTCTGTGATATAGATATAGAGTATATGTGCAAAGAAAGCATAAAATTATCCTGTGAACTGTCAGTGTCTATGATGTAATCAACTTGATCTACAAACAGAGTGACAGTTGCAAGCTTTGGTTAAATGAGGCAACAAAGAAACCATGAAATATGACAACTCAAAATGAAGGGAACATGAATGGAACTTGGAAAATCCAAATAATATAGATACATAGACTGACAAAGGGATATGCCTGAACTAAAATTACAAAGGTGGGCATATGACAGATTAAAAGTTTAAAACTACAAATGGCATCAATACAAAGGCAAGCTGCACCAATTTGGCCATAGAAAGTTCAGAGAAGCACCAAAACAAATGGTAAGCTGAAACAGGGACATGAATGAAGTAGGAAGCTAAGCTGAAACAGGCAACGATAAGTTTTGGGTCATTCAATAAAATGAAAGATCAACCATTAAATGATAAAGCCATTTACAATAACAGAATCCTTATAATCAATGTGTGGCATGATAACGCATGAGATATAGATAAAGTATGTAATTTATTCAAAGCATAAAGGATTCATAAGAGGAGCGGTAAATTAACATACTTCCTGTATGTCGGAGCATCACGATCTAAACGTGCAATAGTACCAGCCAAAATGGAAACCTAGCAAGTCAGAGTTCAAATAGATCACTAATGGAACAGAAAAACAATCATGATCTGTGAAAATAACATATTATGTGAAGTATCAATTGTCGATTGAACGCCGAAGGAGAAGCAGTTACCAAAGTAAGCTCAAAATTTAATTGCATAATTCAACAGTAACGAAACCTCAACAAATTAAATGAAGTCTAAACTCATGGGTTTGCAATCAAGAATTTTTTTATAGCTTCATTATTTTTGTCTAACAGTCATCTCAGTCTGCTCTACTTTACACAATGGCAACCAAACAATCATATATGTATTTTTAAACAGTTTAACTTAGTTTCCTTGCTTAAAGTCTGACCACAGTAGAAGAACAAAGTACTTTTGGAGGTTACGCAGTCTTTGGAAAAATGAAAATCAAAAGCTATTTTCAAGGCGAGATGCTAGGAAGAACAATTAAAAATACTAACTATAATCTAGCAAAACGTAGTCAGATAGTGATACACCGATGTCCTCACTCAGTTGATGTCTAGTTTGGAGATGCCATAACTATGGGACCTAGCCATACCCAAAACCGATTCCATTTTTATTTATAAAAAGGATTAGCAATCATTAGGTTTTCAAGGAATTATTCATCAGCAATTGTGAATAACCGAATTCTATCAATCTTTTCAAGAAAGAGAATCTCAGAAGGAAGACAAATAATAAACAACAAAAGAACCTTCTCGTGTGTATTCCGGTACAGGAAAAAAACTCAAACCAGATGAGCTAAAAGTGGGGCTCTCAATCACATGCAGCATTGTCTTATCTCTCTTTTTTCGTGAAAACAGTGTGTATACATGCTTACTCTTGAACTTTGTTTTATTGTTCTCATAGTCTCTAGCAAAATGCAATTCCTGTTGTGCAAAGAATTCCCAGATGTTGCTAGAAATATTAGGTACCCAACTGTCTTATATTTCCGACTGTTACTATAAATATGTACAAGTAGCTGGATCTGGTTGTAGCACACAGCTAAAGAAGATCCTCTGATGGGTACTTAAATTTAAACGCTTCACATGAGTCTATGGAGACAATAATATCCACAAAGTTGAAAAACCTTATAAAAATGGAGGTTGGGGAAACTAATGTTGCAGCCAAGAAGAAAGTAAACTCTAACAAGTTTGATTTTCTGGAAAATGAAACATACAAGTAGACTCAATTGGGGAAAAAAAACATGATATCATCAAGTTTAGCTGGGGAAGGATAACTAGAATTCAGAGAAGAAAAGGACGAAGTATGTAAATACCTTCTCACAACTGTCATTACCAATAACTCTGATTTCAAGGCCAACAGAAGCAGCCTCTGGAGCAAGAGGAATTCCCTCATAAGTCAGAAACTGTATTGCTCCAGGATCATACCGATAGAATCCAAAGTCATGGACCTAAGAACAGAAAGTTAAAAATATTAAAGAAATTGGCAATGTTATGGAGCTATATGTAACAGAGTTGATAAAGAAAACTACTTGCATCTCTTTAAAGTTGGCATTAGAAAGGAGACAATAAAAGATCATTTTTATCATCAGAATGTGTTCTGTTTAGATTCTGTCCTTTGTTCCAGAGTCCAGAGACTTAGCATTGATTGCACAAGAAAAGAAATATCCTATCGTTTACCCCAAGGATTGATTATCTCAGTGTTCTATAGCATCCACCTAAAAGCAATGAAGTATTTTGCATCGTTTTGAAGAAAGACATACACAACACAATCCACACGGTGGAGGTTCCTATAAAGACAACTCACGGGGTCTCTGTATATAGGATGCACAGGAATTTCTTCATGGTTTACAAAGATAGCCTGTGCGACAACAGGGCCTACAACAACAGATGAAAATAGAGGTTAAAGACGCTAACAGGAAGGGTTGTAAGTCTCCCCAAGCTAAAAGTTGTAACAAAGATCCATATGAACGAAACATGTATCATACAGAACAAAAGAGTACACGTGCAAAAACACCATCTTTTGCAATATATTTTCTCAACTCTGGAGAAGCAAAAATGTTAGTGTGGTCAGAAACAAACTTTTAAAAAATGGACGTGTTAACAAGAGAGTACTAAGTAAAGCAGCATGGACTTCACATGTGGAATGCCAGAGGATGCAAGGAGAGCCAATTTGGGGCCAGAAATTCAAATATTATGAATTTGGCAATGACGAATGGCAACTAAAAATGCAAGAATATAAAGTGCTTAGCTTATGAAAACAACATATATTCCTGAAAAGGGCAAAGAAAACAACGACAGAAGGACGGACGGGCCGTCGGACCCTAGGGCAGAAAGGGTAAAATAGTAAGCACAGAAATAAGAAAAATGGAAACAAAAAAAAAAGTATATTATTTCTCCTAGCACTAATTTTCCCGCGTTTCCTCAAAAGCCAAGCAGAGAGGAGAAATTACCAGGCTTGACGACATGGCGGTTGGTGAGGATGATGCCACGTTGCTTATCCACGACGAAGCCCGTGGCGGCGCATGAGCCAGGAAGTTCGGTGTCGAAGGAGCGGCAAGCGGTGACGCGCAGTACCACGACGGCGGGAACTACTCTGTTGATGGCGTCTCTCCAGTCGTCGGAATTTGGGACTTTGTCCGGAAACGTCATGTCGTTTTCCTGATCGCTCGATTCCAGGCCGATCGATTCCATCTCCGACTCCAATCTCTCCGCCAAATTAGTGTCTTCCATTGCAATAACTTTTGGGGTTGGCTGTGGATTTAATTTCTTTGGTTTTTCTTTTCTCGAAATTTTGATTTCAAGCGAAGTGGTTGTGTTTTGTGTCCTTACTCCGGGAATTTGGAATTTTCAAAGAGCAGTTGGCAGAGAAGTATTTTTTAGTCAATGGCAGTTAGCAAAAATTCTACTCCAAAATTCTGGGCTGGGCTCTTCTTAGGCCCAAAATCTGAGTTTTTGTTAAGATATTTTAGCTCGGCTTTTCATATTTGTACTCCCAAACTTGGACAAATACTTCCAATGTTTTTTGAGTTCTCTTTCTTATAAGAAAAGAAAATAAATAACCATACAAGTTACTTTAATTATCCGATATTCACGATAATAGGATTAATACTTGTTAGAATACGAGATTTTGACTCTATAATACTACGGTCGACGATCGATGATGACTCATACAAAAATATATAGCCTATACGAAGAAGTTTGTGTCTTACGCATTCATACACACAAATGTAAAGAGTAGACGACGTCACCTTTTTCTTCTCAGGTCGTGTATCACCTCTTGATAAGTTTGCTAAAACAGGATTATTCAAGAAGAGTTATTTTACTCTTGGCATCTCTTGTAATATTTTATTTATTTTAATGATTTGATATAAAATACTGCTAATTTATTTTTATAACTTCTACATATAAGAAATTAATTGAAAAATCTAATGTTTTTTTCTTTTCGATCAAATCGACAAAAAATAACATATGAACAATCTCTAGAAAAAAGAAGAATACTTTTTGCTAGATACATTAAAGAGGGTAACTACAATCAATATCCTTTAAGGAAATGGAAGAAAAAAAACCTAAGTGCAGCAACAGTGAATAAATAGTCTATTTTAATTCAACGAGGGATTTTGTTGGAGACAGTCTTCTTGAATAATCCTGTTTTAGCAAATTTATCAAGAGACTTGTCTGTGAGTCTCAAAAGATTGTATGCTAACCCTCCTAGTAACGCTCCTACAATAGGCCCAATTACATAGACCCACAACCCCTTATATTCATGTTTTATGATAGCCGGCCCAATACTCCTTGCAGGGTTCATAGAAGCTCCAGATATAGGCCTGCAATATTTTGTTAATATTTTGTTAATATTAAATTTTTAATATTTTGTTAATATCATAAACTAGTATAATTACCCTGCAACGAAAACGTTTAATGTTATGGTCATTCCAACAGTGATTCCGGCCAGTTGTCCCTCCTGTGGAAAAAAAGAAGATATAACAAAATAGCTTTACCAAAATTGAATAATTACAACAAAATACTCGTAATAGATAGTTCTTTAATGTACGACAAGTAAGAGGATATATACCGCTTTATCATCGGAAAGAGCGGAAACGGCAAACATCAAGAGGAAGGAGATGATTATTTCTAAAACCAACGACTGGCCGTTTGATCCAAGCGGTACGGTTCCAAAGTAGGCATTCGGAGTCACTTCAAACACCAAAGATAATGTGCCGCTGGCAAGAATTGACCCCATCAATTGAGCTCCAATGTATAAGGGAACCTACACGATCATTTCATATACATTAAATTAAATTCGGTTCTCTCTTTTTTTTCTCTCTAAAGAAATAAATTAAATTTCAATATATATATACCTCCTTAAAAGGAAAACGACGAAGAACAGCAAGAGTGATTGTGACAGCAGGATTAAAATGTGCTCCAGAAATATGGCCCAACGAGTGTATCATCACCATTACAGCAAGACCCCAAGTGATGCATATTCCTGGAAACGTCACGTTCCCATATATCTTGTTCACCGCGACAGCCCCACAACCGGCAAATATCACAAAGTACGTCCCAATTATCTCCGCAATCAACTGGTCCAAATCATGAGATTAGCAACCTTAATTATCTTTTAAGTAATAAATCTTTTAAATATACTTAAAGCCTCTGAGTTTAGGAAAAGATTGTGTTCACCTTTTGCATGAGAATCAGCACTGAAGCGGATGAACAGAAGCCAACAGAAGCAGAATCATTATTGATTTCGCTGTCAACACCATCCATTCCTTCCCTCGCCTCAATTTCATTTGTAGTAGCCATGCTTAATTTTGCTCACAGTTCACACCCCTGAAAAGAAAATGATGAGATCTTAAAAGGTTTTTGATGGTCGTTGGGATATTGCTGCTAAGATATAAATATTGATAAGGATATACACTGCAGCTTCTGATATATATATATATATTAATCCAGAAATTCCTAGAGATTTGGCAGTTGGATATAACACCTATAGTTTAGCTAATGGATATTGTCAATCCAGAAAGAATCGTGCAACTAGTTCGTATAGTTACCTCCAAACTCTTTTGTTGTAGCGAAACTTGCAAAAAATAAAATTCAACAATGTACATGTTGGGATAGAAAAACCAACAATAATATATAACTTCTCCATATTATCACAACAAAAAATAATTACGAGTATAGTTTAACTAGACTATTATGTGGAGTTTTTTACAAGGTAGTTAATTGAAAATCTTTTTTTTCAAAATAAGATAGTTTTAAACTTAATAAATAACATTTGATGTCTCAATTTTTGTTTTTGTTTTCTACGTCTAAAATTTATTAATATTTTTCATCAAATAAACAAAAAAATATTACTCCTTCCGTCCCCAATTAGATATCGTCCGCACTGTAGATACGCATATCGAAGAGGCCGGATTACGCACTATTTGACCCCAAAAAATTCTAATTTTTCTCGGACGTAGGAAAATGATTAACGTACGTTCGAAAAAAGTACGAAATTTTTTGGGGCCAAATAGTGTGTCATCCGGCCTCCTCGATATGCGTATCCACCGTGCGGGCGACATCTAATTGGGACGGAGGGAGTAAAAGTTATCAAACCATTAACACTAATATTTTTTGATACTTTACTTACTAATTTAAAAAAACAATTGAACTAAAACTAAAAAATGGAGTAATGTAGGCTTGATCACTTGACTCCATTGGTTTTAATATCATAATAACTCACTAGTTAAGTTACACATTTATAGGTATAATGAATTAATATTAAAAATTAAAAGTGACATGTTCGTTATATAGATTCATAAAATATGAGTGAGTTTTTTATGCCACAATCTATGGGGGATGATGGTGAGGATGATGACGAGGGAGAAGATGAGGATGAGGATATTGCTGAAGATGGTGCTGGCATCATGTCCCTTGCTGATACTGATGTGGAAGACCATGATGATACTGGTTTGGGAGACAAGTACAATGATGAGATGATTGATGAAGAGGATGATGATTTTCATGAGAATCGTGTTATAGAGGTCAGGTGGAGGGAAGCATTAGATGGGCTGGATCATTTACAGGTGCTTGGTCAACCTGGGGCTGCGAGTGGTCTACTTGATGTTTCAGCTGAGCCTTTTGAAGGGGTGAATGTGGATGACCTTTTTGGTCTTCGCAGGCCTTTGGTTTTTGAGTGCAGGCGACAGACTGGCAGGTCTTCCTTTGAGAGATCCGTTACTGAAGTAAATGGGTTTCAACATCCTCTACTTCTAAGACCTTCTCAATCAGGTGATCTAGCCTCTATGTGGTCGTCAGGTGGGCATGTATCCAGGGATTTGGAGGCTCTGTCTGGCGGGGGCTTTGATGTAGCTCACTTCTATATGTTTGATACTCCTGTTCTTCCATTTGATAATGCACCTAATAGCCTGTTTGGTGATCGTCTGGGCAGTGCTGCACCCCCTCCGCTGACTGATTTTTCTATAAGTATGGACTCACTTCAGATACAGGGACGAAGAGCACAAGGTGATGGCCGGTGGACTGATGATGGCCAGCCACAAGCTGATGCCCAAGCTGCTGCAATTGCCCAAGCAGTAGAGGAGCAGTTTGTTTCTCAGCTGCGCAGTGTTTCTCCAGCCAATGGGCCTGGTGAAAGGCTGTCCCAAAGTTCAGGAGTCCAGGAAAATCAACCATCTAATAATCCTCCTTCTAGGTGAACTTCTGGTTGAAGGTAATAACACCAGCTGTCAGCAAACTGAAGTTCAGCAACAAGAAAATTGTACCGAAGATGCTCAACACGAACATATCTCAGCTGTTGAAAGTCTTCCCTGCCCAGAGCAAGTCAATGCTCATTCTTTTGTAATTAAATAAATCTTCTTTAGTTTACTTTATTATCTTAATTATCTAGGGTTTCAGTTTTTGTCTGCGTCGTGCTTGAATCGAAAGAATGGGTTTTAAGGCGAAGGCGAAGAAGGCAAAGGCGGAGGCGAAGGCCGCGGAATCTGCTCTGCGCGATGAGTACGGCTTGGAGATAAGCGATTACCCCGACCCTGATCATTACCGTCAAATCATCCGCTACGAGGAGAGGCTTGATGAGTGTGGTGTATGTAATTCTTTCTCCTGTTTTTGTTTATTCCCTTTTCTTTAAACGTTTTGTTGGGTTTTCTTTGCTGGATTCTTACTCAATTTGACTAATTTATTAATTAATTACTTGTTCACGAATGAATTCAGCCATTCGACCTTGATTTCTTCCCTGATGATGGGGTGCACCTTCTCGGATGCATCTATCCCTGTTATTACCACGAGTATGAGGGGTCCAGAGCACTTGTGGACAAGTGCGTCCGACATGCTATTGCCTATGCCAAGAAGGAAAAGGTCTGTCTGTTTAATTTCTTGTCTTTGTTATTCATTCTTCTGAATCCTGAATTCAAATCGAGTGTGTTTGTTTTTGCTAATTTTCTTGATTAATTTTTGCAGAAGATGGAGCTGGAGGATCCGAAAGTTGTCAACGCAAACCACCAAATCCATTCTGGTTGGATGTATTATATAACCTTTGATGCCAAAGATAAAAGGTCTGGAAAGAGGCAGCTTTATGACGCCAAGGTTTTGTTTGGATTTACTGAGTTTCGTGGGAAACGTCTCATAGATGTGCGGCTTATCAGGGTGAAGAATTCTCAGAAGAAGAGCAGGGGTGAGTATGTAGTACAATGTTATCTTTTCCTCTTTTTTTATTGGATAAACACCAAAATACAGAATTTCTAGTGATTTTAGGGATGTTGTCCTGTCAGTTCGGATATATACTTTTGTGCAGCAATGAAATTCTTTTACTGAAGTTCTGATTTGCAAGTTCCTGGATTTCAATACAACTGCTAAACCTCTGCTCCTCCTTTTTTGTTTCACTTGCACCTGCCACGTAGAGTCCTTGAACATGTCTCACCCTGAAGCCCAGCACTACTCAGTTGCTGAGCTGTATTGGAGAAATGAGAAAGAATCTTGTCTCTGTGCTTGTGACTAAATCATGCAACACATACCTGTCATCAGGCTCTTTAAGTTGGGCACCTATGTCTCCTGCCACTACATCCCTAGGAGCTGAGCTAGCTTGATATTTACTGGATGAAACTGAGAAAATGAAAGCAGTTACAAATTCTTACTTTAAATAGATTCACAAATTGGTTTCTGTAAATAAGTGGTCATGAACAGCTTGATAGTATTATTTAAGATGGAGAGGGTGTTAATGTTAGTTGACTGACAAGAATGTATTTTATAAAAAAAATTGCAGGTTACTAAAGAGTGAGTGTGCATACTTCAAGCAGCCTGCGGTCGATTCAAAGGATCCTCCCAAGACAGAACCAACAAATACGTACCTAAATACCTAAGCATTTTAAGTCACTAGCTCCACCATATCCCACTTCTGCGGGTGTGACGGATGTATGAGTGATTTTCTTTAAATAAAATAGTAGTTATGTAGTCAAGGAACCTTTTATTATTATCTCATGAATTTTTTATTTTTCTCACTTAATATGTTATACGTGTTTAACTTTAATCCAAATAAATACCATGATAATGCGTTTGAATCATTTTAGTGAAAGAACAGATAAATATGATCACTTCCTGATTTTTTCCCTTCTCGGTTGAAGCTCTCTTTTTAGTTTTTATACTCATCCTATCATAAAAGGAGTAATTACTAATTAGATTACAACTAAAATGATAAAATTACTAAATAGACGTTTATGATTTAAATTTAGGATATTAATATTTTATTTTAATAATATAATTAAAACTTATTGTATGTTTTATTTCAATGACAATTAATTCTTTGTATTAAGAAAAATTGAGAATTATATTGTTATAAAAAAAAAGAGAATAACATCAATTATCATAGAAGGAGTAATTATTAATTAGATTACAACTAAAATGATAAAATTGCACAACAGACGTTTATAATTTAAATTTAGGATATCAATATTTTATTTTAATAATATAACTAAAACTTATTGTATTGTTTTATTTCAATGACAATGTTAATGTTCAAAATCTTTAATGTATTAGATAATACATACTCTACACGATACAAACAAATATTTAGTACGCATTAAAAAGTAACAAGCATTAATAAATAATAAGTATTAATATATAGAAAGCCGAAAGGTAAACGTTTAATAAATATTTAGTACGCATCAAGAAGTATCATTAATATTTTGTAGTATAGATTCATAAGTTTTAGATCAGTTTAGTTACAAACTCATAAATAGAAAAATTAAAGCTTGAAATTGAAACAAAAAAAAAACAGAGAAATGAATTTATTTGAATGAATAATTTTACAACAATTCCGTCCATAATGTAAAGGCCTTCGCCAAGGCTATCACCTTTCGCCTTTCTTGTTCAACTTGGCAATTGAATGCCTTAATGTCATGCTTCACCAGGCATCCAACGCTGGCTGTTTTGAGGGGTTTTGGAATCATCGTGTAGGTTGGAATGTCACTCACATTCAATTCGCAAACGACACCTTAATCTTTGCGAAAGACTCGATGACGGTCTATTGAACATTAAACGCGTCCTCCGTTGGTTTGATGCGGACTCGGTCTTACGAGTGAATTATCAAAAGAGTTCGCTGATGGGCATTAATATTGTGCCAGAAGAGGTTCCGCAGAATGCTAGTAGACTTCACAGTAAAGTGGAGAAACTCCCTTTAAAGTATCTTGGCGTTCCTCTAGGGGCAAACCCGAGTCGTAAAAATACTTAGCAGCTCCTTTTAGACAAGGTTAAGACTCGTCTTGCAACATGGACGATTACACTCTAATGGTGGGAAAGACACTCTCATCGAGTTTGTCCTCAACTTCTTGTCTATCTAGTACTTGTTCTTGTTCTGTATGTCGCAATGTGTGGCTAAAGCCCTCGAGAAGGTTGTCCATTCGTTTTTTTGGAAAGACTGCAATGAAGGTCGATATAGGGTCAACATTAAATGGAGCTTGATAATGCGAAGCAGACAATAGGGCAGGCTGATGTTAGGCTCCATCCTAAACCAGAACTTGTCTCTTTTGTTAAAATGGAATTGGAAACTCCAGACTGGTAAGTGTGCTATGTGGGGAGACATCATTCATCATGAATATGGGTATAGCTCAAGCTCTTTTTTTCCCGCCTAAGTGTTCGAAGTATGTCACATGTGTGGAGAGGGATTTACGAGGCCTATACTGTCAACTCTTCTTTGTGGGGGACATGAATACAAATTAGGCTAGGTTCTGGTGATAATGTGTTGTTTTGGCACTCGTGGTGGCTTCATTCAGCGAGTCTGTTCGAGGATTTAGCTGGCTCATTTTTTGCCTTGTATTGGGCATCATCCAACCAAGAGGAAGAGGTTTCACAAATGAGATTTTAGTTTAATAACAATTGGCGTTGGTCCCTTGAGTGGGTTCGCAACCTCGAGTCAGATGAGATTGCGGAAGTGACTTCGTTGCTACATCTCCTTGCTCCGATCAGCTCGGTCAGAGAGCGAGGATAAGCTCCTATGGACGGATGATGCTAATGAGGTTTTTTTTGGGTCCGATTAGAGGTCCGCATGTTGGAGAGACGAGAGATTATTGGCAAGTCGGATTATCGCCTCACATTGAGGTCTCTTGGTGCAAGTTGGTACCCAAGAAGATTCAGAGTTTCACGTGGCTCACTATCCATGATAAGATTGCTACTCGAAGCTTTCTTCACCACCGTGGTTTGTGTCCTATTGTAGCGTCCTTTTGCCCCTTGTGCGGCAAGCCTATGGTGGATACGACCTACATTTTCTTGCCGTGCAAGTTTCCTTACTCGGTGTGGACGGGCGGTGTGGCACTGGTGGGGGTTATATATTGTTATGCTCATGACGATTCTTGCTCTTATTGCTTGACTCGGTTAGTAAAGAGTAGAAACATGTGTGGAATGGTAATCTCTTTGCGTGGTCTATTTGGCTTGATCACAAATTAATCAATTTCCAATAAATTTTTTTTTATCATGAGCGAGTTAGATATTGATATATAGTTTTGTTATTTTTATGGGATTGAGCTCCTCTAATTTTCTCTTAAACATGACCAGTCATGTTAGAGAAATTTGAACCGTTCAATAAAATTAGACGGATGAGATTAAAAATTTAAGTTATTAATGAGTTGACCATTTGTTGAATTTTATTGATTGGTCAACTCATTAATGACTTGAATTTTTAATCTCATCCGTCCAATTTTATTTGAACGGATCAGATTCTTCTAACATGACCAGTCATGTTTAAGGAAAAATTAGAGAAGCCGAATCTATTTTTATGGGTTAAGGTAAACTACACATCTTTTTTTTACTCGGTTACTAATGTTATTCGAGGTATAGAGTGATTTTCTTTTCAACATTGAATATTTTGTATTTTCCATGGAGATGGTTGTTTTTTTTCTTTGGTTTGCTCGCTAGAATTGGCTAAAGTATGTTAGTGATTGACTTGGGATACACCTAATTTTTACCTTATTAATCCAGTTGAAATAGACCCGACTTGACTAAATGGGTCGGAACGGGTATACGGAACATAACACATGGGCTGGGTTTGCGGGAAAAAAAAAAAACCCGAACTTTAACTCTGAGACTTCCCTGTCGATTACAAAACCCAAAACCCTGTCGGATGTCCATTGCTCTGCTACTGCGGCTATCTCTACCCTTTTCGCTGTTCAACTTCAACTAGTTCCTGTAAGCTTCAACCCTCTTTTTATATCTTTGCGTGTTACAAATTACTACATATTTGTGGTGTTAATTGGCTGCTGCCTTTGTTTCAATAGCTGAGGTAAAGCGCAGTAAAGAAATATATCGATGATAAAGAGGCGATTCTATAGATTAGAACGCGGTGATGGAAATGATGCTTCCTCATCTGATTCTTCTTCCTCGGACTCTGAAGTAGAAGTAGAAGCTGAAGCTGCTGATGCTTCAGATGAAGATACGCCGCCAAAAGAAGAAGACCAGTCAGAGGCCTCCGTGTCCTCAGGTTTGTTCACCATTGCGCACTCTTTTCAATATGCCCGTGCGGATCTTTGTTATGTGCTGCTCGTCTGGTTTGGTTAGGTTGGGTTGTGTTTATTTGGATTTTTGGTTCTTATTGAAAGTGGGTGATTTGGACAACCCATGTTGTAGTGTGTCCTTTCTTTAAAAAATTCTCTCTTTTATATCAGGATATGAGAGCGAAGATAGCTCGGGGAACCAAATTGATGTCGACTCGTCAGGTATGATTGGCTTTTGCTGTTACTACGCCATGTTTTTACATCTAATTGTGAATGCACATTTTGTATGGTATGTTTCTTTGCATTTTTGTGTAATCCCATTGCTACTATATGAATTTGGTCGACCTGTTTCGTTTAGATATCTGTATCAATAGTGATGACTTTGTTAGACCTGAGTAATATCATATTGCATTCATCTATGCACCTCCCTTTCTCTTTAGATTTAAATAACTATATGTAGGCTGGCAAGAATATGTTCCAATCTATTGGTATTTTTCAAGGAAGTCTATAAGCTAGTTGGCATTATACAGCTATGTTTTTTGCTATGATTTCTTACTTCAATCTAATACCAACAAGAGTGCTGGCATGACTGGACTTTACAACATACTAGTCTTAGCATCACCAGTCTTTTGATTGATGCTAGAGCATTATTTTCCATGGACCTATATGATAGCAGCTGCTGCAATTGCAATCCTGCAATCTTTGAAATGCATGTTGTTTGGTTACTTGCAGTTAAGTTCTTAAGGTCTGGTTATCACGTATTACTATCACAAGCTGTTACTCTGTTTGTCCTGTTGGCTTTTTGTATTTAGTATCTTATGTTATCCACTAAATGGCTGAGTAGTTTAACAAAAAAGCTGACTGAAATGCAGAGCCAAAGTAGGGCTAAATCATGTTAATCATCATCTTAAGATTCTTGGATGAATGGTTCTAATTCTGTCTTATTTGTGCATACGTTAGATATCTTTATTCCAATTTGGAAATTATTTTGCATCTCTTCCACATGGGTTTTATATATTATATGAGTGTTGGCATTACTAGTTGTTGGAAAACAAGTTAGGTTTCTTTTGTTTAGTTGAGGTAGTCTTGTTTATTTTTCTAGTAAGGAAAAAGATGAAGACAATGTGATAAAACTCTTGGGTTTTCTTTGTTTTCAGCATGTCTAACATCATGATTCTATGACAGGTTTCATAGATGGAGATGATGAAACTGGAAATGGAAGACAAATTCCTATTATCCCCGAATTAAGATTCAGTGTTATGGCTGGCAAAGCATCAATAGCAGCGGATGTGCCAGATTGTATCCTGAAATGCAAATCGGTTTATAAGTGCAGAATTTGTCCTCGGGTTGTCTGCCTCACTGAAGAGACTCTGAGAACACATCTTAATTCTAAAGTAAGTGCATAAAACAAATGAAATTTGGGTTGAATCTGTATGCCTTCTTCTAGGACTCAGCTAAGCATTCTTTTCTCAATATTGGAATGGGTTAAGCAACAATAAAGACCTCATGTTTGATTTGTGAGTTGTGTTATGGATATTTAAGTAAGTTCCTAAAGAGGTAATGTTATTTAGCATTTGCCATACTTGGAGCTGGGATTGAATCATCGAGGTGAAGTAAACAAGACCGTCTCATGAATTTTTGTATTAGTTATGCTGACATGGGCATTATTTTCCCTTCTCTTGTCTTTAATGGTTCTCAAACAAAACAAAAAAAATAGGATGGAAAGAGCTCATGATGTTTCACAGCCAAAAACAGGCTAAAATTATCACTAGATTAAAATTAAAATAAGAAAAAATGAATTTAGGGTTTTGTCATGTATCCTAAACATTGACAGGTAATGAAAGTTGTCAAAAATAACTGTTTCATCTAGTTTATACTAACTTGAGTCCTTAATTCTAATCCATGGAGGAAAAGGAATCCTAACTAGCCCTTAATAGCCTAATACCAATTAAAAGAACAGCCCATTTTTATGCTAATGGAAGGCCAAAACTAAACCTCGCTACGGTAGTTTGAACAGTGCTTTATACAGCTAATTAATTTTTGGAACCTATAAACTCTTTTGACTCAGCTGAACCTTAGTTTGGAGTGAACTTCGCTTGGTTTAGGTAAGCCCTGCAGTAAGTGCATGCCCTATGCATATTGTTAGAAGGTTCATCAGGTTGCTCCTTTGCTGTAGTCCTCATGGAGTTTCTAATGTGGAACAGGTCTTATCTTGGGATTTATACATATATACCAGGTTTTGACAAGCTCATGATTGATCATGTCCATCTTGTTCACAATCTCAAACTTCTGTTGCAGTATTTCTCCATCTATTAGTAATTGACTTGATGATATGCATTAACTTATAGCACAAAAACCAGTGAATCAGCAAGGACTAGGTGGGTAAAACATGACAGATGGAGAATCTTTTCTCTTAGAGGAATTGGTTTCCACAGACCATCTTATCATTTTGTTATTCTCATGGATTTAAGTTATCGCCGTTAAATTGATTTATATGATTCGGTTTTGGCCTTCCATTAGTATCGTAATGCATAGTCACTTGTGTTTTAGAGGCACAGTCGATCTGAGAAGTTACTAAAGGAAAATAAGCTAAAGGCTGTGCTCAATAGTGATGGGGAAATTGAGAACCAGGAGACCGCTGCAGAGATGAATGCTCGAATTGTCGCTCTTTCACAGGTTGTTTATCTTACTTGAGAACACAAACTAAGATGAGTAAGGAGTCAGATGTTCGTCCTTACAGGATAACGATTTTTTTTTACTTTCAGGGGAAACCAAAAAAGAATAATAAAGGACGGCAGCGACAAAGGAAGAGGTCTAGAAAGCAGGTATGAATGATCATTGTTTGCTATCATGAACTTTTTGGCATGAGTATCTGTTGGATTCTTATTCGGCAATGTTAATTTCAGAATGATGTAGATGCTTCCGAGAATGAGAAAGCAATGACATCAATTAGAGGTCCTGCCAAGAAAAGGCACAAAAGTAAGAAATGATATTATATCTTTGTTTACCGTTTTGTGCATCAAGAGAAGGGAGAAGCAGGGGTCTTATTTACCGTTTTGTTCTCCAATGATGTAAGAAAGAATCACTCTACCTTTCAGCAGCTGAATTGAATTGGTGCCTTTTGGCATCCTGTGTGGTTTTGGACTTTTGGCATGTGATGGTTGAGAAATACCTTGAATTTATTTCCCCTTCCAAGTTTGTTCCCATGAATGATACCTTGTGTGAATTTAGAAGGGCTCCTTTTTTGACAGAATCGTCATGACTTTGTGGTCTCGTCTTTGAACAACAAATGAGTTGGCTGTTTAGAGAACATTTTTTCTCAAGAAATTATGTCTTTCAGAGAAACCTTTTTTCAGAATTATCGTCTAAAACTCGCAAGGGTTTTCTTGTTTTTACATATGGGTTAGATTGTTGTATGCTTGGACTCCGTTGGTTGCACACTACTGCGTAATGTCGGGCATTGAATCTTAAATTGCTCAGGAACCATGGAAATGCTTTTGGTTGCCCATGTTTGTTTCTCCAAATCAGCCCACAGCGGTGAGAGTAATTTCCTACCTTCTTGGTTATTATCGTACAGATTGAAAGCATTCGTGTTCGTGTTGCGTAATCTCAGGAAAAACAAGCTCCGATAACCTAGACTTTCATTAGGTTTTAGCTAATCAAAACAACTTCAATTAGTCCTAGTTGAACTAATTATTTCTCTAAGCTAATTGTTATCAATTAAACTAATCTATTACGTAATTAGTTAATCGAATAACAATATATATGTTCATGCAATTGAAAGGTGGATCCTAACCAAACAATCACAAGTGTTTTATTTGATAATAAACTGAGAAATAAGTAAATATAAAAATAGAGTAAAAAAAAAGATGATTAATTAGATCTCACAGCAATTGAACCAGAATCCTTGAGTATCCCTTGCTAGATAGTGGGAACTAGCCACACATGGCTGGCTAGTTTCATGAAAAATAAAATGCTAAACTAATAAAAGAGAAAGAAATGGAAAACGGTAGATGGTGTTGTTGCTGCGTGTGATGGTGCGGTGCTGCCAATTTGTATGCTATTTAGATCACATGCCCATCGCGCGAGCACAAAATAAGTACTGTGTTGCCGTTGCAGAATCCATTGGCATTTGCGCTGCGCTGCACTGCAGCAAGCTTAAGTAGCTTGATTTTTTTTTGCGTGTAACTTCACTAGCTTGAATAAGCATTCAACAGAGGTTGTCGCAAATTAAATTGGAACGTTTGGAGAATGAAAGATGGACCTAAAATGCATCAATGGACAGTAAAGAACTATAACCATTCTATAAGGATATACAGGATGTCAGCATAGTCACAAGTGTTTAAGGAGAGGTTGCCAGTAACTATGTTACCTACCCACCACTTCTTTCAAACAAACACTTCTGCAAGCCAAAAGAGTTCTGTAGATGTCATTCATTGATCAACATGGTGAGTAAAGGATTCACAAAAAGTGACTGCCACAACAAGGAGATCTAATGACAATTTTAGGGTCATAAGCTATTTAAGCTCCCACTTTATCCGGAGAACGATGAACGGAAACAAGCATTCCCTCATCTTCACGCTCAATGGTTTCTGCTTCAATCCCAAAAGTTTCAGCAGATTTATCAGGCTTCTGTGGAGGGGGATTGTCTTGTAGAGGGTGCTCGTCGTGCAGAGAGGGTTCATCATGTGGAGAGGGTTCCTCAGCAATTTCACTGTTCTCAGGATAAAAATTGATGGGAAACTTTGTAACCCTCGGTTTATCAGACAGAATGTTTCTCTGGACCTTGTCGACCAAAATTTTCGGCGGAGGTTCCTCTTTCAGCTGCTCTTCTTCATAATCATTGTTAACATAGTAGCCAACTCGTACAAATTCTTGACCCAGATAAGAGCAGGTTAACAAAAGCACAGTCACTCCAATGATGTCCTCTTCACGAATCTTCAGCGGGTCTGGTGGATCTGCCTACAGGACATGCAGACATGCATAATCAGAAAATTCATTGGAACATAAAGCAAACTTAGGAGACCAGTGCCAAAAAAATTACACAAGAGTTTAGCAAAACTTGCCTGCAATACAAAACGATAGTTTCCAACATTGACCGGCCCAACAAGTACACTTTCCAGAAGTTGATCACAAGTCTCATCCTCAGCAGACCCCACATAGATTAGTTTCCATTCCAAATCTGCATTAAGATCACAATGAAAAAATTGTTGGAGTAAAGTAACACCCAACACCAAAAAAGAGCATTTAATGACCTCATAAAGCCTTCATTATAAAATAAAGATTATTCTACTCCCAGAATAATTCCTACTAAAAGGTATGTGCCTTAGTCCAATCCAGGACAGCTATATAAGCCTGACACCTGTTTATCTTTCTTTTGAGATTGTTGAAGTCATGTTCTAAATGCACCAAAGATTACCTTACAGGTTGAAGTATGCTACACAACCAAATTCACCAAGCCAGAACCTGAACTGAATACAGGTTCCCTAAACCTAAGGGCAATTGCTAGAAGCTTTATTTCAACCCTTTCACATTTAGCTTGCTGATGTTACTGTTATTTGATGGCTTGCTCCAAAAAAGAAAGCTCCAGCAATCAGTTGTGGACATTTGAAGGCTAAACCTATCTAAAATTAATGAACAAAGTCTATCAGAAAAAAATCTAGAACTTTTCATAAATGTGGAGAAATAAGCTGAAGTAGCAACCAAGATGAAGCACGAAAGAAACAAGGAGAATTATGGTTTTATAACTCATAAGAAAAAAGATGATTCAAAATTGGTTGGCATGCTTTTATTTGTTCTTTTTTTCTTCTGAGTGCCACATGATACTAATGAGCTGAACAAACAAAGTCAGAACTAACGTAATCAGTATAGCCACATTACCATAGACGTGGCAGGCTTGGCCTAATATATAACAACCAACCTTTTTCAGAGCCAAAATAATAACAGCACAAACACTCAATAAAACGACTCTCTATGAAATTTTGGATCTTTGTCAGCGGATTGCATGCCAAGAAAAAAGCGCATTGTGAATTTGGAACTTATCAACCAGAAATGGTTGGATGAACCAAGACTTCTCTGTTCAAAACATCTCTAGGAATATGGCTCCACCAACGTATTTAAGAACTAACTCCCAGTACAAGAACATGTATCCCAAAAAAATGCTCATTAGGCTACAAAAGAACTTTTTAATAGCTATGGATTAAACAAACACTGATAGCTTTAAGCTGGAAAACTTAAAAAGCAAAAACGCCCAGTCGTGAGAATAAAAACTTGCATGGTTCAATTTTCAATTATATATCAAAATAACTATAAATTGTATTGCCATACAGCATAAAGGCAAGGCGCTGTATCTTCCTAACAACATTGCAGCTGATGAAACTGCGAAAAAGCAGTAAGTTTTGTATGCTTGCTTGTAGCAAAGGAAAAAAAACAGAATGTTCTGAAAAAAACTAAAAACCAGCTCAAAAGTTTGTTGCCATAAGCCAGAAACAGACCTCAGATTAACTTTCTCAACTGGAAATAGCACATTAAGACCATTACCTGACTTTACCCGGACGAGTAAAAAAATCTTCCACCGAAAATTATTTGCGGAGAATCAAATATATACTAACTTCGCATGTCCATAGTCGAACCCTAATTCCTAGGGGGAAAAACCCTAACCAGCAATTTCACCAAATCGAAGAAAGAAGAGAAATGGAGAGTTACCGTCTTTGAGAGGAGTAAGGCACTCGTAAGAGATCTCAAACTGGAAAGGGGAAAGAAACGGCGCCGGATTGTCCAATACGGTGACATTCTTGATATTGACCGCACTCATGGTTTTTGATTTTTCAACTTTCCCCTTCCGTAGCACCCGATCGAAACAAAACAAAGGAAGAGAGAACTCCTAGATTCCCAAAACCTCTGCCGTAAAGAACCCCAAATCAGATAAGAAACAGCGACGGAAGAAGGATACGAAGCGATTTAGGTATGCTGAAAATGGTTATCTTCGTGGGTTCGACAAAAGGGAAATTAGGGTTTAGTAGGGTAACAGAAGTCGATTTTATATTGGTAGATGAGTATCGAAAGAAGTATTGTAATGGTTAAGGAGTTAAGCGGGGGAAGGAGGGATTGGAAATAGGCGGGAGAATGGCGGGGAGGGTATGAAAAATGGGAGCGGGAATGGATCCAATCCAATCTAGGGCTGACATGGAATATTTTTCATAAACCCACCAAAGTTGGAGGTTAGGATTTGGAAACGAAAGCAAAATCAAACACTATACTTCTTTCCTTAATAAAAACATATCACAGGTAGATACGTTCACCTCGATACCAAATATATTTTATTATTATTATTTTAATTTTTATCTTGGTCTATATTAGTTATATTGACTATATCGGTAAAATACTAACCGGTATGGATAATACGTCTTATTCCAATATTAAAAAATTGATCATAAATTTGTTAAATTTTATAAATATGTATTTAATATATATAAGAAAAATAGAATACTGAGATACCAACCGAGACTGGTATTTTAATTTGGACCGATAGATCTCGTACCAATGATCAAATTGAAACATTCACCCGTACGAGATTGACAACCTAATATCCAAGTCTCAACTCTCAACTTTTTAAAACAAAAAATAAAAAGCCTGAGCCCAGAAGACTCATGTAGTTTGGGCAAACAACTAGACCACGTGAGTAAAATACTCATTTTGGTAAGAAAATCAATTAAAGAATATTCAAAATTAAGAAGGTTAAACTTCAATCAAAAATATTATTCTAATTGATAAATACCTTAAATTATGGATATTATAATAAAGAAAAAACGGATCAGATCCATTTAAGGAGATAGAAATTTAAGTCATAAACAACTCAATTTCACCATCTAAGTATGAATTGGGGACTCACACACTCAAAGAAAAAACTAAGTTCTCTCTACTCCCTACTCTTATTATACTTTTATTTCACCACACACCAAAATAACTTACTTAAGTATCAAAGTGGCCCTAGAAACAACTCTTGGTCATACTAACGATGATTTCTAATCGGTTGAGCAAACGCATCAGTCAAATTAACCGTTCAACCAATCAGACAATTTAGACGAGCCGATCATACCAGCACAACAAACCAATGAGATAACACCGTGTGCCCTTCAATTCTATGTATAACATCCCAGAGACGCTACTCGCCCCCACATATCTTCTATGTAACATTTTGGCTGAACCAACACAGGCAATTGGCTGAACTCGAAGTCCACATAGAACTAAGGAAGGCCTGCCCTATAGTGCAATGATCCTGTGGGTCTAGAAATCGATTTTAGATGGAGCGCCTGGTCGGTGAGTACCTCCAAAAGCTTCTATAAAGAATAGTACGGGACACGTGGCATTATCTTATCAATATGTATGGATCTAGCCGGCTAGTCCGGTCGGGACTGTCTCGTCTGCTACCGATTGAAGGTATTTTCCCCATATGGTCTTATCTCTTGGACAAAACACATGTAATTTCATTGAGCTCGGGCTTTCCGATCAGGTCCGCTGACCATATTTAACCCATAACATATTGCCCCCCAATTCCTTCAGTTATCCTGTTGCGGAAGAATTTTAAGAGGATTATGATATTTTTGTCTTCACTTCACTTGCTCTATTCACGTGTCATCGTGATAGCTTGAACATTTTATCTCATTTGTCCTTTGTTAAGGGAAAATGAATTTCGAGGTAGAGGATCTCTTCTGGATTGATGTAGCTTTAGTTGGAAGCTTCAGTAATTTCTACCAAGTAGACCCTGTAAGAAATTTCTAATGGCACAATGTCCCGACTGTCCTTAGAATTTTTTTACAAACCTTAGAGGTTGCTGAGTTCTTTTACTTTTGGAGCTATTATGTTTTTTCGAGTAGAACTTCATTAGCTTAAAATTTTGTCATTCTAATTTGTGCCTTTGTTGTTGAGCATCGTTGTTTCTCCACGCTGGAATTCGTAGCCCTTCTGCTCGGAAGTTCACAATTCCCCAACTTGTTCAGCAACTTTTTCCCCTCTTTGTTTCACTGGTCTAGCATTAGTTCTGACATTTATCTTGGAGTTTATCCTAGGAAGTCCTGTGCTGACCAACTGAATATAGTCGTGTGATGGTGAAGCCTTCGTTGTAGGGCTGTTCAGAGCTATGGCTCTAGTTGTTCCCCGAATTTGAGCTTTCCATCATTTTTCAGGGGTTTCTCTTCTCACTCTTGCGATTCAGGTTCTCATTAGTTTCGTGTATTTAAGGGTGAAGCACACTGATGCGAGACTAACATTGCCTGCTAGTCAGTCCTGAACCTTACTGCCTGATCACCTTGCGTCATTCCTACTAGTGCGACTTGAACACTACTTCTTTGATCTTCCTACCGAGCTTTTTTCCTGAAGGTAACCATTGGCGTTCTTTAGAGGTGAAGAGTAGTTCTCTTCGCTTCTCATGGGTGATTCTCGAGCAGTCAAGCTCGTCACAAGTAGTTTGTTGTCTCCTTTCTATTATTCTAACGGACATGACTACTTGGAGACTGCTTACTAGCAGAATGACTAATGTAGTCACTTTGTAGACGGTTGGTCACGGTGTCAGGCCTGCTTTGGATCTTTTATTGTTACATAACTGAAATTGGGTGAACTACTAACTAATGTGAATGAAGATTCACCTCTTTGATTTAAGACTTGCAATCTGTCAAGTTAAACCTTCATAATTTTGAGGACATTTCTTGGAGGCCAATTTAACTTTTTCCTTCACGTAAAATTTCCTCATTTGGCAACTAGACATTTGAGCATCGGGCTTGAGAAAGAAGAAAATGCATCACAAGGAATGTGAGCTCATGAATGCTTCACGTTTATACCATATTAGTAGGCCACGGGTTCAAAAGACAAACATAAGCATTTTTTATAGCCGGAAACAAAAGTATAATTAAGCAGCCCCCTTTTCACTATCCCAATCCCATGCAAGAAATTAAAACTACAAAACGGCTCACGTATACACTCACTTTGGAGGCCATTTCAACTTTTTCCCTTCACGTCAAATTTCCTCGTTTGGCAACTAAACATTTCAGCAATCTCAGCTGCTGTGGTGCATTCCTCTGGACTTCTATCCAACACGGAGCGGACAAACCTTGGAAACCTGATTGAGATGCCACGGGATGGGTGCACTAAGCCTACAGCAGCTTGGTGGACCTGCGAAACTGAAAACTCTGCACCTCTTATTTCCCAAACAAGTTCCTGGGAGAACCATACATCCGGCACCTCAGCCGTGCAATAATAGGGTGGCTTTTTAGGCAAGATCCTATCTCCAGAAAAGAATTCTTTCATCTGCAACTTAGCATTGAAAATAGTTATTCAAGGGTTGGAAGTGAGAGGAAATAGAGACTGATGCAAGAGTTTGAAGTCTTAGTCATTATAAATGCTGCAGTAAAGAAGGTTTCAACAAGGAGAAATGCAACTCAACCTAGCAAGCACTAGTGGTGCCCAATATATACAGGTATAGTCCAAAGATAGGACAATTTACACTAAAACCTCTAAATTCGCACCAAATTACCTTTTCATGCATCCTTTCCAATCCTATTGTTATGTGAGAAGCACAACAAACAAATTCATGACTGATAAAATATAAATAAACCAGTGTTGGGTTAAGAAACTGTAGTTGGGTTTGAGGTGCCAACTGAATGTGCATCACATCACCACCTATGCTACTTCAGGATAATATAGTTAGAAAAGCAGCATTTTTTCTACTTCTAAAGAAATAACTCCTTTGCTTTTCTTTAATATGAGGGATCTTTATTTTCAATTACTAGTGTCATGTGACTTAGTGTTAAGTACATGGCTTCTTAACAACGAGGCTATTAAGATTATATAGGATCTTTTTCGAATAAAAAATTACAGGCAAGGAAAATGAGTGGGAAAATTTAAGGAAAATGCTTTATATACTAACACATTATACAATTTTCCTACTAACTGATGCGACAAAATATTAGTGGTATTAAAATCTGCGACAGTCTGACTCTGGAAAGGTTATATAGTTTTTTTTTGTATGTATACTCCATTACCCTAACAATTACATCATTGTTATTCTGAAAAATAGCATTTTCGTGTCGATCAACTACATCATTGTTTTCACCATAATCAGTCAATGTATCTAAATTTTGGTATAGCAATCATTATTTTCCCGTCCCACTTCAATCTCACTCCTATTTCAGCCATGCTTCTGCTGCTGGATTAATTATAACTTTAGTCATATGCTCATTTTTTCAGGAATTTCTATATTCACTACAAATCATTTTTCACTTTTCCCAATCAAGTCTTGTAACAATTCCCAAATCAACGAAATGCTTAAGGTGCTCCTGAAATGGCAGTTGGTTTTTAAGTCACAAAGCCATCCAGCATTATGATAATATCAGTAAACTCCTTAGAACCATGATCCTTTTTTTCCCTTTCTGTGATGAGAACAGAAGAATGCTATACTCAGACATTGTTCTCAAATGCATGCAATTCCTAAACTGCCAAGGGAACTATAATGTCAACGTACCTCTCTGTAGAAAGCATCTGAGAATCCTGACATGACACGGCATACACTTTGGAATTCCTCAGTCTCAGGGTTGTAACATGCCATAAGGAATGGACTATACCTGCAACAAAATAAATAGTGAATTCTAGCGAAGGGCATCAGAACATTTCAAAACATAAAGCTTTTGCCTCATTGACTTTGTAATACTTAGCATCTAATATATTACTTTTCTATTCATGCTTTCCTTTTTCCATCTTCTTGTTCCTATCCTAAGCAGACACTCACTCCCTTAACCTATTCATTTGAACCTGAGATAAAGCAAAACAGACCCCAGCTGTAACCAGACTAAAAAATGGGTTAACCATTTTCATCAGCTGTCTCATCTTATTAGTAACTTTCAATGACTAAGAAAGAGACTTCATTAATTTACATTATGAGAAAGGAAAAGTACAAGCAAATAGAAAACGAGTATTACAGGAAACCTGGTGTGCAAATAGGGGCAAATAGAAGGTAATTACCATCCTGCTTTTCTCCCATTTCCATGCCAAGCACCAATAGGGATCAAATCCAGGCAATCATTTAATCCTTCCATATAATCTCGCTTGAGCTAGAAAAAAAAAACCTCACTTCAGGCAGTAACAAATGATCTTTTAGTTGTTCTAGTTTGGTTTTCATAATGAAATAACAAATTAAATTAGGAAGACATCAGACCTTTAACCATGTGTCGGTGCGTTTTGATGGAGAATATCCAGCATCAACATCTAATGATTTCACCATTATTCCCTCACAGGAGGAGAAGAATGCATTCTCAAGGAAAGAGTTTATCCTTGTCACTGTTGCCTCATTGGTCAAACAAGAATCATGTGCCTCAACCTAAAAACAAAAGAGTAATGCAAATCACTTTAAAAGACGGAAACTATTAAACGGTAAGAGTAAATGGTTATATTAAGCGGTTACCGTCATTTCCTTTGTGTATTCAAAATAGCCCAACCTCTCATCACAGAATAGATCTCTCAAGCCTTTGTTATTACACAGGCAAAGTGGAAAAGAATAGGGATCAGATTTGAAGCCCACGACAAGTTCCAGGTAAGAAAAGTTTAATAAAAGGGAATAAATTCAAAACCATATGATAAGAAACTGAATATACATTTTCGCCTTTTGCGGAGAGGAAACTCCAACAGCCTGCAACAGAGAATTGTAAGTGTACATGAGTGGGAACCTTGAAGTGTTGGATGAATCCTGGGCAATAATAGTCATGGGGGTGAAAGTGGCAGGTAAGGAACGAGTGAAGTAAGAGTGTGGGTGTCCAAATGAGCATCCAAAAGTCTACTATGAATTAGGCATGAAATGAATATAGCACGATTAAAGTAAACAAGTAAGATTGGGGCCATTGCCCACTGTAGAATGAAGAAGGTTAGTCGTTGTGGCTAGGAAGACACATCGGTTCAGTTGAATCCAAGCCCACAAAGTGGGATATAGAGGCATAGGCTCTCTTCGATGTGACCCTGTCCCAAGTAGTGGTAATAGGTATTCTGCCTCTTACTCTATGGGACAGTATAAACTTTTTCCATCATTCTTTGAGGGAGCTATTCAAGGCTAGAATCTTATTGGCTGATAGGACCTCCAGTGATATGGGAGGCAAAAGAGATGCTCATAGCCTCCTCTGTCTTATATATGACAAGCAGATGTAGCTCTTCAGACAGAGTTCTTACCTGCTTTGGAGATGATTTTACTCCCGAAGAGATTCTCATTTATCCTGCTTCCCTCAAGACTTATTCAAGTGGACATGCAAGAAACATAGATAAATGCTCCTCCCGAGGAAATAAGAGACCTACTCTTATTTAACAGCCTACTGTATATACTTGTACTATTTCCTTTTCTTCAATTAATTATTTGATTAATTTAAATGAAAAAAATAATTATTAAATAGAACAGTAACTGTAAACCACCACGCCAAATCTCCTTGATTATCCATGTAATTTAGAATTAATTACAAATCCCACCACTAATTTCTAGTTAATTTATATGTGTATCGATTAACAGGCTAATAAAATGATGCATCTATAATAAGCTCTACGAATATGTGGACACAAGACTTTGCTATGAAAATAAATCTTATAATGAGTCCTCTTAACACTGCTGATGTGTTCCCTATGCTATAACTGCAGCAACATAATTTGACAGGAGATAATGATTAGTATGTATAAAGTTAAAAAAGTTTTCAACAGTTGCCTCTTGAAATCTTGAGGAAATTATGACATGAATCTTACAAAATTAGGGGTTTTACCACAGTACTAAGGTTTCTCTTCCCTTTTACAAAAAAATCCAAGTCTGTGAAGGATAAGAAACCTAGACTCTACACCCATTCAGAATTTTGAAGGTCCAGGCTAGAACATTCCATGCATGCTATCCTACCTTCTTTTTCTTCTCCTAGTACCATAAAATGAAACCGACCATAGAGAAAAGAAAAAAATCTTGACAGACCACCTTATATACACACACACAACCAATTGGAGAACTTGAGAGACAAAAGCCAGCAAAACAGGTGCAAAGATAACTACAGCCTTGATATTAAAAAGGCACCTCAGAATCAACACGTGGTTGGAGTGAGTGGATCAACACTCCCATCCCTTGAGCAAGATGTAGTTGGTTTGATCCTTGCGTGTCAAGTAATTACTGGCTGAGAGTATCTTACCCATAGTGGGCCGACACGGTGCAGATAAGATTAATCCTTCCCAGTGGACTTGGGGATATTTGTGGTTCATACCTAAAAATGGTACCCAAAAAATTAAATCTTGGTGCAAAGGACATGCAAAAATTGCAATGGTGCCGAAACTACCAGCATAGACTTCTATATGGCACTGGCACATATTACCAAAAGATTCACATGGCTTCATAAATTCATCTAAGTTTGTATTTAAACCTCTATTTAATATGTAAAATTTATATCTTTTGGCAGGGAAAAAAGGTAAGTGGAAAACGGAAGACCACTGCTTAGTTTCTTAGTATTCAGCATCCTCTTGCACCATGCAATAACAGAAAGGCACTGCCTTAAGTTAGACAGATCTGACTCACTGTGCTTTGATGGCAAGGTACATGTGTGTGCTTCAATACACTAAACACTGTCAGATTTCAAGAATTACAAGACAAACATTAGTACTTTGATAAATAATATAGAGGCTGTCCTAGAATATTTCTATTCCCATCTAAGTCCAACTAAGTTTCAACCCTGGTTAACAACTAAACAATAAATCTGTCATGTAGAGTCCTCACTCACTCTCATTAAAATACTTGTACCTTTCTACAAGAAATAGGAAATAAATATATATTTCCTTTATATGCATGGAAAAAAAAGAAAAAAAAAAAAGAAAAAAAGAGAAAGCATATCATCGTTTTGACTTAAGCTGAACAGGCTCTCACGGACTCAGTTATACTTCAAACTCACCAGTTCTACAAAGAAATCTATATATTTTGGATCACACCTGCACTCGTACACATACCACTTTCGAAGTCTATTGAGACCAGGAGATGTGCATAGACAGTATTATGCCTCACTTAGCTACACTACTCATCTGTGGTATATTTGATTGCATGTGACATGAAAGATATCCTTGCCTGTTAAAATATCATGCCATGCAATTCAATTCAACTAAACTGTAATTGATACTTACTAGCACATAAGGGACAGGAATTGTTCTCTTATACATGAACATGCGCACCAACCCCCTAAACGTAAGGACTGTCCCTAAATTAGACAAATTGCAAAAACAATCGGGTCATTCATCTACAATTCACTAGAGGTCTCTAGCACATGTTACCACCTGAATTAAGCATCTTTCAAATGATACTGCCAAAAAAAAACCAACTCAAGAACGTCTTATTCCCAAACTAGCTGGAATCAGCCAAACAATGCAATCAGCAGCAAACAATCAGATGGGTTCATAATTGCATCAAGTAATCCAACAATCACCCTCCCAACAATTCAATTGGTCGGTCCAGACTATCCTAAAGGCACTTATCATGTAGAAAGCTTATATAATCTAACAAATGAAAAACGAGGACCACAGAAAATTACCGCTCTCCATTAGCAAACATGACATCAAAGACGAACACACAAATATCCACCTGCACATAGCAGAAACAGAATAAATAAAATAAACAGATCTGACTATTAGTGAAAAAGGTAGTTGAAAATGTTTCACATAAATAAATGGAAAAGCCAAGTGCATCAGTAAACCAAAAAAATTGATAATTAGAAGAGGACTCCCAACTAATTCAGTAAAACAAAAAATTGAAAATTATAAGAGGACTCGAAAACAAGTTCACCTACGTTCACTTTTTTATTTATAAATACATATCACCACCTATGTATGTTGATTATCCCCCAAGAACTGTCTTATAGTCTTTCCATTAGTGACTGATGCACTAATGAGGCTAGAAAGAGAAACTCACAAAAATAGAAGGCTGCTAGAAAGAGAGACAAATGAAAATAGAAGGCCGCTAGAAAGAGAGACAAATGAAAAAAACTAGCCCAGCACAAAATACTTCTCAAGCATCAAATCAAAAAATATAGATCAATCTTGCTACATACAGCACGACTTTTCCACATAGAAGATTAATTCTTATTGTCCATTCCTTTTTTATCCTTCTCCCACCCAGGCCCCATATGCACTACAAGATCTACTCTCTCAAGTTGATTCCCCACATCTACCAATTCAAATGTTGTCCAAAAATGCTATTAAAAGAATGTAAAAACTTCATAACTTGAAGCCTTCGATAAAAAATAAAATGAATTTTGATCATGTCCTTTCATATGAGGTTTGGCAGAAAATGGTTGACTCATAAGCCAATCCATTCCTTAAGGGGCTGATCATAGTCCCCAAGCTTTGATTTGGTACATGAATAATGATGGAAATCATAGTTGGGAACTTGAGTAGATTTGACAGTTCAATATCAAGTTAGTATTCAGTTTTTAACTTTCTATTGATGTTGTTTCAAGAGTTGGGTATTGGGAATTCCCAGAATTGCGTTCTGCACTTAGTTTTAGGTCTCTTCTGAATCAGGGGCCTTTTGCTCTAGGTCCAAGTCATGTGTCTTCATATTAGGTATATAACCTAGTCCTGTTAATAATTGTTACGATCTTCATATAATGATGTTATAGCTATCAATGAAAATCAGACTTGTTATTCCACAAATCAGCATATATTTTGAGACTGCTGTGAAGCAATTCTCTCTTAGGTGTGACTCCTAAGAACCCTAGGAGTGATGCTTCTTTTTTGTTTTGTTTTCAATTCCCTTTGCTACAGTGACCTTGAATCACAGCTCAGATTCAATTCAACCTTCAAACAATTACCAAAACCTCTAATTTGAACCTAAGGGCTAAGACAACCCTCAAATCCATCTATTTTTACACAAACCGAAAGTCCTAGAATCACCAATACGCAACGGTTTTTCGCCTAAACTCAGACCTGCCAGGATAACCAGTACGCTGTCCTGCTCCAGTATACTAATATTCAATTTGCACAAATCTAGCGGACTATATTACTCAACATGACATAACCAATGAATAAATGACAATGGCTCAAACCTTTATATCACTCAATGAAATGGAAGAATCTTTGCTGCCTCTCTCTCTTGAAGACAGTTCTTGGAAGGACAGGAGCTTGCAACTGTTCTTCCTATCAACTGCAACTACCTAAGCCAGAGGTACAACTGAAATCATAAACAACCCATCTTCTCAAATCCAGATAATGCTACAGTCACAAAGGAATTAGATCATGGAAATTAAAAGCCCTCTGACTTTGGAAACCTAACCTCTGCATCTACTATGAACGTCACAGCTGTAGGTTTGCAAGATTCCTCAATTATATTGACCAGATCTGGAAACTTTGATGTGGTTTCATCCCCTTTTCGTGAAAAGATGCGTACTGTTCCATTTTGCATCTTGTGAATTTGGGCACGTTGACCATCATATCTGAAATTATAAACACCAAACTAGTTTAACAAGATAGTTTAACAAGGAAATGTGAGTAACCTATGAAATATAAAATGGTAAAGTTATAGACTCAATTACTTTCCAAATTCAGCGGGAAGGAAAAAATATTTTAAATAAAGGTTTATTGCAAACCAATCATGATGTGTTAGTAAAAGGATAATCCAAAGCTGATCAGAATAGGTACGCCTTAGTAAAGGCATAATCAAAAGCTGATCAGAATAGGTACAAACATAGTAAACACGGATGAAGGCAGAATGAATGAGAGCAGGAATTTTGGATTAATCTTGAAAAAAAACTGTAACGGGGAAGGAAGGATTCCCAGGAGAAAGAGGGAAAGGAATGGACAGGAAGAGAGATTAGTAAAAAATTATTCAAATATGCCATATTTATTTTGTGAAATAAAGGACATGATGCCTGACACAATTTTTTATTATTCACCCACAATTTCCAAATTCATGGCTGAAGAGGACGGATAGGGAACCAATGATGAGACTACATGGGAATTAATACAAGATAAAAAGGTTGGGGAAATAACAACAAGGATCATTTCCACATGGAAATTTACATGGGATCTTGCATATTTCAATATACAGTAAAAGTTACAGATATCAAAAGACCATGTTTGCTAATCCACTTGACACTTGAAAAATAAAAATGAAAAGCCTCATAAAGCAAGAAAATCATCTAGAAAAAAGAATGCTTACTTGTATTCACATGTAAAAGCTTTATTTTGGAAAAGGCTCAACACTTGAGAAACTCCATTTGTAATTCTACCAAACAAGAAGATATTGGCATCAGCATATTCTATATGTATACTTGACAAATTTAAGTCACAATTGATTAGAGAAGCAGGAAAAAATAAACCATACTTCGCAAGCATAGGTTTAATTGGTGTCCCTGGAACCATCGATATTGCCGATGATGAAAATCCAATGCCTTGATTTATAAGTGCCGGAACGAGCAAATCCTGTTAGAAGATTGCACATGGCTCATAAAAAAACAACGTATCTTCAAGGATTTAAGAGAATACAACAAAGGACACAAGAACCAAGCAACTTACCAAATTTGGAAGCATGTTATAAACTTCCACCACTGCCGTGGAAAGGACCTAAAGAATAATTGGAAATTTGGATTAGCTACATAAATAAGACAATTATGGAAAATCACAAAGCGATTCTGGATCCTTTATACCATTATAGAAACAGGAAATAAAACGTACATATAACAATCACTATTTTTTTCAACCAATCTATATTTTTTTTCTTTAAAAGAATGTATATATAACAAGGGAAATAGTCAACCATAGTCATTTAGTAACAATCGCTATTTTTTCCTCTCTTTTTGAACAAACATAGACGAAAAATACAAATAAATAAAATTACTTGACATCAAACAGCTACACAACTACATAGATAGAAGTAAAAGGTCCAGGTTCAAGAAATATTAGTCAGGAATTGAGATCAAACCTGGAGTTTCTCCTTTAAGTTTCCCATACTTTGTCCACTACGATAATACTCATTCATACCAACAGCTTGAGCCAAAGCAGGTAGAACAGTTTTCATCATTGCTCCAATCCGTAGATTTCTTACCTGTATAAATAGAAAGTGAAGAAATTCCCAAAAAAAATTGTTTTAGGATCATTCAAGACTTAATATTACTTTTACATTAACAGAGGCGTCACACAATCCACAAGGATATCGGTGACAATTTGGCATCAAGAAGAAGATTCTGGACAAGCAAGAATCAAAGCAGTGACAATAGCAAAAGAAAAAACCGAAGAACTCTTTACTTTGGAGAATTACCCATGTTCAGCAAAAGCATGATGTCTCCTTAACTCTTCAGTCTATTACAAGGCTTTAGAATGTTAAAAATTGGGTGGAAACAATTAGAAAGTAATAACAACGAGATTCAAGCACTGGGGAAAAAACTACAAATTTGTCGAGTAGGCAAAAACAATAACGCTTAAAAAGCATAATTTTACCAAACCATATTTTTGAAGGACTGACATCTTAAGTAGTAACCCTCAAGACAATCCAAATTCCTCCCTACGCAGATGCACTAGTGAAGGATGGGGTGCAGCTAACATCTATGTTCAAGAAATATTAAAAAAATATAAAGGACTCCACTAAGAATTCAAGTGAAGGAATTTTCACCTCCCAAAATATTCAAAAATCCAAACCCATAATGTGGCTATATTAAGCTACATTAGTTAAACTAAAAAATTAGCAAACCCCCACATATATATAGTCTGTTATAAAGTTGATGCTGTAAGAATCTCTTACCAAAGTTCTGACAATAAATTTCATCTCCTTCTCCCTACAAGAGCGCATGAGATTCATAATGAGGGTCTTCTTTCGAACTGTACTACCACTACCTGCTTGTGTGCTGAAGAAATTGCATGAAAATGTGGATTAGTTACTACAAACAGCTTGCAAGGAAAATGTCATCCTTCTAATCCTTTGTCCTAAAATATAAAAATATCCAAGGATGGATGTGTATCTTCGTGTGTGTTTACTATGTCATCACTAAATTATTTAAACTTTAGCCAAACAAGACATTTATACAATTGAATGCTTCTGGAGAACTATTCCGTAGGATCAACATTTTGCGAATCAATGAAATATCAATAAAGGAGCCAAATGTGAAACAGTTTGCTTACTCACATTCATTTGTTGGTTGCTATGTGGGAATAGTCCGATTTCAAGTCTAAAGATTCTTAAGTCATGAAGGTATTATGGAGAGGGCTACAATACTAGTTCAGATTCTGCATTTGGTTAGATACGTAACACAATTGGTTAACATTACAGCCAAAAGACACAGCCATATGTATAATCTCTTCCATATCTGGTCTCAGACAGCAAAGAAGATATTGAAATGTACAAAAGTCTGGAACTTTTCCAGAGCTGTTGCTGCCTGAACCTATATACCTCTGTCATTATGAGTTTTGTATATAATATTTCTAGTGTTCAACAGTTTGGTAAGTGGTGCAACTAACAAATTTAAAAGCAACAAACAACCTACATGGAGAATCCGAAAGCAGGTGGCTCTTTTCTAATATTTAGCTTCCTTTGATTGGGAAGGACAGGATTGCAGAATGTAGTAGCAGCCAATCCAAGCAATTTTATATCCGGGGTAAGAACAACATCCATTTTGTTTATTGAGATACAAATGACAAAGCTAGGCAGCCATCTTTCTACATTGGTTAACTGTTTTTTGCTTCCCTTTCCAACAGAAATCTCAAGGCTTAATGCAACTGTGTTCTTTTTGGATTTCTGTCCCATAACATGATCAATGAACAAAAATTAAATGCTCATTTGGCCAATTTTTCCACTATCAGTTGGTCTGTTTTGTCATTTTGAGTAAATTTTCTCCATCCTTGTATGAAAACTTCAAACCATCATGTTCATGGTTCAAAGTCATGAACATCTTTTTCTTCTTTTTATTTTTCAACAACTTCTGGAATCCAACATTCAGGAACAACCCGTGCAAAATGTTTGTTGCTTATGGATATTTGGTACTTCAGATTTATGGGGAACTCCAAGGTCTACTTTTCTATTTTATCTTATTACTTATAAATGACTATATGAACAATTATGTTTGTTTCCTTAAGTAAAGTTCTTCATTGAAAAAGGAGAAGTTTACATACATAAAGCTTTATAGGTTAGTTTCTATTTTGGAACATGATTAGATATATAATCTGTGCGTGCAAATATATTTTCTAGCGACACATTAACATTCAATAGTAAATGGGAGAACTACAAGGGTTATTTCTGTCATTTTGTTTCATGATCCAAGTGTGCCCTTAAGTATGTCACATATGAGGTTTAGGTGTGATGTCTAAAATTACATGTCTTTTCCTCCACTTAATTATCTTCCTTATTTTGCATTCCCAGGTAAGTTACTGTTCACAGCCTATAAACCTCTCTAACATCCATGTTTCAACCCTTATTCCATACAAGTCCTGGTATTAGAGCAGGACTACTCTTTCTTCATAACACTTCAAAGCATAACATCAATAACTCCACTTAACTCACTACCCTGTCCAAAACCAGAAACCAGAAACCAAATTGATTTGAACAATCATACCTTATCTTCCGAAGCACAGAGAATACATCTTTAATGAGAAGAGGAGGAGGGGGAGCAAGTAGTGTCTGTGTCTGTCGGCATACTTGAGCGACATCACCTGTAACCATAGTGGCCGAGTTGTAAACTATTATGTTACAAATGGACTGGTTATGAGAAATAAGAAGTACTTCTTGGATTGACAACTGTAAAAGTAACAATCTGCACCTACCAAGATCCCCCAAATTATTGTACATCTCTCTTATTTTAGACCGGGATGTTCCACACGCCTCTTCCAAAGCTGATGAGACCAAACTTCCACCAATGTTCAATTCCTGCTTTGTTAGTATATTGTTAGTACACCTGAGAATCTTGTATTTTAAACACTATGTGCAGCCCGCATATGAGATTAAATTAAAGGAAACGTAAGAACATAGAGAAGGAAGTATACAAACCACATTTTCATGGTCAGCAGCGATCTTATTTGTACATAGGTACACAGCTGGTAAAACATCCTCAGGCGACAATAGCAGCAAGCTGCAAGACATTAACATTACAGGCAACACTTCATAATGAGCAAATAATTCTTATAACACACCCTTCTTTTCATAAGCACAATAGCTTGGAACATGAGGAAAGGAAGGCAAGGAAATCTTCAAGGAAACCTTCTAAACATATTGCAAAAGATTGAAATGGCTTTGATCCTTCCTTTTTCAGCCTCGACAAGTTCAAAAGTTCGTGCAAGGTGAATGTATGGAGCAGGGTGTCCAACCATCCAGCACGCTGCATGCATATTGTCCCAGTCTCAACTTCTGAACATAATTCAAACCTAGTGATTTAATAATTTCAAGATTAAAAGACGAACCATGCTCTAACGGATTATATTTGTCTGGAGGTAGTAATACAAGGGTTGCATCCCCATGTTTTGCCCATGATGCACACCCAGAGAGATCAATCTCATGTCCTGCTCCTTCAAATATGTTTTCCTCCTGGGTAGAAGAGCAGTCATTAGTACGGCAGAAGGGCTGAACTGAACCGCCAGATAGTAGCAACCTCTCTTTGTTCTCACTAAGGTTGCCCTTAGGATTACCATAATGCACATTCAGGGCCTCATTTACATCTCCCATAGTCTTTTCAAGTATGCTAGCAGCATAGCCTCTTGATGATTCATTTCCACCAATTATCTGAATAAACTGGTCAATCTGCTCATTGTATAACTTTGGGTCAATATTTGGCAACAATTTTTCATCTGCAGGGCATTGTTCCGGTGCAGATTCGACCAAGTTTCTTGATGGCGATTTGTTGAAGAACCCTGGAATGGTAGATTGATTGGACCCACGAGATTCCAAGGTACCACAAGAAACATTTTGTCCAAGCTTATTGAAAAACTTCGTAATAGTAGGTTGCTTGGACCCTCCAGGAGCCAATTTTGAATTGATTTTTACTTTCTTGGCACGTTGGTTGTCAGCAGTCCTCTTCCTTTTACCAGGAGAAACAACACTCTTTACGATATGCTTTGTTTTAGGTGATGTCCAATTTTGAATTGAATGAATACTGGGATTCCCTTGATTACAATCAATAGAAACTGGTTCTGAAAGTGACTCACAATTGTCGACTGAACAAGCACGAGATGCAGGAACATCAGCCCCACAACCAAAGATGTTATCATGAAATTCAGTTTCATGCTCATAAAAATATGTAACTGCTTCAACTATATTCCGTCCTGAGTTGTTAGTCAGGTATAACATTTGGTCACGGGTAACCCATGCAGGCAAGCAACTACTTAATTCATACATGATTCTCTCTGCTTCCTCATCATTTAGCATGGTTAGATTCTCTGGAGCATGCTCCTGCGGATCAGACAAGGAGCCTAAAACAACACCAGAACCATCATATCCATGGGGTTCTTCCATGTCTGATGACTTAACTTCCTTTCCCCACTCATTCAAGCCTGATACAGCACCCCTTTCATCATTCTCCGACAATCCACGATGAAAACCAATGATAAATGCCTTCTTGTTAGCCATCTCATCAACTAAACCAGCAAAATGCTTCTGCATCTTATTAGCATGTTTACTGTCCAAGTTTTCAACATCCACACCAACAGTAGGAACAACCTGTCTAGGTCTCAGAAACTTCACATATTCTCTTAGCTCATCATAATTTGAATGTTCGCTATATGGTACAAGATGAATCTCAAATGAATCTTTGGACCTCACGGAAAACTTATCGTGTTTGATCTCATAAGTCCAGCCAGTGGGCACAAAACCAACAACCCTGGAATACCCTTTCTCCAACATAATATCCTTCATTTTAACAAAATTTGGGCGAAAATATGGCCAAGTCTCCCCAAGCACATTCCACCCAACAACATGAACATCACTCTCACTCTCATCCTCAGTGAACACCCCACTCTCACTGTAGCCCAGAACGCGCAAAACCTCCATCTTCCTCCCATCCACTACTACCTTTCTGTTACACCTCCGTGCAATCTCTAACAAAATCTTTTCTTTCCCAATCACATAAGTAGCAACAAGAAACAGCACACAATTATCCAACTTCTTAAACTCCCCTCCAATCATCTCAATAACGCCAGCCACATAATCAACGGACTCTAGTTGTGAAGGGAACCCAAATTTCGGATGACAATAGGTAGTGTCTAAAAACACCGCATTGCACCCAACAAACTGGCCCAAAAGTGGATCTTCTTTCATTGAAGCGCAGTATCTAAAATCACCAGTGTGAACATAAGTTTCAAAAGCAGATAAACCCTTACGAATGGGTACCTTGAACAAGAACTGGACGGCCCCAGGGCAGTGGTTGGCATCAACAAGGGTGACTTCGGAGCCATCAATGATGATGCGGTGGCGCAGTGGCAAAGGGAATACGAGAGGGGAGGGGATGCGGATGACACGGGTGAGGAGGGAGGCGGTGGTGGGGGAGCAGAAAATTATGCCGTGGGACCAGTTGTGGGAGAGGCCGGAATAGTGGTCGGAGTGGAAATGGGAGAGGAAGTAGGAGTGGGAGGAAGGGGAGGAGAAGCTGAAGGCGTCGATGAGGAAGCGGGTGTTGGGGATGAATTTGGAGGGACGAAGGGAAGGAGGAAAACGGAGGGAGGAAAGGGCAGGAGGGGGAGGGATTTGGAGGGAAAGGGAAGAGAGAGCCGTATGGTAGAGATGGAGAGAGTCTAGTGTTTGGGGCGTTTCTCCTTCTTCGAGTTGAAGAAGAGACATTGGGATTTTGGAGGAGGAAGGTGAAGGAGGATTTGGGGTTTTACTTTCCATTTTACCCCCTAGACTAGACTACTCTCTCTTTCAAACGCCTAACTTCAATCAAGTATAATAAAAATGAAGTTTTTATGCTAACCGTTTTTTCTCTCATTTGGTTTTTTCACTGTTACGTCAACATCAACGTCGACGTCGACGTCGCCGTCGACATCCACGTCCTATAGGTGAGGTGGCAATCGTGAAAGACTAATCCGAAGATGTGGCCCATAATTATTTTCGCATCACCACATGCTTTGCTTGTGGCTGCAGTTGTTCGCTCAATTACATTTACAAAATTACAACCATGTATATATTATGTAAACAGTGTACAACCAAGCCAATGAGCAACTACATTGCACCGTCTCCTTTTCTGGAATCTGGACTGAACCCCGGCATCCCTCTTTCTGCTCCTGTCGTCGTCCTCACTTTGCATCTTTTAAGGTTAAAGTTAAGGTTAGTTGAGCTGATCCCCCCTCTCTCTTTACAGTCTCTAATGTTTTTTGCTTTTAGAGTTTACAATAAGGGAGAATTAAGGGTTGCCCTTTGGTACTGATTTGATATGCACTTTCCTAAACTATCAACTGATTCTAATTATGTGGGACTTCCAATTAGTTGAGCCTCTCTTTACAGTCTCTTAGGTGGGATTCATCATGATCCTTTGTGGATTACTTGTTTCGATTTTTCACCAAAATTTTAATTCAATCCCTACTCCCTAATTTCTTTGTCATTAATTATAAGGGAAATGCTGGGTGCTACCATATTATTCCTGTCTTGATCTTGTCCATGGCACTCTGTGCTACCAAGGTCTCCACCACTACTTTTGTTACTCAGAGGATCATTACCTCTACAAGTTCCCCTGCGACCGCCTGTTCTTTTCCCAACTCAGCCCACAAAAGTAATCTACTTGCTCCCATTCCAGTTTTCGCGCTTCACTACCTGAGCAGTGCCCATCTCTACACTACAAAATTGGGTTTCTCTGCTGAGCCTCCATGCTCCAAACATGGACAACCAATTGGCTTCCTTATTCCTCGGAGATCGAACGTGGTATGCATGTCTACACAAGGTAATAGAACTGAAGAACATGAATGTGCTCCACCTTATCGAGAATGCTCCCATGCATCCAGGTCAGAATTCTTGTGATAGTACGAAGCAATTCTTACCTTCTTCTTGTTAAATCTCTGCATATTCGTGCTTGCACATATTCTCATTTCGCGCTATGTTAATAGTGATGATCTGATGGCATCTGTTAGATATGTTGAAGAAATTCTCAGTTTTACCACCAGTACTTGTAACTGAACTGTTTTTTATCAGTGTAAAAAGAGGTGGAGAGGAAGCTGATCATCTCTCCATGCCTGGAAGAATTATTCACTCAAGTCAAGTACTAGCTGAAGCTTGTAGATTTGTACATAATGATGCCAAATTCGTAAATGAAAGGGCTCGTAATGATATTATCCTGCTTTCACGGTAATAAACTACCCATATCTTCTTGCTGAGCCTTGAAAACTATGTTTATTGGAGTTGCAGCACTGAAAACTTTTGATTATTGTTTCAGGAATTGATGTAAAACATTCACCTCATGCATGAAATTTTCTTATAATATTTGAAAACTTAAGATTTTACACACTTACTAGAGGGATTTATGTATAGCTGAAAATCATTCTCACTATCTTACAATTTTTCTCAGTGGGATTATGAGATTGGATGCACGTGCACGTAAAGATGTTGCTATTCTTGGGTCAGAGTTTCTTAAACTTGACGGTAAACTCTTTTACATTTTTAGATACCATATACACATTAAGATAGCTTCCACATGAAGAATTTACTATTTTTTAAAACAATTCATGTGAAACAGACTGTTTTCATGCATTTTCACTGCTTTTAATTTTTGCTTCTGGTTAAATGTGAGCAAAAGAAATATTGACTTTTCAATATATTTCCATTCTACTTGGTAGCTCGGGCAAGGGAGGATACATGGAAAATTGACCGTAATGTGAAGAGAAAAGCTGAGCGTCTTCACCATATTGCTACTGTATGTGTATATTTATGGGCGCCAGTTTTTGGCTATTTTTAATACAGATTAAGTCATATTGTTTCTGTACTTTTGCTATAAATGTTATAATTGGTATTTATTTTCCGTCAGATACTAAAGGACCTAGCTGAGTCTAGGTTGAGAAGTGCTGCTGACAAGCATTGGAGTGATGGAGCCTTAGAGGTACATGCCTCTACTCTGTCTATTGTCTATCATTGATTGCCTGGATATATATAGATTATCCTGGATAGAACATTCTCAAAGCATTTGCGAAAGGATGGCATTGATTGATTGAATTCTAGGTTGAATTTTTTCTAGAAAATCTGAAGTCAGACTTCCTTTATTTTTAATTTATGGTTCACCACAGCTAAGTGTTGATCCTTGGCATTGTAATAAGTCATTCCAGATAAGCCTGTAACTTGTCCCATCTATCTTTATGAAGCCATAGAGAGCAAATGTCATCATTTTGGTTTTGATTACTGTATATTAAGAGAGACTTTATTTTATTTCTGTACCAGTGTCCTCTAATTGTTTTAGCCCCTCTTGTGCTTGTCTAGAGAAACACGTGTCGACGTAGCTTGTTTTGTCTGCTTTAATTTAGTTTTAGATGTTGTCTGTAGCTTGTGCCACTAAAGCCAACAGTGAAAAGTTCATCAATTTAGTTTTAGATGTTTTAAATTTCCATTTGGTATAGGAAACTCTGAGTCTGGCTCAACTAGATACCATGTATTTCTTGTTTGGTTAAATATTTTTTATAATGTTCCTATGTAGTTATCTAACAATAGTATTCCAAAAAGGAACGATTTCTGATTGCATCACTGGATTGCTTACATGGAATCTAGTGTTTCTTAAGCTTAATATTTTAATTCTTCGGTATTTGAAAGTGTCTTATCTGCAATGGAATTAAAGTCCTATAAAAATATGCAAGACTGAGGGATGGTCGTTGTATTTTACTATTAATGATATGTCTGCGTCATCTTTATTTGGTCCATGGCAGTACTTGATGGAGAATGTGGATTCATATATCTTGAGCCTTAGCTTACTTTAACTTACAACGCCCAGATCATAGCTATCATTGTGGGGAATTTTAAACTTTGTTTAATTGACCTTCATTTTCTCTCCATTGCCAACATCGATAAACTCCATCTGCTTTCACTTAGTTGATTTTTGGAAACTCCTGAAGGAATAGGCATGAGAACATTAAACTACTGCTGTTTTACAACTCAACATAATCTCACATGTGGGATATTAGAAATCATAGCCTTTGTTACTATGTCAATTTGGTTGGAAGGTGATTATGTATTTTTGGAAGTGAATGGATGTCTTACTCTGGTGTAAAAGTGAGATACTACACCACCAAACTTGTTCCAGAAGACTATCTAGACAAAACAAACAATATGCAGATATGAGAAAGTCATATGAAATCATAGCAAGGTAGTTCACATATTACAATGCCTTCAATTTAAGTGTCTGTATTAATCGGTTTTGGTTGGACTTGTGTAGATTTCTTCTCAATGATTTTACATTTCTGTCATGAGCTAGGATTTTCAACCCAACAGGGATGAGCATGGGTCATTAATTAGATGCTAGGAAGTAAGTGTCTGTGTATATACTTTGATGCATTAACTGATTGTGTAACTGCACAACTTGCATTGATAATATGCTCTAGAAAACAATTTACCTAAGGGGAGAAGGAAAACTAGTTTTCGGAAGATCTTTCTAAAGATAAAAGAAAATCATGTCATCTAAACAGATGAATTACCGGAATTATAATGGGAGAGGAAAATAACTTCTTTCTTGATGTGTCATTAATGTGCTTCAGAATAATGTATTATCTTTTCTAACTGATACGTAATCTGGGGTAATACGTTTCAGGCTGACTTACGCCTTGCAGATTTCCGTGCTAAGCAGCGTGCAATGGAAGATGCATTGATGGCTTTGGAGGTGAGCCAGCTCCTTGTTTGTATCACCATCTCCTCCCATAGCTAGCTTGAAAATTCCCTTCTTGTAACTTTCTTGGTTAATTTCATCATTTTACCTACCTTATCATTTTTGTGTTTGTGGGGAATAATTTATGGTCTCTTTATTGTGTGATTATATAAGTTCGTGAAAAATATTCATGACTTGATGGTGAGCAAGATGTACAAATTGTAAGTACCTTTGTCTATGGCATGCCTCATCTCTTCTTTGGTTTCCTCCATTGTTTTAACTCTGGTTGATTTCTCGAGTTAAGCAGCCAACAACTCTAACGTCTTTGAATTCTATTTTCTATCAGCCCTCTGCGTAAAGAAAAAGGGTCACTGTCAAACAATGACTTGCTGGGAAATGTAACACTTGAGAAGAATGGAAGGACACTGGATTTCTTCCCTGGAGAATTGTCTGCTAATCGCATTACTGCTATTCAGGTCACTTTTTGACAGCTGCCTTAATGACATTATTTTCAATGGTTTACAGTAATCATAAAATCTATTTGTTGCCTGTGATAATATACAGGATGCATACTGGAGTATGGCCTATGCCCTCTCCGAAGCTGATGGAATTGACTACACCGATCCTGAAGAGGTTTGAAACTTCACTCTTGTTCCCCAATATTAGGATTGAGGAGCCAATCAATGTGTTTGGAGTTAAAATTTTGACTTATTTACCTGCTTTTCCTCTTCTGGAGTAGCTGGAGCTTTTGGTTACAACACTTATAGATCTTGATGCAATGGATGGTAAAAGCAGTGTATCACTATTGGCAGAATGTTCGAGTTCTCCAGATGTCAGTACAAGGTAAGATATTCGAGCACATTATTTTTTACTTATCTGAACCAATTTATATTGAAATATTTTTGCATTTTTACTGAAGAGTGCACGAGCCTCTTAAGTATGATCCCTTCTCCTGGTACCCGTTTTAACAAAACTAGCCTGTATCTTTCCATTTGACTGCACTTCAGTTATCTTGTGACAAGTCATAATTGGCCGAAGACGAACTCTAAAGTACTTGTTGGGTTGAATGATTAAAGGCAGCAAGTTTGTTAGCATGGAAGTTTGTTTGCTCATTTCATTTTTCTGGCGCAGGCAAGCACTGGCGAATGCCTTGGCAGCAGCTCCATCCATGTGGACCCTAGGAAATGCAGGCATGGGAGCATTGCAGGTACTTGGCCTTCTTTTAACTGGTATTAATAAAACGCATGCCGCATGCGGACTTGCACTTACAAATCTTCTTTCAGAGACTGGCAGAAGATAGAAACCCGGCCATTGCTGCTGCAGCATCCAAAACAATCAAGGAGCTGAAAAAGCAGTGGGAAATAGAGGAAGGAGATAGTTGGCGGTTTATGATGAATCAAAAACCAGTGGAGGAAGTAGACAGCAAGGACAATGCAGATAGAGAATGAGATGCACTGGAACACGTAATGTAGGTACACTACTTTTAGGTTTAAATAGCTCTCTAGGTTGACACATTGTACAAACATAAGGGATGAGATGCACCGATCCGACGATCTAGATCCAAGTTGGTTTCGGATGCAAACCATCATATGGCGCACTCATTGATTATCTCCATTCCCATGGTGGTGTTGTGGCAAAACCTCATTTTTTCTTCTTTTTTTATGTATAAGTCTTTTTTGCTGACAACAAAGATCAATTTTTGTTTGAACTTCTGTTTTTTTTATTCCATCTTATTACTAGAATTTAGAAGACGGTATAAACTATAAAGTTCATGTACCTCTCTCAAACCCAGGAAAGAACTTTAGAAAAGCTAAGGAAAAGGTGACAGCATCGATTCAAACACCCACCATGTCTGCCACCGTTTGACAGCTAGGTTTCATCATTCCTTTCTTTCTTTTTCGTTTTGGAAAAAACACAGAAAAGCCACAGATATTTTTTAATAAATTATTCTCTCTGCTGCAAATTAAATATCTCTTGCATCTCAATATTCAGTAGGTTTAATACTAAAACTACAAATAAAAACTACAGTAAAAACAAATCCTAAAACGATTTTAATTCACACCGAAGGAAGTAGCTACCAAACTATCTTAAATTTCTCAATTATGCCATTGATATTTTTGTTGTTGTTGATAAATTAGCCACCAATATTGCCAAATGTGCTTTGTTAGTGGGAGTAACTCAATATTATTCATTTTAAACGTAATTAAATAGAATAATGGTTGTAAATTCAAAATTAAACACCATGTCATGGAGCATAGTGGTTGAGTTTTTGTAGTTTTAAGTTAGGCAAACTTTTGTGTTTTATTTGGTTAGATAGATTAGTTTCTAATCATAGTAATTGTTATTAATTGATTAATTTCAAATTTAAACTATCACTATTCAATTTAATTACATTTAAATTGAATAATGTTATTTCTTATTTGTACCAATTTGATCCTTCCATTATTATTGACTCATTTTTTCGTCAAATTTCTCGTGGTTGAATGACCCAATTGATACCATATATTGATTGACACCAATTTAATTCCAAAGTAAGAGTATTTTTTTTCCACATTTTTCCTTTTACCTAATTCTATTCTTCATATTTTATAATTATTATTTCTAATGATAAAATAATAATATTAAATTATGGTAATTATATATGGTGTAAATAAAGTCATTTAGTTACATTAAGATTGGATAGAAAAATGAATCAAAATAATAATAGGATTAAATAGGCACAAATAGAAAAAATTACAAGTTTATGAAGTTAAACTTTAATAGGGTGCAAATTAAATCCGAGCAATCCAATATCTTCATAATAAATTTGAAATTTCCCCTATATTTTCAGGAAAAATGGTCCCACCAAATTCAGCCTTGTGGAATATACTAGTGGGCACCGCACCCGCGTGATGTAGCTCAACTCACTTAGAGCTGGGGCCCCGGCCTCGATACAAGTGTTTTTTTTAAAGGGTTAGCAGTATTCATTCGTTCGTTCCATTTCATCACATAATCTACTTCTATCACCCTAACCAGGCTAATTTGCTGCAAATGAGAAATAACAAAGAATACAATGCTGGTGGTAAATAGTATCAATAGTCAATAGAGGTTCGAATTCAAGTTCGCAGGGAAATCTCAACTCAACTCATCTCCTCTCCCTCTGCTTTCTTTCACATTTGCAGCAAGAAGTAATTAAGTAAAAAGTATGGCTGCCAACAAGGTGATTGCAGTCCTAGTCTATGCCTTCCTTGAATGGATCTTGATCATACTCCTTCTCCTTAACTCTTTCTTCACTTATCTCATCACAAGATTTGCCAATTACTTCGGCCTTAACCCACCTTGCCCTTGGTGTTCCAGGCTTGACCATTTCCTTGAAACAAGTAACTCCTACACGCATCTTTTCTGCCCTTCCCATGCCACTCTGATTTCCAGACTGGGCTACTGCACCAACCATGCGAGGCTTTCTGAAACCGACAGAATGTGCATCCACTGCTTGGCTCCTCGCCCGAACCAGGGCCAGGAGTCCACCGGAGTCAGGAGCAGGATAGCTGTCATTTCTTGGGTGAGCAAGGAGGACGACAGACCTACTTGTTCTTGCTGCAATCAGAGACTGATCACCACCCATGTCTACCCTCCTTATTCGTTAATTAAGCCTTCCCTCAAAGGAAGTTTGCTTATCGAAGAAGCGCTGGGTGATGATAACCATGGAACTGAAGGAAAAGATGGAGATGAAGAGCATCAATCGCTTCCTCCTGCTGCTGCTGGAGGGGAAAATCAACATCAACAGAATGAAACACTTGCTTCCTTCTCTCACTCCAATGTGGTGGGGAAGTTAGCATTAGTCCTGGAGAATAATCATGACAAAAGTTACGTATTGGCGAAGGATGCTGATGCAAACAATGAATCTATCGGGGGAGAAATCCTGGTGCGGCAAATTGAAGAAGAAGAAGAAGTAGATGATGTTCCAGGTATGCAATAACTAGCTGTTTCCCCATTTCAAGCCTTCTGTTATTGTTCTTCCATATTTTCTGTCCTGTCCTGCATTCTTCTTTTCTTTCTTTTTCCCATATTGCCAACATTTTTTACTGCCAGAGAAAGAAATTTATGACCTCAAGGCTGACCAAACCAAACCCAAGGCAACCAGTAAGCTTCAGGAACAAGGATCAACTCCATTGATCAACGTGCCAGAAGATCCTTCATCCTCGACCGGTACGTACGTTGGATTTCTCATCTTTCTGTTAGCATTTATCAAAATAAGACTAACCCGACTTAGGCATGCCAGGTCCAAACCACAGTGAAGAAGAAGAAAATACTTCAGCAGCAGACAAGAAGCATCATGTGTCGACCCGCTCATGGTCTAATGAGCCCGAGGAAGAAAAAAGAATCCCTGAAACACCAACTTCTGCTGTCAGCATCCACAATCTGCAAAAGAAACTTTCACCGTTTGAGAAAAGGGAATCAGCGGCAGAGGAGTCAACAGATGGAAGCATGGCAAGTGAGATGGAGTCTGGTGGTGATCCAGTTTCAATTGTTGAACGGTTGAAAACAGCACTGATATCTGAAAGAAAAACTCTCACCGCTTTATACTCAGAGCTAGAGGAAGAAAGGAGCGCATCCGCAATAGCTGCAAACCAGACTATGGCAATGATAAACAGGCTTCAAGAAGAGAAGGCTGCGGTGCAGATGGAAGCATTGCAGTACCAGAGAATGATGGAAGAACAAGCAGAGTATGACCAAGAAGCCTTACAACTTTTGAATGAACTTATAATTAAGAGAGAAAAGGAGAAGAAAGAAGTTGAAAAGGAGCTGGAAGTATATCGCATGAAGGCTCAGGAGTACGAGGTTAAGGAGAGGATGAGAATGATGAGAACAAGATCAAAGAATGGAAGTGTAAGAAGTAGAAACTCTTCTACTAGTTTCAGTAATGCAGGTGATATTGATGAGTTATCGATAGACCTGAATCGCGAAGCAAGAGATGAAGACAGCAGTGTGTACGGGATTAACACTCCTGGTGAAGAAGCGATAAATTTGCAGGAAATAGCGCTAGATTGCGTGAAGCAAATGAGTGCTCTCGATAACTCGTTGGAAGAATTTGAGGAAGAGAGGCACTCCATTCTGGACCAGCTAAAGGCATTGGAGGAGAAGCTTCTGAGTTTGGGTGAGAATGAAGTTACGACAGAAGATAGTACTAGCAAAGGGTTAATATTTCATGACGATTATGAGTTCGGCACTGGCGTTGGCGTAGGCGTAGGCGAAGGGAATGACAACCCAAATGAGCGTTTTCCAGAGAGAAAAACGATGGATTCCATGGCAAAGACCCTCCTCCTCCCACTTTTGGATGCTGCTGAAGACGAAACAGAAGAAGAAATGAAAATGGAAGAGGATGCATACTCTGAATTTGCTGAGACACAAAGTAGTCTTGCTTCCAAAATTTGAATAAGATGCCAAGAAAGTAGCGATGGAGGATGAGTCATGTTTATGAGAGGCTACAAGCTCTTGAAGCTGATGGGGAATTCCTAAACATTGCATGAGTTCAAAACAGAAAGGGGACAAGGGGATGGATCTTCTCCAAGAGATCCTGCAACATTTGAGTGACCTCAGAGCGGCAGAACTCCGTGTCAGAAGCACGAGTGAGGATCCAATGGAGTGAAGTATTTCACAGTCACCAATCATGTAAGAGACAATAGGTACTTAGCATGAACACTCTGTTCCTTGTCAGTTAGCATCTAATAATATTTCAATTGACAGATGCTGCTCAATGACAGTGCATTTATTTATGATTGGATATATTTGTGTTGCATCCAGAAAGTGTGTGGATGAATTATTCAATAGACAATTTGTCAAATAAACATTATTCACTTTAAACAAGTTTGTGGACATCAAAAGCAACCCCCCCCCCCCCATGAGAATAAACTTACTCCGCTGAAAACTCAAACAGCATGGAATGCTTATACTTTTCCCCAGGTTGAACCACTATTGAAGGAAAATTCAGTTGGTTGATGGAATTGGGAAATCCTTGCGTCTCAAGACACAAACCCGAGTGCTTTCCATAAGGAGCCCCACCTTTTCCAGACACACCATTCACATAATTTGCAGTGTAGAACTGCACCCCAGGAGCATCTGTCCATAAGTTCAACACCCTGCGGCTACAAGGGTCCTTCACTTTAGCAGCATGTTTTAAGCCACCCTTCTTATCCGCACTGTCAAGGACATAATTATGGTCATATCCTAAACCAGGGACTTCACTGATTGACTGTCCAACTTTCTTCTCAGAAGTAAAATCAAAAGCTGTGCCTTTAACTGGCAAAAATTCACCAGTAGGGATTGAGTTCTCATCTACAGGAGTAATTTGAGATCCCCACATCTGAACCAAGTGGCCAAGCACATCCCCAGAATTATGACCTGCTAAATTCCAATATGTATGTTGGGCCATGTTAATTGGGGTTGGCAAAATTTTAGGCACAGCTTCCATATCCAGCCTCAATTCTTTGCTTGAAGTAAGCGTATATGTAGCAGTAACAGTAACATCCCCTGGATAACCTGGATTTAAAAACAAGTATATACTGACACATGTCCTTACAAGTATAAGATAAAAACTTGTTCAATAACAATATAAGGACAACCACAAAACAGAAAAACAGCAACCTTCTTCCCCATCATGACTTTCATACTTGAATGTAATTGACGGTTGTTCACCATCTTTGTGCTCTACAACATCCCATAGCACTTTGTCAAAACCCTTATTCCCACCTGAAGAGTATTCAAAGATCAAAATAGATAAGCAATGGTTAACAATATTCAAGCCACAGTTTTTTTGCTAATTTCTTTTTCTGCTTTTGGAATGAGAAGACCTAAGCCTAAGACTTAGCCAGCTAGCCTCCATGTTACACAAGGAATGACACTTTGCTACAAGTTCACTGCATAGCTTGCTAAGTTTACCATTAAAACCCAAAAGAGAATTCAGAAAACAAGAGTCAAGACTTCTGTTAATTTTTCTTATCAGTGGCACATGATCACAATCAGCAAAATCCACAGAAACCAAAAGAAACTATTGACTCTACGACCACCATATCTGTTCTTGTTGCAGTAGAAAATATGAAATCCAAAAGCAGGTTTATTGTCTCAAAACTACATAAAAAAGAAAAAAAAAGGTTTCATCTTTGTAGCTCACTGATTGAAGTTGGACTAAACTAAAGATATGTATCATAACTGAAAGAAAAATAGCATTCCAATGTTTCACAACAGGTTATAGTTGGCACATAACCAGTGTGAAGATGCTTTTAAAGTTATTATTTAAAAGAGAGAGAGAAAGAAAAAGAATCTAATTTGACAACCCCATTTATGCCCATTTATAAACTCCTAAAATTCTAATCAAATGACAGTTGTGTACCATGGAGACTGTTTGGGCCATTGTTTATAGGCAAAGAGTAGTGGACACCATTGAGGCTGAATTTCCCATCTTTAATCCGATTAGCCACCCGACCCACAATGCAGCCGAAATAAGGTGCATTTCCTTCCTGCTCAAACAGAAACCAGAACATGAAAAGGGTAGCTAATTAAAATAGAGGTTTAAACGAAAAAGGTTTCTGAAATTACCAAGTAGGCTTCAACGGAGTCGAAGCCGAGGACGACGTCAGCAAGGTCGCCTTCATATCAAAGCCGATTGCGGAGAAAAGAGAGTTATCATCAAACGAAATAACGCACCATCACATGCATACACATACATATACATTTGCAGAGAAGATAGTGAGAGAAAAAGAAAGAACGAACCTTGTTTGTTAGGGACGAAGAGGGATGTGATGGTGGCACCGTAGTTTGTAAGGTGAACGTCTAGGGTTCCATTGTTAAGCTTAAAGACTTCTGGTTTCTTCTGCTCTGTTTTGCTCATGCTTTGCGCTTTGTATTTTCCTGTGATTTTTCTGACTATGTTGAGATCAGATCAAATCAAATAATGTATATATAACGAGTAATCCTTTATAGTAATTTTTTAAAATTTGTATTAAAAAATGATACAAAGTTTTTTTTAATTAGTAGCCACTCTTTTGCTCTGTTAACTAATAATTTTTGCGGGCCGCTAAACACACGCATATCTCTCTATAGTCTCTTCTTCAGTATATCAACTCCATATAGTTTCATAGAGTATTCCATGTGTAACACCCAAAATCAGGTGCTAATTTTTTACGTATTCTTTTACGAAAAATCAAACCACAAATAATTTTTATAAATATTTTGTTCGCCAATTTAATGACTATAGTATATATATACAATTAATACATTATTATTTAATCACATACTATATTATTTTATATAATATCATTTATTCTTCAAATTTTACAATTAATCTATCCAATTTTATTGTATCCGAGATAAATTTTCACAATTTGCATACCATCAATTAATTATTTTTATACAACAATTTTTCAGATGATTAATTTTCTCAATTTTCCATTTCTTTCTCTTCAAAAATTAAAATTATCAAACTAGTCATTTCAATTTAATCCCTATCAATTTCCATCTAATTAACTCATACCTAATAGCTTTTTCTATTTTTACTCGAGCCCAAAACCATATACTCCACATTATACGTCAAGTGGTAATTAACCATTTTCACAACAATCCATATACTCAAATAGGAAAAAAATTGAAAGAACAATAAAAAAATAAGTAGATGAAACTAACCTTAAATTCTTGATTGTTTTCTTTCTCTTATTTTTTTATAGGTGGAGGTGGATTTAAATTTGAGTTAGATTTTCTATCGATATTTTTATCACCCGTCAAATAAATTTATATTAACTATTTTATTAATAAAACTATAGTAATTGATATATTATTATATGATTTAAGGTTTTGGAGGGACTATGCAAGTAGGGTGTCAGTATGGTGCAGAATGTACTTGGCAACCATAATTTCTCTTTGCATGGACGCTTCCTCGTGGCACAAAGTTGAAGAAGTAAATTCTAAAGGAAAGAAAAAAAGTTGAGGCCATATCCAAGAAGAGATCAGACAAGAAAGTATATATGGATCCACTCCCAATCCGAGGGAATAAAAAACATATAAAAAAAACAACAATATTGATACACGGAGCAGCAGATCCAAAATTTGTTTTTTCATCCTCACCAAAGATTGATGATTTGAAGTCTTATGTAAATTTGTCACTTCTAACTTTTTCTATAAAAGAATAAAGAAAACTATTATAATGAAAGTCAGAATTCGAACGAAATTAATTTTAATTAAGAGATTTAAATTTGTACGCGATGCCCTCGTTTGTCTCTTGCTAATAGGTTTAAGCAGTGGTGCCATCCTATTATATACGCAATGCAAATACATCGCATTTCTTAATCCATTCATTAATTTTCCCCTAAAACAATCTGTACACGATTGATCATATATGTCTCCAACTTCATTCCAATGGCTAACCCTGGTGGGTGTCATATGGGTTCAATCTGTGAGTGGCACAAACGCCAACTTTCCTGCATACTCATCTCATCTCAAACACATCCTCTCTCTGTCTGATGTGCAACTCAACTGCCTTGCTTTCGCCTCGGATGCAGGAAAGCTCCTTGGTTTCCTGTCAGGCATTGCCACTGTTTATCTTCCTCTTTGGCTGGTCCTCTTGATCGGTTCAACTCTCGGTTTCGTCGGTTACGGGCTGCAATATCTCTTCATCACAAACCAAATCACTTCTCTCTCCTACGCCCATGTTTTCTTTCTTACTGTTCTAGCAGGAAACAGCATCTGTTGGATCAACACAGTCTGCTATGTGGTCACCATCAACAATTTCCCGTCTCACGAGCAAGTTGCAATTGGATTAACCACCAGCTATCAAGGATTGAGTGCTAAAATCTACACGGTTCTTGTAGATGATGCCTTGTTTTATTCCCCCTCCGCCGAATTCGAAAGGGCCGAGGCCTATCTGCTTCTCAACTCTGTCCTACCCTTGCTAATCTGTGTTGTTACCGCATCTACGCTTAGAGATGTCAGTGGTTGTGAGAGTGGAAAAAGAAGCATGAATAGTTTTGGGTTCCCAATAATGTTTTCCATAACAATAGCTACTGGAATCTATGCTGTTATTGGCAGTTTTGGGTCTATATCAAAAGGGTTGTCTCCACTAGGGAATACAATTGGCATTTTGGTATTGTTGATGCTTCCACTTGTAATTCCAGTGGCACAATGGTTATTTGGTAGGGAAGAAGATGAGGAGCAGGCAACTACAGATGAGGAGAAAAAGGCAGATGATGAGGAGGAGATAGGAGTTAAGGTGATGGTTACGAGAGTGGAGTTTTGGTTGTATTTCTTTGTGTATATTTCTGGTGCCACACTTGGATTGGTTTATTTGAACAACTTGGGACAAATAGCTGACTCTCGTGGCTGCAGCTTCGCAACTTCCTCCCTTGTCTCTCTGTCTTCCTCTTCTATCTTCTTTGGTCGCCTTATGCCGTCTTTTCTTCATTACTGCTTCTCAAGGTAATTCAATCCCTATCAACATGGCAAGCTAATACTTCGCCTAAAGAATTTTCTTAATGAGGCACTAATACTTACTGTGACACTAAATTGTCAGAAGCAGATACATGATCTCCGGAGTAGCTTGCATAGCTGCATTAATGGCTCCAATGGCAGGTGCTTTCTTCTTAATAGTCAATAAAGCTAACATCTCACTATACACCAGCACTGCAGTGATAGGAGTGTGTACGGGAGCAATTACATCCATTTCAGTCCCCACAACAGCTCAACTCTTCGGCACCAAGAATTTCAGCATAAACCATAATGTAGTGGTTACCAGTATCCCAATAGGTTCTTTCATCTTTGGTTACTCAGCAGCTCTCCTCTATCACAAGGAAAGGAGTGAAGATCATGTGAAGTGTGTAGGGATGCGATGTTATAGATACACTTTAATCATGTGGGGTTCACTTTGTTTCATTGGAGCTTTCTTGGCTTTAGTTCTTCATGCACGTTTAAGACGCTTAAAATCATCTCCAAAGGCTATACACCATAAACAAATATATGTATAATGGGGGTAGATTTTTAATTGTCTAGATTGCTACAGTAACATTCAGTAAACCAAATACTGAAAAATCAAATAAAGTGTACAGTAACATTCCGTACAAAGTGGACAATTAATCGAAACCGGAGGAAATATTAACTAACGACCTACCTCATGAAGCGAATTTGACACAAACACTCTAACATTCAGACACGAAAAAATTTATAAATTACATAAAAAAAATTAATTTCATCTATATCTCCGAATAAATATAATTAAAACATCAATTTTTAATTACAATTTAGTTTTATAAATTCTTTTAATATCTATAATTTATGTTAAAAATGGATGTGACATCAATAATTCTCATTATGACAAAATAAATTTAACATGGCAAAATAATTCTCGTTATTATAAAAATGAAATGGTAGTACGAGCAAGAGTGGAATAGAAACATTTTAAATCCCATGCCACGCATACACGCAAAGCTTAAAAGAAAATTTCCCGAAAAAGTCAGCAAATGGACGGCTGGGATCTGCTTTCACAGGTGGCTGCCTAGCACGGTCCTTTCCTGATTTCACCAACCAAAAAAAAAAAAATTTGCCCGTTAACATCCCTCTCCCAACTAAAACTCTCTTCGGTTGCCAATAACTCGATTGTATGCTACTGGCTACGCCTTTCACTCTCTCTTCTCTTCCTCTTCATCATCGCTCAAGAATCTCCGGTGAAGTTCGTATTTCCTGGTAAAACAATTGGTTTCGTAATATAGTTGATTTCAGTTGCGAGTAAAAAATTACACTTTTCTGTTTGTTTTCGTAAAGACGTGTTGGTTTTGACATTTTGAAGGTCAATAAGATCGAGAAAGTCCAAAATGGCGCCTCCGATCTTGTCACTGGCTCTTCCTACGGAGACCGGTCGAGTTCTCAGCATCCAATCTCACACTGTTCAGGTATTTCCATGCGCACGCACGCACGCTCTCTCGGTAGAGAGTGCAATCTTTGCTTTACATTATCTCTTCTTTACTCCTACTGCAAATTCACCGTGATAGAGTTGCGTTTACTTTGTGAAATTGTTAATGTTACTGTCTTTGATGTTGCTCTATTGTTGCTTCTATCACTATTATTGTTCTTTATTATGTTTGTGTTTCCACGCATGTGTGTTTATGGTCTATGGATGTACTTCTCCAGTTTGTTTATGGTTTCTGGAGAAATTTAAGTAACTTTAAGTTTAATAGGAGACATAGCATGGAAAGGAAATTTTGTTTTTTTCTTGATTTTTATTTACAGTCCCTAATTGTTAACAGTGTGATGTGGATTGTTAGTTTTACTGATTTTTTATGGTTAAATTCATTAGTCGAAAATGCTAACTGGTCTAGAAACCGTCTCATGCAATGATCTTTAGTAGGTTTGGATGTGGATCCGGTTTTTGATCGTTCATTCTTGGTCATTATTTTGCTTTTGTCTGCTTTTAATGGGTGCAATGCGCAGTTGGTTGTTGCATCTGCTGGTTATAGGTGTGTTTGTTACTAGGTGCTTTGTGCAATTCTTAAAAACTGAGTAATTGAATAATCATAAATGAAAGAAAAGAACTTGACTCTATGTCGTCAATGCTGCTAAACATGTTTCTGTCCACTATGTTCAGGACTATATGATACCTTATCATTTCACAATGCACTTTGTGCAGTAACTGTGCCTGAGAAAGTGCAGTAGGGCAACCTTAATGACACTTGTGAACATGCAAGTGGCCTTCTTCATTGCTCAAAGAGGGGCTGAGTGGGGGGTGAGAACTTGTTAGGAACTTTGTTCACATCATTTACCAGATTCCGATATTCAATACTCATTTGGATAAGAAATCAAGTGGGATGAGTTTTATGGAACTACACCCATAAGGTTGTGATTAATGGCACTTAGTTTTGCCTATAAAATGATTGTTAATTGCATTACACGGGTTTGCCTTTTATCCTCGCAGTAAATGTGTGAGGTGGAAAAAGAAAAAATAGGCATGAATAGAGGAGTATGCAGATCAAAGCTAACATGTTTTTACATTCGATTTATTTCTTACTTCATCTTTAGCCAATCAACCTCAGTTATGTAGTCTACAAGCATTATACAAAATTAACATCTGCTAATAATAAATGGAAAAAAAAGGTCATTGATTTTTTACAATGTCTTTGTACTTTTGTGGCAATAATCACTTTTTTTTCTCCAATTTTTTTATAGAATTTCTGCGCTTTGGTTGTTTAGCATCACTTGAGATTTTTTTTTTTGTCTTCTCCACTCCTGCTGTTCAAGAAAAAAGTATTATTTGGTACAAACTTCAGGTAGTCAACAACTTTAGGCTAGATTAGGTTAGAAGAATCTACCCAAATTGGATGGTGTTGCTGCAATGACTGAGCTTTTTTTGTCTACGTCCAATAGTCATTATAATTTTAATTGGGAAAATAGCAGGTGCACCTTGTCAATACTAAGGTTCTTACACCGTAACTTATACAGAGTAAAAGCTCGTTTCTTGTGTTAGACGCGAGTAGTACTTGCATTTGTAAAGAGTGTAGTTGTTAGTGTAAGGTATTATAGCTAGCAATTGACATCTTGTAGCTTCCTTTGGTGTATCTGCCTTCATGGAACCTTTTAATTTCTTAGTATTTTTACTTTATGCTTTGAACTGTATTTTGATTTTTTCCTGATATGCAAGCATAAGGGATTGTCACTCTTACAAAAGTGCTAGATGTAACTTGGAAGATCTTCATTTACGTGGAATCCAAACTGTGTAATCCTTTAAAATATATAGATCATATTACCTTCTTAAAGTATCTGATGTGTCTCGTTCTAGGGATATGTCGGCAATAAATCAGCCATCTTTCCTCTCCAGCTTTTGGGTTATGATGTGGATCCAATCAATTCAGTTCAGTTCTCAAACCATACAGGCAAGCTGCTTATACTACTTCCCTCAAACAGTCTCAGAACTCTGAGGCCTGTCATACGGTGCGATGCCATCTGTCAATCTGTATAAGTGCAGGCATGGCCTCACAGCCAAAGTATAGGTCAATTAATGTTTGATCAATCTGAAAACTGGCAGGATACCCAACCTATAAAGGGCAAGTTTTGAATGGACAGCAATTATGGGAGTTAATGGAAGGGCTTGAAGCAAACAACTTACTGTTCTACACCCATTTGTTAACAGGTTTGGTTTATCTATTTTATGCACCTTTTTTCAGTGATTTTGATGCCATGTCACCGTGATGAGTAGATTCCCGCTTTATTGTTGAAAAAAGATGAGTCAAAATGAGCCAATGATTATTTTAAAAGAAAATAGTTTTGTATTTTTTCCTTCCTTTTGAATTTACTTCTTCATTTTGATGAAAAACAGTAGGCCAAGTGGCAAGCTCATAATATGCATCTTAACTGTTTTGGTGGATGTACAGTTATACTATATTTTAGAGATCCATAACTTTGTTCATACTTAGTATTCAAGTTCGATAAGGTCAGCATCTTCATTATCTAATTCGTGAGCTATTCCTAAATTCCATTTTTATTTTTCCTTCTTTTTCCTTACAAATAACTGTTAAGAGGCTTTTATTGCCTCTAAACATTCTGTTTCTGTCCAAACAAAATCGTTAATATAGAATCAGAACTAATAAGGTACAAACAAACCATCAGAATCGGCGAATAACCCCCCAAATTAATAGCATCAGTAAATTCTGTCTCAACAAGAGCTCCAGGGCCCTTTATACAGGCACCAAAACATAACTAAAATAGGAACCTAATCTTTATAGGATTATATATTAAAGTCCTAAGTTTACTAGGAAAGCTAAAAATCCTTATAGAAACAGAAAACCTAAAAGATTTAGGATAATAAAATACTGATAAGTAACTAATTCCTAAACTTATTCCTAGTATATTCCTAAAGTCCTTAAAAAGTGATTCTTCAAACAGTCTTGCTTCATAGAATTTGACTGATGGAAGAAAGGCTGGTGGGCATTTTGCATGTTGTTTGAGAATCTTTCTTTGGCAACATCAGTGCTTCGTTCTTGTTCTAAGCATGTTTTACTAATTCGGACCAATTTTTTCGATCTTTGGTGAGTTTATTACTTCTGATTCCATGCCATGTGCTTCAGTTGGCAAATTTTCAGTTTAGGCTAACGGAATTCAATTCTTGCTGTTGACTTTTGCAGGCTATATTGGGTCTGTTTCATTTTTGAACCAAGTATTGGAAGTTGTCCATAAGCTTCGCACCATTAATCCAAAACTTACATATGGTGGGTAGAATATAGAAAACAGATTTATAGCATGCTTATTTTGCTCCCTTGTGCCTTCATCTGGATGAAGTTTTAGCTACCATTTTGTGCAGTTTTCCTGTCTACATAATGATTAATTTACAACTTGCTTATTACTTTTTGCCATGACATGGAGAAGACTATACCATGTAGCAAAAGTGTTATGTAATACATGAATAATGGTAAATGAAATCATCATTATAGTTGGTTCCTTTTTCTTTTGAAAAAAAGAAACTACAAGGAACTAGTTCATTTTTATTCGTCGATATTAATTAAGATTGTTGCAATATGGTTACAATTTGTAGAATGTCCAAGTTACTTGGGTGCAACTGATATCATGAGAAAAAGCAATCTCTAATCTAGACGCTTGAGTAGAAACCTGAAAGGACTATTTACTTTTAGTTTTTTAACACTAGTTGGGCTATGCAACTTAGTCATTTTGTTGCCAATGGTTGTGGATTCCTTAGTAAACATTGTGCATACAGTGCATAGTATAATGCTTTACATGGTTTTCTGAAACGTTTTTTGGACTGGCATGTTGTTACTTTACTTTTGAAGATGACAGAAGTTCTCTTAAGTAATTTCATAACAATGTTTATATGCCAATTCTTACGTCATATTTTTTGAATGAAATTACGACCCTTTATGACTTTTTCCTTTATTTACATGTCTAAAATTTTAAACAAGGAAGAAGTGTTTACCGGCAAAAAAAAAAACAAACCCAGGAAGAAGGGTTAATTTTCAGACATGACTCATGAAACTAAAAGAATTAGTCATTACCTCTTTAACATTGGCTTTTTTAGCACAGATGTATGATATACCATAGCAAATGTGTTTTCCTAGATAAAAGCACCATATCAATAACAGAAGCCAGCAGATTTTCCAACTGGAAAATTATTCGTGATTATGTTTTTTTTTGTTTTATTACTTGCAAGCGTGCTACTAAGGGCATATTCATTCATTGCCCAAATGCATTGGCTTATGCAGTCCTTTGGTAATGATAGGTTCACTAATGTCTTAGATTTTAGCTCTTCTATAATTATTCTGAAAACTTTTATTTCTCTTGTCCAGTTTGTGATCCGGTTCTAGGTGACGAAGGAAAGCTTTACGTGCCTCCAGAGTTGGTAGCAGTATATCGTGAAAAGGTGAGAAAGAAATGGTTCATATCCGGATGTGTGTGCATTTGCATTTCATACAAATTTAGGACAATTTAACATAGTTTGACCAGGCAGTGTTAAAATTGTGCGCTTGCATATTATTATGGAACATTCTTTAGGTAGGAAGTAGGAACTTTTACACTTGCCATTGTTAGTTTGATCTTGCAGAAAATTGTTGAGACCAAGGTAAATAGTAAACTGAAACTGACATCATTTGATGAATTTGGTGGCACTCTTTATATTTAGGTTGTCCCAGTGGCTTCGATGTTGACCCCTAACCAGTTTGAAGCGGAACTCTTGACTGGATTAAGGTATTTGTTAATATCACAAAAGTGAATTCATTTTTTATGTTTATTTTGCATAAGTTTACTTATTTCCTTTTGTTGTTCTCCTAGTTTTAGTGACTTCATTGGTGATCATTCGTAGATCCAATAATGATGGACTTCAGCTTCTGTCTTTCGTTTCTCATTGCAAGCAGTATCTTGCTATCTCATCACAACTTTTTTACAGGATCACATCCGAAGCTGATGGCCGGGAAGCTTGTAACATTCTTCATGCTGCTGGACCTTCAAAGGTTTGTGTTTTAGATTAGTATCATGAAGTTATTTTTAAAACCCTCTTGCCCTGCACATCTTATATTTCTTTATTTTTGTTCTGATTTATGTTACCTCTTTGATTTGTATTATTCTATAGCTACTGCAAAGCTCAGTGTCAATATTTTTACATTATTTATCTCTGATTTATATTAGTACTATGATGTATAATATCTGCTAGTAGTTTTCTCATTGAGTTTTTCCCCCCCAAACCATCAGATTTGTTTTCTCAGACCATTACAAATCTTGAATATAATCTTATTTATGAAAATAGTATGTTTAACAGTCATACTTTCTGCTCTACAAGTGCCCTTAAGTATCTATGAACTATATCCAATGTAGTTTTCTATCCTCCTGGTTCTTATTATATAGTTTATAATGCATGACCTTTTTATTAATCTCAGGTTGTGATAACAAGCATCAATATAGATGGCAATCTTCACCTCATTGGGAGTGATAAAAAGGAAAAGGTAGGGCTAAATGATGTATCATTATGTGACGGGTTTTGAATTGCAACTGTTGGTTCAGTTTCACTGATCTTCGTTATAAGCTTACTTCTATTTGCTGGGCACTCTGACTACATATAACACCAGTATATATGGCAGCCTGAATGCTATTGTGATGAAGGTTTTTACTCTGTATTTCTTTTTTTGTCTCATAGATAGGAATGTAGACAAGGAGACTCTAATCCTAGACCTTGCCCTCCCTACTTTGTAGGAAGTACTGCTGAGATCAAGCTCATTGGTACTCGTTTGTCTATATTTGATCTTGCTAGTATGCATGCTTTATTTGATTGGGAACATGGAATGAGCCTCTGAGTTTTAGAAGTCATGTTAGGAGTTTTAGCCTATTATTGAGTTATATTTAGGTTTTATATTTGATATATCTGTAATATTCATGTAACTAGTTTATTACGGTTTTATTCAATAAGAATAACTATATTAGGAGCCAGCTATTTAGTGCTGAGTCTCTATAAATGACCATTATTGAATCCTTTATTTTGAGAGTTGATGAATTAATAAACTTATGTGATACTTTTAAAGTTGTGTGATGCAATTCAACCCCTTAGGTTTTGATGTGGAACAGGAAATCCAGTTTATGTTCTTTTAGCTTATGAGTTGAGTCTTGATGAATTATGAAGTAAAGAGTTTACTTTCAGGGGTTGCTTTGAGCTTTGCTTAATTTTGTCAAGTGTAGCATTTCTGGAAATTCTGGAAATAGAGTATTTTGTTTTATTACAAGTGGTCTAGGAGAAAAAAACCTTTTATCTAGGGTCCAGGTCATAAGTCTTTGCTAGTATTGTATTAGGAGTCCTAATTGTAGTCCTGTTGGACTATTGTGGTGTTAGTTTGAGTCTCTATATAAGCATGCTATTTCTGTCAATAAAATCAGACTTGAGATTTCAGAACTATTATTGTTGAGAGGCATTTAGCTTTCTTTGAGAGTTGTGCTATTCAATTTAATCCCTAGGTGTGACTCCTAAGAATCCTAGGCGTGACACTTAGGTTATCTTTACTAATTTTTGTTGTTTCCGGTCCTTTTTTAAATCAGCACTTCCATTCTTCTACACAACCACCTAATCTTTCCTTAACTAGTAGTTTCAGCACTAAACTAACTCCTATTTCCATTCCCAGGGAACCTAGCCTCCTATTTCAGCCAAAACAACCTCAAACTCCTTATATGAACTGACCGAGACAGTTTCAAGGCTGTCCTGCATAAGTTTGAGACTCCTCCTACCTGTCCCTCATTGGGTTTATCTTTATTTCATTTAGTTTAGTTTCAAGACCCTTCTACTTCATGACAAAATTCTTACTTCCAGCCTGCCAAACAACCACTAAGTTATACCTACCACGAATCCCTAATTCTATTCCCGACTACCAAAGCCTTCCAATTCAGCCTAAAACACCCTGATTGCCTAAGAAGCAGACTTGCACTGGTCAATATCTAAGCTGTGCTGCATACCTCCAATGGGGAATTTTTCCTCATTTTAAAATCGAGAATTGAGGTGATAAAATTTGCACCAAGAGAAACCACAAATCTGATGCACAATAGAAGGATAATTTTTTTTAAAGAGTTTTCTTTAGATAAGGAAGGATTTCTTTCATTTATATTACGGATGGGAGGGATTCTGGTATTGTGTCTTTTACTTTCAAGAGAAAGCTTTGTGATTCAGTTTTCCTGCTATGTCCCATTAGTTTTTTTTTTTGATAGGCGGAGGTGAGATTCGAACCTGGGTCCAAGTCCCTACCGGTAAACTTTACTTGATTTCCATGTTGCCACCTGGTGTGGATCTTTGTGCTTTTCAGCTGAATGATATTCCAGTCGTGGCCTTTGTTCTGGAATTCTGGTCAGTCTACTTGTTATTATTACTCGTAAAAAGTGCTGGAATTCTGTCCAGTCTACTTGCTATTATCACGCATAAACTCTGCTGGAATTCTGTCCAGTCCACTCGTTATTATCACCCATGAAATATGCATAATAGTTTTCAAGTTAGTTATGCAATTAATGCAGTTGCAAAAGCTTTGGGCTTTCTTGTGCAAGGTACGATTGCACACTTGTGGAATAAAAGCTAAGTGGCTTTTTGGATGTCGGTTCCTCATTGTTAACGTGTATGTGTGGTTCTTCGTATCTATTGATTGGTATTACATGTGCAGTTTAACAGTTCAAAGGGTGGATAAGGTTTATTTTTACAGCTATAATTTATCTATTTTTATTATTAACTATATTTTTGCTTTGATAGGACCAGTCTCCTGAGCAGTTCAAAATTGTGATATCCAAAATTCCTGCATATTTTACGGTATGCAAATTTCCTCATGATCCTCAAGTTGCAAAACTTTATACATGCTGTGATTATAGAGGATAAGTAGGTAGTTCATATTTGTTAATCAGCGGAAACATAGAAGTCTCTCATGTTTGTGCCTGTGTATAGTTTCTCCCTCCCTCTCTCTCTCTCTCTCTCTGAAGAAATTAACATTAAGAAAGCAGCAACTTTATCCTAAATGTAAAGTGTGCCTTATCTGCCCTAATAATACCCATATGATTGGTGTTTCTTGGAAATTCTACAATTAAATCCTCATTCATTTAACTTATAGCACTAGCATGCTTTAGTTGAGGGCTGATTGATTATACGTTCATTTGTATGTAGGGAACGGGAGATCTAATGACAGCACTTCTACTTGGATGGAGTAATGTAAACCATATTAAGAATCAAAGTTAAGCTCATCTAGATGATTTGTCTATGATATTCTTATTTCTTATTTAAGTTTTTTTCTTCTGTCCAGAAATACTCTGATGACCTTGGGAAAGCAGCAGGGCTTGCAGTATCAAGTTTGCAGGTATCTTTTTTGATGGAGATTTTCTTGAAATTTCTTGGAGATTATATTTTAACTCAAACTTACATTCTCCTTGGAGAAGTCAATTTATTCAACAATCAGCCCTTTTTTGTTTACCCTATGATTTATAGAGATGGAAGAAAGAAGAAGAAAAAAAAAATTAAAATTAAAATGATTTTTTTTTAAAGAAAAAGTAGAACGAAAAGAACTTGAAGTCTGGTCATTCTTCGAGTTGATTTTATAAAATAAAATGGGTATCAATAGACATCTGAACTGTCGGAAGCTCTAATGCTCTGTAATCATGCTTTACCTTGGATCAATGATTACATCTTTGGATCAGATTCCTATGTGTGGAGATTTATTAAATCCTCAGCAAAATAAACTGTCTTAAAATTTTATTAATTCATTGGCACATATGTACACGTTCTAGCCATTATGGTACTCTTATTGAAAGATGAAATCTGAATCAACTAATCAGGTTTCAGATTCACTTATCTGCGGTTGAAATCCCAATCAAAGTGGACTTGACATATTTGCTCAATTTATTTATTTATTTCGGGATTACCTGCTCAGTGTTGTTCAAGCAATCGAGCTGGTTAAACGTTTGAAAACATTTTATTTATCCTCAGTTTTGTAATAATTGCAAATAACCATTTCTTCCAGTGCAGTTCTTCGTTGTTAAGGACTTTTATTTAGATAGGCATTTTTGTATGAAGGAAAATCCTGCCCCCCTGTATGTCACAACTTGAACATCCCTTTAAAAGTGGTTCCATTCGTCTGTGCTTTTAAGACTTTGCAACATTCGTTTGTGTTTTCGATACTTTGCAACTGTTGTTGACTGACTAATTGTCTGGTGTTCAGGCGCTTCTACAAAGGACGCTGAATGACTATAAGAGTGTTGGTTTTGATCCACAGTCTAGCAGTTTGGAAATTAGACTGATCCAAAGCCAGGATGATATCCGGCACCCGCAAGTCAGATACAAAGCTGAAAAGTACTAGGAAATGGGTAATGATGTTTACTGAATTTTTTGAATCGTGGACCCTATGTTGAATAATTAGGCATTTGTGTTGTTTGTTTAGGTCGATTGCTGCTCGATTCTTCTTCTTTTTTCACCTAACAATTAGACAAAAGTTACCTTTATGGACATTTGGTTGAAATAATGTCAATGGCTCCCCCCTCAAACTTTCCAGGCGTTGTTACATTGATGTCATATGCAGATAATCTTAACTATAAAGTCATGATTTTATCTTTTATGCACCGGAAAAGGCGATAACTTCAGTTAAATGCTGTTCTATACAAAGTGGTAGAGTCGGGATGGGCTTGCTCATCACATTTTAAGAAGCATCCAGCTCGCCACAAGTCTAGACCAATGTTTTTCTAAACTTACGTTTGGTTCAAGTTTGTATTCGGCCTAACTTATTTATTTACTAAGTTAACTTAAAAAGTTTTACTCAAGCATGATTAAATTTGATGTTTATTTAACTACGTAAGATAAACAAGGTTTTTTTTTGTTTGAAAAAATATGCATGTCTATCTTGTAAGTACTTAGTTGTAAAGCTCTCTTGCTAACAACAAATTCATTTCTCTCTCCATGAGAAAACTTTTTTGGGCATTCGTAAGAATCTAAGAATAATTACAGGTACTTGCAAGAAAATTCATTTTGCTACTGTAGATTAACTGTAGCATTTTTCTTGTGTTTTTATAAGTCCAACGAAACTTACCCAATTAATTAGAGTAACAATTTCTCAATTGATTAAAAATTGAAAAATCATAACTACGCGAAGGCCCAAAAACGGAAGTTCAGTTTCAGAGAGTATGCATGCAGGCTACAATGGCCGTGGCTCTCACAACTCACACCCAACATCCAGTCCTTCGCTTACCTTTTCTCCGCCAGAATGTATCGTTTCCGCCTCTCTTCCACCACAAATTCTCCTTGCCCATCTTGGATTCCCCAAGATACCCTCTAATTCGATCCGCAACAAACCTCAACCCCAACCCCAGCAGCAGCAAGTCCGTCAAAACTTGCAAGAATTGCAAAACCCAATTCGACCCTTCTCTCAATCACCCTCGAGCTTGCAGTTTCCACACAGCTCATTTTGGAGGTAATTATGCTTTTTTTCCTTCTTTTCTCACATTGCTTAGGTTGCTGGCATGGGTCCTTTGATTTGCTTACATTTCAGGGGAAACGAAGAGGAAGTTTGAGAGTGTTTACAGTGGAGGCACCATGGATACACCTGGCTCCGGCAGAGTTCTTCAATATTGGCATTGCTGTGGTTCTGAAGATCCCTTTGACCCTGGATGTACAGCTGCTCCCCACTCCTCCTACGATGACTGATTCATTCACTCCCCTCTAGGAATGTAATAAAAGGTGAATGTTTCTGTTTCTTCTGTTTAAATTCTCGATTGCTATCGTTATGATTCGATTCCCATGACGGTTGATTCTCTTTCCCATTGTGCTTTATCATTTTCCAATTATCTTTTTGACACTATTGATTTACATTTGTTATCTTGTAGCTTTGATTAGTCTAGAATGTTTGCTGTGTGCTAGCTGGATATTGCTTTGTTGTTATAATGTATATACCATAGGATATGTGCAGTTAATTACGATTAAACAGCATGCATCTTCTTCATGTTTGTTTCATCTGCTTTGTTATCTCCTCTGCTAACTACCAACAGTATCTTCTTCAATGGCAACAAAGTCTTACTGTCATTGGTACTACCAACATTAATAACCAATAATTAGGGCCTGATGCAGTTCTCCCTATAATAAACCTGCTGTACATGGACATTTAAACCCTTGTAGCACCACCGTTGTAGTTGTGATTGCATAGACGTTAATTGGATCGACTTGAGCTTTGGACTACACAATGAGAACTAGTGTTCTTGCATCTTTGAGTTTGAATCATTTCAAATTTGGAAGCCTTTAGCTTAATCTTTGGTTTGTTCCTTTTGGGGACAGTTGTGAATGTGTATGATTGTCTGTCATCTTTGATGGTTACTGCTAGGCTTTCATGGGTTTTAACCATTAGCAGACAGATATAAACATGGATGTTAACCATTAGGTTTGAGTTAAGTCTAACCTGTTATGCATCAAATTTTATTGTAGCATAAACTGTTATCTTTGACGATTACAGCGCTTGAATGGGTTTTAACCAGTAGCAAACAAATACATGCTGTTCTTTATTGTTGTTTTTCCTTCTGAGCTTTGCAAACCAATCAACCAACTCTTGTTAATTTCCACTTTAGCATGCAATGTTCCAAATAGTATTGCTCTTCCAATGTGGTATTTGCCTCTGTTGAAGTTTTAAAATGATTATAACAGATTTAGTTGAGTTTAATGTTCTAAATTAAGTAAATAAGGAATTATCCCTTTATTAGGGAAGCGTAATTACTTAGTAGTAGAATATACATCAGACATGGGCAAGGCCATGCCTTTTTTTGCTTCTTTTCATTGAAATAGCAGCAGTCCTATTTATAGTTGTAATTTCAGTCTTGATTGGTGTCCCCCAACCAAAATCAACCCCTTAAACATTCAACTGGGTTGACCCAGCAACCCAAATGCCGCACGAACAGAGTTGGTTGGAACACCAGTGGCCGGCAGTAGGAATTCAATCCCTTGCCAGCCCTTCAAGTACAGCATGTCCATCCCTTCTGGGTCGTCGATAATTTCCCGATCATGAATCGGCGACATCTCTGCAGGGAATAGTTGCAGGATAGCTGGTATTTTCTCTTCTAATTGAGCATCTTTACATATGTTAGGTCATGCTTCTTCCATCAACATGGTTATACTTTTCCTGTCAAGAACAGCATAGTTAAAGGCATACCCAATGCTAAGCCCTTGATTTGGGAATGGAGTGATTTGCTTTGGTATCAAAATCATCATCATCTTCGTGGTGGTCGTCGTCAGATCGGGACAGGGCCGGAACATATGGATCTAAGTCTAAAGCATCATGCACTTCATGCTTGAGAGAGTCCAAGCTGGCTGTGGATTCAGCGGCTGAGTATAACGGCACTGTTTGGGGTGTAGAGGATGACAGATTTCGTTGCGTGAGGAGGCCAAGTAATTTATATTTCTCACATTTTGTGATAATTTATTTACCACTGCAATTTTCTTTGGAAAAGTTTACAAATAAGATCATCTAATATAAATATTTATACTTACATTTTTATTTTCTTTATGTTTAGCACCAAGAGTTTAAAGCTTACACAATGTCTGTAACCCTATTCCTTTGCATTTTGAGAAATCTTTCTTTCATAAGAATCTGACAAACCTAAGTAACTATCGCTGCAGGCAATCAAATTTACAGTTATAACAAAAAGGAAAGGAAAGGAAAACCTTAAGAAATATTTTTTAAAAATGACCAAATTTTCTGCTCAGATATACTCTAGTGTTGACTGTCATGTCATAAGCAATATATATTCCAGAGCAACAGATGCAGAGGTGCAAATAGTTCTTGTCTAGCCTTCAATTATACTTTGCTGATCCAACGCCACAACCGCAGGAGCAAACTATAAAACGAGATGAAAAGCAAAATTGAGAACAATACACAGAGAGAGAGCGAGCTTCTTCAGATGTTTACGAAAACATAAAAGCTACCTCGTCTTCTTCTAAGTACCCTCCACCATCCCTGAACTCCCATCCCAATCTGTTCACAAGCAGTTCTTTCAGTTTCCTGGTCTGCACCACATTGGATAAGAAAATGTGAAGATTTTGCAATATATTAATAATTTTAAAGCATTAATCAATAATCTCAATCAGCTACAGATAAATTCTAAATTTTAACAGCACCAAAGGTCCCAGAAAAGAACCACGAACAGTCAATGAACAGATTACACTGAAGAATACAAGCTGTTGAATGAACATCCAGGTTTGACATACCCATAGTAAAAGATCTCCATTTACTACCGACGCTTCCAGTACCAATGGGAAGAAATCCTGCAACTCGATTTAATCAATAATCAAATGAGATACTCCTTCAACACGAAAATTTATCTAGGTTACAGTCGACAATAGAAAACAAGCTTGTACAATTGTGAAAGGCAGTAAAATTACTAAATCCAAGGGACGGTAACCATTGAAGGCCAATGCACAGATTTTAAATCAGAGCAATGCAGTTCAATCATGGAAAAAAAGACATCTTTCAGTGGCAGCAGGTCCAACGGAACATATTAAATATTTTAGATAAGCTACCTTGCAAAGCTGGTACAAAAAGCTATCAGCAGAGAACGACGATTCATCCAACAGTGAAGATACACCTACTGCTGCACCATTAGTTTCCGCCTCCTCTCTTTGAAGTCCATATTTCAGTTGATAAAAGATGACCTTGACAAACTGTGAAATGGTTATACACTTGTACTAAACTCATTTCTCATCAAAATAAGAGTAATGCTAGGTAGCACACTCAAACAGCACACCAGGCCAATCAATGGCATTTTTGTAATTTTCGATTGACATGGCACAATCATGATTGGTCTGGTGTGCTGTTTGAGTGTGCTACCTAGCATTACTCTCAAAATAATCATCAAAAGCAAAAACGTCTGAAAAACTTGCTTTTGCAGCTAAAGCAAAAACTTCAGAACTAAACATGTTAGTGGACATAAAAACTGGAAAGACTTGGAGTTTGCAGATACTATTAAACACACATTAATATCAGAAAGAAACTTATGCACAGCCAAGTAATTCAATACCAACAATCCCTAAATTGTAAAGAAAGTTTCGAGAGAAGATCTAAATAATAGTATATAGCTGAACTATTAAGTCTATATAGCCGACGGACTTCAGCAAAGAGGAAAGTATCAGTCTGCCATATCGAATTTTTCACTGGATGGTAGGGAGCCTAAGAGATTGGACACAAAGGACCTGATGAGCACTGCATCTATTCCATAAGCTGAAAGTGCAATGCAACAGAAAGAAGGAATTCCTACAAAATGGAATGGAACTTGCTAGTTGTGCCCGCATAAGCATAATATGCCACTTTTCACGAATTAGTTACTCAAGACCAATACATAACCTCAAGGATAAGGATTAAGCAGAACTCATGTAATGATTCATGTTACAGAACTTGTTTCAGAACCACCATAAGATTCTCAAACAGAAGATAGAAAAGTTTCAATTATGAAAGAATCAAATGATTACCTTAACAAATAGTAAACTTCTTGTGCAGAAAGGCTGCAAAAAAATTAATAGTAAGGCAACCGATTAACCGCGAATGAGAAACCTTTATCAAAATCTGCTTCCAAGTCACAAAGGAGATATGAAAACTATCCACAACATTAAGCCAGAAAATACCAAGATTTAAGCAACATGGGGAAAATAAATAAATAGATACCAGCTGCTAATACGGAATTAGTCAGAGACAACTTTAATAGACAAATTACTCGAAACCATTGTGAGATAGAGAATAACATTTAATCTGATGGGAAAACCTTAATCTCAACAATACTTCATGAACAAGGGAACTAAACAAACACCACTTACAGCTTCCACACAACTGAAGAAAAGGCTGATCAAAACTTTCCACTGTAGAAATGCTTCAAGTGATTGCCCCATCTGCATAATATCCAAACATTATAAGGATCATGCATCTCTCTCTCTCTCTCTCTCTCTCGAATAACAGAACATTCCAGATTAGTCCTATTCGTACCAGAAAAGCAATATAGGCAAATTGAACCTCCCCAAGAAGCAAGTCTTCGGAACCTCCATAATCTTTCATCAAAATGCTTTCAAGCAATTTTGTCTGAAAAAATCATAATATATCAGAATACCATATCAAGAAAAAACATTTAAAAAAAGAAAAAAGCACATGCAAGGATCAATGATGACACAAAAGTTGTGCCCACCTTGTCAAGATTCAAAGAAGTAAGTTCTTCCTTATTCATTCCTTTGTGTTTAATAAGACGAGGTATCGCAGTATAGTAGCACACTTTACTTGACTTTCCAACAGATGAAGATGTTGAGAATTTACTAGCACTAAATTGATCGTCTAGAGCTCTCTCCATAGCTGATTTAGAGTTGCTTTTTACCACCTCTGATTCACATGCTACCGTTATTTCTCCTCCAATGGGTTCTGTAAATTCCATAAATAATCTGAGCGAAAAGAGATGCATAATTTACTACAGGAAGAGGTATATACTGAATGCATCAGGACAGATGAAGAGTATAGTAGAACAAGGAAACAAAATTAAGTCCAAAAAAATATTTGATAACAATAGAGCCCCATAATGTGAAGCATAATCCTCCCGTGGTTTGTTATCCTTGGTGAGCTTAAATCTCTCACATGACTTTCTAAAGAGGTTGCATAACCATATCAAACTCAGCTTCATCGTTTTGAAGATTGAAGCAGCATGAAGTAGTAGGGTAGCATGCAGCATTATCAGATCAAAAGTTTGACTTTCCATATTAGTAACTGCCAGAAATGTTGACAAATCATGTGTTTACAAATTTTGCCACCCTTGTCTCCCAGAAGAAACTTGGTAACAGCAGACAAGCTTTAATGATGGAAACCATAAAACAAAAACAAAGAAAAGGACAATCAACTGACAGATAAAACTCTTAATCATAAGAAAATGGAGAAGTTTGATTGCTTAAGCTGCAACTCTATTTTGCCAGTGCATGTGCAAAACTCTCATAACACTACTAAGAGTCAGAGAGGTCAACTTTCAGAAGTCAATTAAGTTTTCAGAAAAATGAAACACACATTAGATTGATGAAAACCTGCTTTCTATCATGTATCCCTCACATTATTTATATGCTTTGGTTAGTCAGTCAACTGGCAGCAAAGAACCTAAGCCTTACATACATATCAACCTTGATGTTTTATATCTACTGTTGAAATTTTCCAAGCAATTTGGTAAACACGGATAGTTCTATGTAATCAATCAAGGTAAAGAATTATAGCTGAAAAGCAAAGAAACATCAGTAAAAATGGCAAGGAAAAACCTAAAATAAATGAGGATAACAACTATAGGAACAGAAGATGAAGCATGGAGAGCATCAACCATCCTTTTGGAAAAGAAAAAACATGTTGAACAATCCCCCCTTACAAAAAGACTGAAAATAGAGAGCACTTTAAAGAAGGTGACCCCCTTACAAAAATACACACCTATTCTTTCAACAACATCCTTTGTGATGTAATTTGACAAATTCTTCCATTCTCCATATTGACTCTGATTATAAGGACCCAGATGCCTGTCAAACTCTAAACATTTAACTGCTTGACAAAATCTCTCTTCCTTTATGAGCAGAGAAATGAACAGAAAAAAAAAAGAGAAGAGAAAGAAAAAGTAGTCAAGACTCAGCACCATGTGAAAAATACAGAATCAACTCTTACTTCAATAGGAATGGTTAGAGTTCCAACAAATACTCAATGAGAATAAACTTTAGCTAGGTTTCAACAATTTTTCTAATCTATTAAAAGAGATGGTGTGTATCTAAAAGGTTCAGATCCACGGAGCTTAACTGTAAGAAAAATGAGAAGGTACACACACATATATAGAAGGTTTAAACTGTTCGGGTAAATAACAAAGAAGAATTTTTTCTTGAAGGCAATTACACCATATGGATGCTTTGGTCATATCCTCCCATTGCTCAGAAACTATGAACTATTAGACAACAAAATTCAATTTTAAACTGCTAATAATTAGGACTAGGAATACGAATTTGAATTTGAATTTGAATCTTAATCTGAAGCATTTATAGTTGAATGCAAGGCATTATCCTCGCTTTTTCTTTTCGTTTTTTTGACATAGATAGGAATTGCATGCTAGGGGAATCAAACTCGAGACCTAACCCCTCATCACTTAGCAAGAAGTACCACTGAACTACTAGTTCATTGGTTGCAGCCGATGATTCTGGTTCCAACACAATATGCATAAACATCACAGAAAAATAAACAATTCAATTAATTAAAGATGAACCTCTTCTTCTGGTACTTTCACTAGACGTTCGTCTTGTTGGCACCACTTACGAACAATCACCTGCTCCATCCATAAAAGATGTAGGAATGATGAGTTTTAAACACCACGTTCTCAAGGAACTTGCTTTTTTTTTAACATTCTCATGGAACTTGCTGTACATAGAATTAACAACTCTTAGACTTCAACGAGATCAACAAGCTATTAGCCTACAGTTTTAAACACCTTTCCAGTAACGCCGCTGGAGATTGAGTGATCTATTCACTATTACAGAATTCACAAATTATGCATTGCATTTTTTCTATTCATATTAATATGGCCACGTAACCCCAATAGCATTAAATACTACAGATCAACTCTTAAAAAGTTAAAATCTTTTCTTTTTTCACAACTTGTATCAATGCCGAGCTAGATTGAGCACAATTTTTCTCATATATCAAAATCATTTAGAATCTACATTTAAACAACCGTCCTCGTAAAATAAATATCGTTCCAAGTATCTTATATCTTAAAGCATACCACATTGGCAAAACACAACGGAATAATTCATTTCAGGAGATCCATGAAGTGATAATCAAGAAATAAAACTTATGCATCTCCCCCTCAAACATGCAGTACTTTACATTAATTTGATGCGTCACATATCGACACTGGCGTGCACAAGTTCAGGATAGTAGTTCAACAGCCAGGTAAAAAAATAAATATTTTTCAGTATAGCATAGGCCACAAAAGAACAGCAATAGATGCCATTGTTAAAGAAAGGAACACACAAAACTATCAAAGAATACCAGTTCAACACAAGCACTTGAAGGATAAGGCCATAAAGTATAGTGAGGATAAGAAACCAAAAGTTCAGACCTCGGAGGGGCCAACATCGACAAAGAAGCCAATGATTGGTGAGAACTCCCTGCCATCCCTACATTAAAAAATAAGCAAATGAACTCAGATATGGTTGTCAATTTTTGTTAAGCTAAATAAAATACCATAGCATTAAGTGAGGTAGTCGTTGATATAAATCATAGAGTTTCTGTTTCCCTAATAAAGCTTAAGTTAATTTTCCCGTTTCTCCAAATATGACTCTCCTGTTAAGATTCATTACGATTAAGAATGAGTCTAGAAGTGACTCAAGATTACAAACTTCACTATGTTGTCTGAGAGAGTTCACAGCAGAAAGAGTTGAAAGTCAACTGCTGTCAAGTTCAATTTAGACATTTTGTCCAAGTTCAATTCAGGATTAACCTTATCATCTTAAGGCTCATCATCTAACACATAAATGAACTTGTACTTTGGTTACTCCTTTTTAATATATTTTTAATTTATTTTTGTTTTGAACAAAGGAAGTATTATTAAAAATTAAAATTAATGATATGACGTGGAAAAATAGACAGATGGCACAATGTGATAGGAGTGGTACTGACTGGTTGGTACCCGCATGTGTACTGCTGAAGGTTTTGCCAAACAAGGCCTTATGCACGGAGCTCTCGTGTTTGGCGAAGCAGAAAGAGAAATGGCAAAATTCTCTGTTGGAAGAGAAAATGGAGAAGGACCCAGTAATCCACGTCCAGGGAAGCAAGCAAGGATCTCCCGTCCCTTCTGTGAAGATGGCGGCTACGAAGATCTTGACGTTGGTATAGAAGGAGAAGCCGAAGAAGCAGAAGCAGAAGAAGGAGCAGGAGAAGAAGATGAAGACAGAGCAGATGAAAGCATGCAAACGGAAGACGAAGAATCAGAATCAGAAAGTGAAGAACAAGTGGAGGACCAACAAGAACGTAATCATCAGGTTCGAAGACCTAACTCCTTGGACTTCAGCAGGACTGATTTAAGTAATCGATTATTGCCTCCATTATTCAATAGGAGAGACCCAGTAGTAATAAGAGTAAGGGCATTACGCCGCGATCCTCGAGTCGACAGCACTGTCTCTGAGCGAACCAGCAGAAGTGGGCCAATTTATCTGACCTTGACAGACCCAGAAGTGCTTGACTGTCCCATCTGCTATGAGCCCCTCACTATTCCCGTCTTTCAGGTTTTACCCCAATCCTAACTCAATGTTGTTCCCTTTTTCCTGCTTCTTTCATAATTTTTGCCTTGATCGGATATGATTAGTTATCTGCCAAGTGCTTGGTATTTTGTAATGGGTTGTTGACTTTGTGCCTGGATTTTCTTGTTTCTTGTGAGTTCTTGGACTGAAAGGTTTGAATTTCAGGATGTGATACTTGCTTATTTGGTTAAAGTTTGTAATTAGGTGTTAGACTTCTTGCCATGTATTTGTGATGCTTTGCGTTACAACTAAAGTCTATGTATTTGTTATGCTTTGCATTACAACTAAAGTCTAAGATGGAAGACTGTTCGATTTCAATCCTGGGTATTGGAAGAGGTGATTGGAGTAAGAGGGGCAGCAAGGAACAATTTTTTTTTCTCGGTAACCTTTAACTGGCGTGGAGATGCAACTATAAGTCATGATTTTGCTGGAGGAAAAAAGAAGAAGCTTTCATGGTTGATTGTATTACAGTTTTTGTTGGTACATTAGAAATTAAAATTTGCAAGGTCCATTAGTAAGAGAGCTCATTAGAGCTCCGTTATAGAGCTGAAGTTAGTGGTTTTAATGAAGCTTCATTGGCTGAGTGTGTCTGATCAGTGGGAAGCTGAAATTAGAATGACCTTGATGGTAACTTGTCTTGGGGCTTTTCACAGGAGCCAAAAAGAAATAGTATTTTTATTATTATTATTCTTGGGAGTTTGGTGGATAGAAATACTAGAATCTTCAGAGCTTATCATCTATCAAAATGATTATTTTTTTGGTTCTTTTTTATGGTTATTGGGAGAAGTTAGGACTTGAACCTAAGACCTATTTCCTTGCCTAATATGAGATGAAATGTGGGGTATGGGTGCTGTGCTATCAAGACAGAATAGGACTCTAGTTCACGCACGTCCATAGGGGAAGAGAGGATTTAGTTTTCTAATAAGTAGAAGATAAACCATATTGTATCTGATGCTCTTCAAAATCAGGATTCAGGAATAATACAGGAGCATCATTAAAAGAAGGAAGCACACATGCAAGTGTAGCTCATGGCTACTAACTCCCATGATCAATATCATTAGCGGGATACCCATATTTCAAATCAATTACTCTCACTCAGTATGGGAAGCTAATGTAAGCAAGTGAAATTTAACTAGGGAAAGGAATGGAAAGGAAAGAAAATAAACTTTTTATTTCCTTTGAGTGTCATCTTAAGAAGAAAGGAAACTGATGAGCGAATTTACTTTTATGTCTAATTGATGATATTTAAAAGATGAAATCTAGACGTTTAAAATAGGAACACATGAGTTAAAATTTTAATTTCCTTCCATTTCCTCCCATAACTGGGAGGAAATGTATTTTAAGGTAGGAGGGAAATAGAGCTATGAAATTTCCCTTTCTTTCCACTCCTTTCCCTCCCTTTTCACCACTTACTTTTATTCCCATACAAGGGAATTTAACAAATTTCCATTCAATTCCATTCCATTCCTTTCCCTCATCCCATACATGGGAATTTAACAGTTCTAGGGGAATTCTCACAACTAGTTTCCTGGAGTAGTCCAATACAGAAAGAGAGAGAGAGATGCAATTACTGTAATTTGTGTCCTTCTTCTTTAAATGGGCTCTATGCCTTTGTCATGACATGTGCTTTTTTTATTTAAATATTCTTTATGTGACTTGTTTTTTGTTACTAAGGCTTTAACTAAGTTTGCTGTGTTATTTAGAAAATTAGAAGAAAAGAATGTGGATGCAAAATGGTTTTAATTATGCATGAATACTAAAACGATCGAAACAACTATGTCCTGATTTTTCTAAGATTACTTGTTCTGACAACCTTATAGTTTGTTCGATTTTTCTCATGAAAGTTCTGTGATGAAGCTCATTTTATTTCCTTACCATCAATCTGTGAGCAATTCTGGTTGATAGTTTGCATTGAAGGGATATTGGATACAATGCTTATGTTTTTATTTTTCATTTGGTTGTTCTCTTATTTTGTGTGGGATTGGTTTATGGTGTGAACTTGTCTAGTTCTTAGCGGGAACAACTCTAGTAATTTTAAATTGAAACTGTTTTTATAATTTATAAATTGATTCCAGAAATTGAGGAAAAGAAAGTTAATAATACAGATCATCATTGGGGAATGCTCTACTCAAAGAAATTTATAGCTGTCATGGAATATCAGTTCCCCCAATTTGAGATCACCAAATGAACAGTCATTGATTCTCAATTGGATACTCTACCGTACTAGGATAAATGGTTGAATTAAAAGCTTACATATATATAAAAGGTTATTAGGCAAAATTTGTGCTACCATTTGATGTTTATATTCTTTACTAGTTGACCATTAAATCTTATGCATTGATAACATTGTTCTTGCTTGGCACCCAGTGTGAGAACGGACATACAACTTGCTCTTCTTGCTGCGAAAAGGTTGCACATAAATGTCCTTCCTGCTCATTGCCTACCGGGTATAACCGTTGTAGGGCCATTGAGAAGGTTATTGAATCAGTGAATACATCATGCCAGAACTCAAAGTATGGGTGCAAAGAATCCATTTCTTACAGCAAGAAATTTGATCATGACAAGACATGCATCTACTCACCTTGTTCATGCCCTCTGTCTACTTGCAACTTCATCAGCTCATCCAAGCAGTTATACCAACATTTTAGTAGCAAACATGGAGGCTCTGTTTTACGCTTTGAGTACAACAAGACCTTTCCTGTCTTCTTTACTCCGAGTGAGATATTCTTGGTTCTCCAAGAAGAGAAGGAAGGTGTTTTATTCATTCTGAGCACTGGAGGGGGATTACTTGGGAATTTTATCACCGTTAGTTGTATTGGCCCCCCCTCATCAAAGGAAGGGAACTTGTATGAGGTGACAGCTAAAATGGAGGGAAGCAGTCTCAGATTTCAATCTCTTACAAAAAATGTTCAGAGAAGAATTTATCAACCTTCTTCACTGGGTTGTTTCCTTCTAGTTCCATGTGATTTCTTGGGTTCTTTTGGACAGATCACTTTGGATCTTTGCATATGGCGTTGTGGTGAACGTCCTGCAAACTTTCTAACAAATACAGGTGCTGCTTAACGCAGTTGTGAATATTTGCACCAAGAGGTCTCCCAGTTGTTGAAAAAGTTTGAATTGTTACGTTGATGCTGAGAGTATCCAAGTAATATCACCACTCTTGCTCTCAGTAATCCCTCTTTTATTTTTGTGCATTGTACTGTTTATATGCTTTTAGACTTGTCTGTTTACGGTTCCATTGTTATCCGTCAAGCTTTGGTACTCGTATGTGATTTAGACTTGTCTTCTATTTTTGCATTAAACTCCTCTCGTCTAGGGGAAGAAACTCCATTCATAGTATGCAAGACCGATAGTGTTTTTGTACGATACCATTCCATATTCATGCGTAGGGGGTAGATTATTTTCTGCTTCCAGGCACAGGTTCGTGCATCTGTATCTTTGTACTACACAGCAGTCTGCATTTCCAGAAAATAATGGGACAAATGGTCATTGGAAGAACTCTGTGGCGCATGGCGGTGAGGGAGGGAGGGACAGTTGGATATTAAGAAATATTGTTGCGAGCAAAGATGATGAAGAGAAGCCCCTGGAAGAGGGAGGAGTACGGAGAGGAAATGGGAGGAGATTTAGACGGTGAAGATGAGCTAATAGTTCTTTGCTTGTCTTATCGATGATAAAGATACCGTACATAATAGACAAGTCTCGCGCCGTGCCTGAGTATACTAGTAATAAAATATTAAAATAGAAACATTATTCAATTTAAATATAATATTAGTATGTTTGAAAGATCTGCCTTTTTATTAATACATATTACTATAATGCCGTCAAAAAAAAATCTGAAAAAAAGTGCGACATGATTTCCTTGTAAAAGCTATCGAAACCATAATCCGCCAAAATACAATGGCTAGAGAGTTGAGAATACAGTTTATGGGCCAATGTCTTTCAAAAATGAGAAAAACAAAACTCTGCCTAAATCTCAGCTTGCATATCACATATCTGTCTTAGATAAACTATCACTTTCCGTTAGTTTCTTCAGCTTTTGACCACGCAAGCCATTCCAAAAGGCAGCTGCACTTGTTACCTTCTTGCCTGGGAGCTGAACCTCCAAAATCTGATATGTTTACCCAACAATAAAATCGGATTACCGTCAGGCGCAGCATATATCTCGATTTTCAGAAAAGAACATAAAGATTTAAAGTCATACAGACCTCAAGCGCTGTGCGGCTTCCGCATGGAACTACTAAAGAGCCTTTCACAAAGGTGATCTCATCTCCATTACCCTGAATAATTTCATGTTGGTAAACTCTAGTACTGATGATCTTTAGTTCAATGACATTGCTGTCACCATCTTTATTGTCAGAAAGTACAACTTTCGCTCTCGTCCCTGGCCAGCCTGCAAATGCACGAACCTACAAATGTGGCATGTAATATTCTACACTCAGACTAGAATCTAGATAGGGAGAAGACCATTGGGTTTGGGCGAATAGTGAGAAGTTAGGAGCCTTAATAATACGTTGCAGATTGAAAATCCTTCTAACACCAAAATAAAGGCCAGATAGAGACCTGACCTTATTATGTATGACACAAGCTTCCTGGTCAAAGGACAGCCAAGACTCCTCAGGATTAATCTAGACAAGGAAGAGAAACTAATTACTAGATGCTTTTTACATGGTAAATAGCAGCACAGAAATCATATTTGGCAATGCGTTTCTCATGCTTGCATGGTAAATAGCAGTGTAAGAGGTCAACTGAGTTAAAAAGAGGCTTCAGAGACATGAGAATTTCCTTTACTGCGTTTCTCATACTTGCATAATCACTAAATTTTGCATTGCATGACTGAAATTCATTACCATCGGTAATAAAATAAACGGGCACAGTAGTAATTTTTTTGCATTCAAGGATTCTAATTTTTACATCATCACTCTCAGAGAGTAGGTTAAATCAAAGGATTAATTTTATCGAGAATAAGAAAATGAAAGATCACAAATGACAATAGAAGCATCACAAACTTTTTTAAAGATACTCCCAAATTAATATAATGTACAAGAGTTATCGAATCATTTTTTGCTGTCAATAAAATTTAGTGTGGAAAAGCCAGTCTATACCAATGCTTAATGATTCTTAAGATTTCCAGCATACTTTCTTATCCTAAATTCCAAATATGCTAAACAATAGCATCCACCAGCGTGCCATATTTATTAATTAGTATCAATATAGCATAGTGAAATAAACTGTAGGAAAATCAAGTCCTAAAAGAGGCAAGAAAAGGCTCAACAAATATTTCTAGCCATCAAATAGAAGCAAACTTAAAAGAAAGGAAACTAGGGGATAAAAACACAAGAAAACATTCTAATGCAGCTTTATAAGAAAAAAAATCAAAGAAAAACCTTGAAACATGCAGAATGCATATATTACCATCCCCTTAGCTCCTATGGGTATATAAAAAGAAACTTTTATTAAGTTAAAATCAAAAGGTCTGTAAAGTCTCGAGTAAGCATGTATATGTGTGTGTGACAGAGAAGATACCTTTGGAGCCAAAGTAGCTTTTGAATTATCTTGAGGTTGAGCTTTTACCCTGGCAGACCCATCAAGTATGGATGGCAACTCTTGAATCAGCATTTTAGATCCTGCATTCGTTATCAGTAGATTGCTTCACCATTATCTTAAAACAAATATGTAAGGTCAATGCTAAAGGGTAAGACGTACCTTTTGAAAAAAGCAATGTTAATAGCTCAGGCGCCTGCAAGCATACACACATAAATTAGCTAAAAATGCTAAAAGCAGAAATGACATTTAAAGTAGGATGAAAAATTCACAATGGTAAGAGAGCTTGAGCAACGAAGTACAAGCACATAGTTTTGCATCTAGAATAAGGTTGCTTCAAGAAGAAAATGATCGTTCCCAGTATACAAGAAAAGCCAACCAAACCCAGCTCAGGGAGAACAATTAATGTGGGTAAGGCACAATGACCCATTGGCCTTACCTATATAGTTCTCATGCCGATATACTGTCAACTTCCTAACAAAACAATGATATTTAAGTGGGGCTAAAATAGAGCAGTGGAATTCTAGCTTAACCCCACCAACCCAAAAGAGTAACATCCGTACCTTAATCTGATCGTCTACTTCTAGCCTCCCACAGGCAATAACAGGTCCAGCATCTAGAGCACGGACAGTGAACGCTATCGACACTCCAGTTTCTTTAGCACCATCCTAAAGCAGAGACTCGTAAATGCAATTGCACAAGTTGTAAGTGGATAAGCACTTTAATGAACTAACATGGACAACCTATAACAATGTGGAACCTGCAATGCTCTTTGAACAGGAGCAGCACCACGGTAAAGAGGTAGCAGACTTGGGTGTATATTCACTGTCCCTGAGAAAATCAGAAGAATTTGAGAACTTAGAAAACAAAATAATAGTTTCATTGTCAAGATATCTTTATCTTATCTTCAAATTATTCAGCTTTTACAAAAAATCTATGAATTGTCAACTACCAATCACTAAATTAGGAAATGGTTGACACCAACATATACATGCATTGCCAGTTATTGAACATTATTTTCGCATCTACATTCACATTAGGTCAGTTTGTAACAAGGGTGTTGCTAGGTTTAAATGACATTATCAGGAGGATTAACAGTTCATTGGCTGAAATTTTCGAGTCGTTAAACAGATAAACATTGAAACACCTAATCTTAGCAAAGCAGGAGTAGATTTCTTGTCAGAAATGTTGGTCCGTTTAAAATGCTTTTCTGGGGACACATTTCACCATGAAAAGAACCATATGTTTGCTGCAGCTATTGCTTTTGTTCTTTCACTAGCCGCATAGCCTCATGACAGAGTTCATTGGAGCATGAATAAAATTTTCTTTTACCAAAAACCAAAGTTCTTTGCAGGAGTAAAATGGCCTGCTAAATGTTTATTATTTATTCCCCCTTTCTCTAAGTGAGAATAGTAAACTATACAAATACTTTCTTCAGGTATTAATAATGCATTAAAGGATTTAAAGACAGTCACAGCCCACATACATGAAAACATACAAGGAAAGCAACAGAAAACTGTACGAGTGAAAGATAATTACAGCTGATGAGGTGGCATTAATCAAGGAAAATGAGTCACAATCAATAGCCATGTGAAAATTTTCAAAACATATACGTTTTTATATTATCGTTGTCAACATTCCACACAGGTACCAAATTCTTTGTATTGTGTTCTATAACATGTATACACTTGTTCTCGTTATATTAGCTTCCCAGGGTAAAGCGGTAGCAGACTTGGGTCTATATTCACCGTCTCTGAAAATCAGATGGGAAATTGAAAAACATAAAGGCCCAAACCATGTTTCTTATTTCAAAATACTTTTGGTGGAAAAATAATTACCCATACACGATTTTATATTGAATTAAGATTTCTTATGCAGACTGCAGCGAACCTACGCCTTTATTTTCAATACCAAGCTTCTAGCATTATACTAGACGATGGACATTGACACCAACCAATAGGAAATATGAGTTGGCTTGGAAATGAAAAGTGTGTATTATTCACAATCAATTACTGGGAAATCTGCATAAAATTTTGCATACTAAACTATTACAAATATAGATTAAGATGCACAATTTTGCAACAACAATTTTGTTTGATAGGCAAACGTAACTTCTGCTTCTGAAACTAGCTAAGAAATAAAATTTTAAATTTAATTTTGCAGAAGACTTGACTAACCCATTGGTGGAATATTGAGGAACTTGGTGGGTAAAATATTCCCATATGCTGCTGTAATACAAAGTTCAGGCTGCAATTCTCTTAGACTGGACAAAAACATTTCCTGCATTGTAACAGGAAGGAAATTAAAGTTTTCCTACAAAAGTTTACGTATTGCAGCAACTTAAACAGAGAAACAAGTTCATGCGCAATGCTAAAAATAAAGAGACTTAATGATAATAAATGCTCAAATCATCCTGATTTGAGAAGCATCATTTCAGTGCTATGCAGTGCTTGGTGTTGCAAATGAAAGTCTAACAATTTTCAAAAACTAAGAGCAAGATAGAAGATCAATGAATCTCCACCAATGATTGTGTAATGAATTGAAAGGGTTAACACTGTTCAGCAGAAACAGTGCAATTTTGGATAGATGCATTGCATAGCGACAATGTCAACCAAGAGAATCCCCTTCCTTTTGTAGATTCATCCCAACAGAAGGAAGATTAATGGCGGAACTTTTTACTAGATGGAAAGAATGTGTTGTTTGTGTGAAGGTCCATAAGCCCACCAAAATGCGTTTCACTGATACTTTTTTAAGAAGCCATAAATTATAAGAACAAAAAATAGCATTTGAAGTTTGAACATTCTAGGAAAGAAATCAAAACCCGACAAAGAGAAATGTGCAACCCAAGTGTGCAGCAGCACATTGTCCCCACAAAGAGATATGCTACGAAGAGGTCTAAAATGCAACAAGAAACTGCTAGAAGATAAAAACTTTTGAGGTCTTTGATGATGGACACCTTGTCATATTGATGAAGCGTTATGATCCCAGGAAAAACTAAAAGACATAACAATAAACAAGGATAAACACTAAGAAACAAAAATGAAAATTTGAGTATGATTCAGTATGTGACAATTCTAAAAAGATCAAATTCAAATGGAAAAACAATTGCTTACCTCTCCGGCTCGTTCAGGTGTGAAAATGCGATCACAAGGGAAACCTCTGTCAAAGGCATATTGAGCAACTGGAGAAGGCATCAGCTTTTTGCCCCTATCTTTTCTTGCAGGTGGCTGAGTAACAATTGCAGCAACCTAAAACACACCCACATTGTTAGTCCATACTGCAGCCATAGAATGACAAAGAAAACCACCTAAATAGAATACTCATGGTCACAGCAGAAAACCACCAGCGTTGATAATCCAAGAGAAATGCTACCATTGAGGAAAATATATATTTTCCAAAAAAAAAAAGAACTAGATAGGCCGCACAAACTAAACACATAACGTATACGATTATCTCTCTCTCCAGCACAGGTTCAAGTATGGAATTATCAAAAAACACAGGTTCAAGTATGGAAATTATGATATTGACATAAAAGCATAAATAAATTAACCACTAACATACCTCAAATATTGAATTTGGTGACTGCGATGCATTGAAAAGGGCGTCAAGCACAGTAGCAGAGACCTAAAACAAAAACCCATTTGGATAATAACCCAACCAAAAAGAATAACACAATTATGAAAATGTGTGCGCGTGTAAAAACCTGAGGGGAGCCCAGGAAGACAAGTGGGCTCTTCTTGGAGGAAGAACAAGAAGTAGAACATTTTGGTGATGCTAAGGCTGCAGTTGTTGGGTTAAAACAGCAAAAACGACGGAACACCGATGAACAATTCATCCTTCCCTTCCCTTCCCTTGCTATGCAGTAGCTTTTTGGGCAATCTATTTTCCCCCGTGTTTTCGTTTGGAGGAAAGTTAATCTCTCCCGTACTGAGTTGTTCTACTTGTAACCAGTTGAATGCCGCACAAGTTTAATATTTTATTTTACTAAAAATAGATTGTACTTTCTTTTAACGATTATTATTTCTAATTTTTAAAACTATATAAAATAAATATTATTTTTACTAAAATCAGAATTCAATATTTTTGCTTTACCAACAGTAGATTTGATTTCCTGTTTATAAAATATTTGGGTAGGGGAATATCTCGAGGCGATCGAGCTTTTTGTACTTACAAATGTGAATTATTCGAATGCGCTTTTCCTTAAAAAAAAACAGTAGATTGTACTATTATTTCTAATTTTTAAAAGTATTTTAAAATAAAATAAAATAAATATTATTTTTACTAGAATTATATATTTTATAAAAAAAATTGAAATAATAAGTGAGAGAATAGGAAAGTTTAGAAATTTTTTTCCTACCATTTTAAAGAAATCTTGTCCAATTTGATCAAATACATTGGACAGGATTTTTTTAAAATTCAGGACCTTAATTGTTATTTTTTGTTTGTATGAATGGATTTTCTTTTTTTATTTTTATCATAAAATTAAGAGCAATACTAAACCGCAAAATTGCCACCCTTTATTTACGGAATTGCCATTTCATTTGACAATTCCGATTGTCAATTCGTACTATTTAACATTTTTCTAAAATTAATCTTTGGATCATTTATTCGTAATTTAAAAAAAAGCTTTGGCCAGTTGAATACAATCAACATAGACGATTTACCACAAAACAAAACAAAACAAAATAATAGTTGATTTTTTTTAAAAAGATCCATGTGACCTACTCAAGAAATAGAAATGGCCATATTGTAACAAATTAGAAGAGTATAAAATCTAAAATATTGTCACTACTACCCCTACCAAAATAGACCCTAAACAAACGACAGTACCATAAACGACCCAACAGACGTGGAAAACACAAGTGTATCTGTAGAAGAAGATATAGCTTCTCAGCTGCAGCTGCAACTGCAACACACATGAGGTTACTGAGACGGAGAGAGCTATACTCTACTGACAGATAAAGGGTTGCCAAGAGAAACAAAGGAATCGTGGTGGGAGGAGCGAATAGATGGAGCGAGGATTAGCGTATGTAGGAGCTTCACAATCGGCAGCCCCTCTATGTTTCTCTAATCCCAAACAGTTTGTTGCGCCAATTATGTCCCCTCCTGCCAATGATACTACTATACGAAGAAGACCCATGTCAGTTAAGGCCTTGAGGACCTCTAATACACCAAGCCACACCTTGTCTAGTAACTGGGATGTTACCAATTTCTCTTCTTCTGCTCCAACTCGGCTCCCAAGATTCGAGGAACTCGATACCACCAACATGCTCCTCCGTCAAAGAATAATATTTTTGGGCTCTCAGGTATGACCCTTCATTGATTTGTCTGCCAATTGAGTTTTTCGGTGGCTCCTGACCTTGATTGAGCGATTTTTTTATCATGGTTTTGACTCCTTTATTTTTAGACTATGATTCGTATTTTAGGGATAAATCGTTAGCTCTTTGCAGTGAAGCTTTTATTTTGTGCAGAATATTATGATTTTATGTGCTTCATGGCTTTTAAACTTGTTAGATTTCTGTGCTATGCGCTTGTTTCCTTTTGTTTCTGTAGACTATGCTTGCTTGTGAATGATTCAAGGGCTAGTGGACTTTGGAATTAGTAATTGAGTGTTTGAGGTGAGCTTTACTGTTTGTTAGTTTGTAGAGCTTCCCTTAATTAGATGAGAAGTTGCATGGTACGTTATCGCATTTTCAGTTTCTGGTGTTGGCTAGATCCAGTTTCACAGAGCATATTTATGATGATACGGTGTACTCGGGCACATTTTTTTGTCAATGCTTTAGGGTTTCATTGTTGGACTTGTCTCAGCCCTGCTTACTTCACACATTCTGTTTTAGGACTTCGTTGTTGAGCACATCTTTGTGGGTCCCTCATTGTGATGGGTAGTTTTGTGGCATGATGACAGTTTGACTTGATATATTTCTTCTGTGTTGGTTTATTGGGACTTCTAGCTTTAATGGGGTTTAGCTGATTTTTTTCTATTAGTTAATTTCTTGATTTATTTATTTATTATTATTGTGAAATCCTATTGCCTTTTGTTTTCAATTCTGGTCTTGGTTGCTTAGTAATTCTGCCCACTATTGCGCGTTCTCAAATCATAACCTAAACCTGATATCTATATGTGAGATGCTCAACTTATTGTTGTATAGATGCCTTAAAGAAGAAGGCTTTAATCTTTCTATCTTTCTTGTTACCAGTGGTTTCAATTTATTTATGGTCACTGATGTTGTACAGGTTGATGATGTGACAGCAGATTTTATAATAAGCCAACTCTTATTTCTTGATGCTGAAGACCCAACTAAAGACATCAAATTGTTTATTAATTCACCCGGCGGTTCTGTTACTGCTGGTAAGTCCATTAGTTTTTACTGTGTGATTGACATGCAGTCTCTCAAATTTCTTTTTCATTCTCTTGGTCATTTATGATATGTTAATAAATCCTGATTTGTAGATTATGGCTTCTACATGGGATTAACAGCTTGTAAATGACTTGGGATTGGGTTGTGGGCTTTATCGGCTAGTCTTTTGTGATTTTTATGGCTAAAAAGAGAAGAAAGCTTTCTAGCTAAACTTTCCTTAGGAGGATAACAATTAAGGACGATAGAGGACATTGAACATCTTATCTTTCATACTGTTCAGATTCTGTGGCCTAGGAAAAGGAAAATAGAGGAAAGGTCTATTTTCTATTCGTCCCTCTGATTAGAGTGTCGATGGTTTATTTGTCCATCTGATTAGAGGGCCTATTTTTAATTTGTCCCTCTGATCAGAGGTTTTCCGAAAATCCTGCGATTGAATAGATACTTCTACAGAGTTTGGACAAGTCCTTTTTTAACAAGCTGATTTTTGTTTGTGGATCTTTTCAATGGAAAAACTGGATAGTTCGTATAAATCTGTAGGATGGCTCTTTAGTTTGTTCCCAATTAGTCCATGGTAACACAAATTTGTTGTTTTTGCTAACTCTTTTTCCTTTTTTGGCCAAAATGAAACATCTGTAGTTATTTGTATTACCATGGACTCTTTGGGAACAAACTATATTGTATCACCATTGACTAATGGAAAAAGAGTTAGCATATATTTTCATCACAAGGTGACCACAAGAATTTGCAATCATATGCTAACTCTTTTTTTCCTTTTTGATTTATTGCTGAATGAAGGAATGGGAATCTATGATGCAATGAAATTGTGCAAGGCAGACGTTTCAACAATTTGCCTAGGACTTGCTGCATCTATGGGAGCATTTCTACTTGCATCTGGTAGCAAAGGTAAGAGGTTCTGCATGCCAAATGGCAGAGTGATGATCCATCAACCTCTTGGGACTTCTGGTGGCAAAGTAAGTGTCTAATATTTGCTTATTTCTTGTGGACTTTCATCTTGAAATTTTCTGTGGTGAATTTGAATGGTTGAGAATATTTAGACATGACATTGCAATTCCTGGCTTAAGAAGGATGAGGTACTCTCTAAGTGGTACAGTTTTTAGGTATCACCTACTATTGCCTACAATTTTTGACTGAGGTAGCTTATTTTATAGAAGTACAGTAAGTGAAGAAATTGTGGGTTACTTCCTGACTCCTGTGAGCCTTCACTTGTTTTCTTCCTGTAGTTGGCTGGGGCAGTGTATCGTCTTGCTAAGGATTACCCTGTAGTGGTGAATGCATGAGTAGACTAAGAACACTGTAGCTTCATTGCCATGTGGATGCTACAAAGATTGTGTACTGCTAGCAGGCAATCCATTTGTGCAACTTTGATAAACATGGCAGTCCTCGAGGGTTTTGCATTTTTTAGGTGGAAACCCAGAGGTGGTCTCTGTGCCTGTTGTAACCACGGGACGAGACTAATCCCCTGTTCGGGCTGAGTCGGGAGACCCACTGAATGTTTGTTGCGGCAACTGATGCTTGATGAAATGCATAGAAAGGGTTTAAAAAAGAGAATGGACAATCTCCTGTGCTGTTTATTTATGGAGTTCCATTGGATGATGTCTTTCTTGAATTTGAATCTGTGTCAGCACTCTGTGATGTTTGGCCAATGAAGATTGAATGATTGATAGCCTATGCATGTAATCTCTGGTGCTGTGATTTCTGAGCTTCTGAATCTGATCCCTTGCGTGCGATTTATCTTTCAGGCATCAGAGATGGGTATCAGAATAAGGGAGATGAGTTACCACAAGATTAAGCTGAACAAGATATTGTCAAGAATCACTGGGAAGCCTATAGAGCAGGTCAGGCATCATATGACGGCATCCCTTTGCATCCTAATGTATTTGTAGTTAATTAGGTTTAATCTTTGCCTCATTCGTCTCAGTTACTTATCCCTGGTTGTTAATCAGATCGAAGTAGACACTGATCGTGATAATTTCATGAGTGCTTGGGAAGCTAAACAATATGGCTTGGTAGATGAGGTCATTGACGATGGAAAGCCTGGACTAGTTGCACCCACTTCAGATCCTTCACCGCCCCCAAAAACCAAGGTATGGGATCTTTGGAAAGTCGAGGGAAGCAGGAAAGCTAAGAAGAATTTCCCGTCGGAGCATACTCTTCATAATGGACATGTTGGGGGCTCTGGAGGTGGTGATGATAGAGGCACAGGCCAGGACAAGGAAGAACCCGCCCCAATATCTCCTTGAACTCTTGAAGTAGGCCAAACAATGTTTGTGTAAGCTTGTGCATTTACTTAGAGTTGTTTTTGTTCTAGTTTGTTGTCCTATTAATTATTACTAAAATCATACACTATTTCGCACGTGGTGCCCACCACCCCCAAAAAAAATTAAAATGAATTACATGAGCTAGTTGACAAACAGTTCTGGCATACAAATAAGCACATAACCCATCAATGGTTTTACTTATATGCTACTGTACTACCTTATTTACTCATGATTCTAGTTGTAATTTGGCTTAACATATTCAATAACAAAATAACAATTAAACTAGACTTATTATATTTTTCTTTTTTTTTCTTTTTGTAAGTTTATTTTTTTACAAATTCTGACCTGGCATGCTGTCGGTAAAAATAATACTCCCTCCGTCCTAAATTAATTAACGCTTTGATTTTTGGCACGCATATTAAAAAGGCCGAATGACTCACTATTTGAAATAATTTTGCTCCGAATTTTTTTTCGAACGTACATTAATTTAAAAAAAGTACGAAATTTTTTTGTTTTTATCTCAAATAGTGAGTCATCTGACTTTTTTAATATGTGTGCTAAAAGTCAAAACATCAGTTAATTTGGGATGGAAGATGTCAGTATATAACGGTGAAACATTAGAGTTTTAACCAGTGTTTTTGGAACCGGACCGGACCGGCCGGTTCGGTCCGGTTCAACCGGATCGGACCGGCCGGTTCGGTTCAACCGGATTTTTTAGGTTTCCGGTCTGATTCGACCTATCAGACCGAAATGCATGTGACCCGGGTTGGACCGGCCGAACCGGCCGGTTTTTTGGCAACCGGCGAACCGGCCGGTTCAATAGCAACCCGGCTGGTTCAATGTAAAACGACGTCGTTTTGATTTTTTATTTTTTTTTATTTTTTTTATTTTTTTTTTATTTTTTTATTTTTTTTTAAATGGAAAAATTTATGTGCCTAACCAAAACGGCGCCGTTTTAGTTTTGCCAAAACGACGCCGTTTTGGTTTTGGTTATTTTTTTTTTTTTTTTTTAAATTTGATGGGCCGGCCCATTACAGGCATGGGTCAGCCCATCAGAATTTAAAAACCAGCCGGTTCAATCCGGTTCAATCCGGTTAAATTATCTAAGATTGAACGGTTCGATATGTGTCCGGTTCAAAACGATCCAATGGTTCAATCCGGTTTTTTCCGGTTGAACCCGGTCGAACCATAAAATTTCCATTTCCGGTTCGCTGTCCGGTCCGGCTCCAAAAACACTGGTTTTAACACGTTGGTCAAAATTTAATAAGGTGACATGGACGTGGCACCGCTCTAATCCAGCGACCTTTCTCCTGGCTTTCGATTTCCAAGCCAATCTTTACCTCTCATTCTGATTTTACTTTAGCCAAACCAAAACGGAAGACTAGCAAGTAGCAGAGTACCCTCTTTGCTTATCAAATCAACGAAAATGTCGACAGCGAGAATCCAGCCAACTGCAGCGGCGGCCTTTGCTCTCTCTTCCTCCCTCAACCACCACCTCCCCTCCACTTTCCGCCTCCCTCGCAAAGTCCCAACACGACACATAATCAGAAGAACCCACGTTGTTTCAATGTCTACCGTGTTTGACCCTCTTGATGTTTGTGTTAAAGCCTCTATCACTGTCCCCAACAAGCTTGGCGACTGTAAGTTCTTTTATGGTTTTGCTTCCTTCTCTCCTCCATTCCTAGTATTCTCAAGCATCCAAGTATTTCCCTCATTCTAGGTCCTTTTTGCCAAAGGGTGTTGCTGACGCTGGAGGAAAAGCATCTTCCTTATGACATGAAATTGGTTGATTTGAGTAACAAGCCTGAATGGTACTTATTTGGCTTCCTGCTGCCTCCTTTTTCTTCTTTGTTTTTGACATGATTGCATCAAGATACTTTGGATATATATAGGTTCTTGAAACTAAACCCAGAAGGAAAAGTTCCTGTGGTGAAGCTTGAAGAGAAATGGGTTTCTGATTCTGATGTTATCACACAGGCATTGGATGAAAAATTCCCCCATCCACCATTGGCAACCCCGCCTGAGAAAGCATCAGTGTAAGCTTTTTTACGGTTCCTGTTGTCATTAAGTTGGTTCAATTTCCATATTTGCAAAATATATTTTGGTTTATCTCAATTTCTGAATGCAGCGGCTCAAAAATCTTCTCCACATTTATTGGTTTTCTTAAAAGCAAAGACCCTAATGACGGAACAGAGCAGGGATTGCTCAATGAACTAACTGCTTTCAATGATTATATCAAGGAAAATGTGAGTTTTTGTGTCTCCTTTTCTTCTCATCTCTGGAAATAGGTTATTATGCAAAGTGGTGATTGTGATTGTTGCCGTAAAACTATCCTAATACATCAATTTGTTTATGCACTAGATTACATATTCTTGGGAAGAAATGACAGTTGCTAGTGTCAATTTTTTTACAAATTACTGCATCATTCAGATCGAAAATGGACAAGCATGCTTGTGACATTCTCGTGTTAACACCCTTAAAACATTTGATATCATTCCCTCACAGCGATACCCCATTTAAAACATGCGGTCATGTTTCATTTAAAATGATAAGTCTCTTGTGGTGTAGCTTTTTGTTGGGAGAGTGACAATCTCTTTATGCATCATGACTCATAAACACCGGAGTTACTTAACATTATATACGATTTAATTCAGGGTGGTGTGCTACGTTGGCATTCAAAATTAGAACATCCTATCAAGTTCTGTCATGGGCCATTATCTCGATACCAGTTCCAAGAATGCGCTTTGACTTAATATAAGTATAAACATAGATTAAACCTACCTAATGGCGTGTTAATCAAAGTATTCATGCACTTTTTTTAACTATTAGCAAACACCCTTAAGACTTAATCCTCACTTCCACTTAATCATATACTAAGCCTCTCCTCGGATGGCTATTGTCATTACACCACTGGCCTCTTTGGCATCAATGGATGCACTTTTATTGTTGGAAATCCATTTTTTGCATTATTACTTAATAGATTTGAGTTGTATGACCCTTCATATTTTCTTAAAGGGCCCCTTTATCAACGGGGAAAAGGTTTCTGCATCCGATTTGTCACTTGGACCCAAGCTCTACCATATGGAGATTGCCTTGGGGCACTATAAAAGCTGGTCGGTTCCAGTGTCACTTCCGTATCTTAAATCCTACATGAAGGTATGTCCAATATTTGATAATCATCTCATATGGTGTGCTAGACAAGCAAAGTTTTTGCTTTGCAGCTTGTGAACAGTGTCTTTTTCCCTTGTGTTAGTATAGTCCATATATGATGTGTAAATGGCCTGGGCAAAGTGTGAACATTCTCTCTCTAATGTGCCATCTCCTTGTGCTTGTTTTTATAATATTTCAAGGTGGTCATTTGAACCCTTTTTTGTTTCATAATGTCCTTGATTGCATCCTTGTGTTTTGAGAAATCTTGACTAGCCATTTCAAGGCTCGTTCTTTGGGAGCAAACGAGAGTAATCATGAATTTCTGCGCATGTTCAAAAAAGGCAAATATCTTTTATACTTGTTTTTTTCCCAAGAAAAGGTTGCATAGATTTCTTCTCATGTAATATGGTCTCCTGGAGATTGTAGAAGATAAAAGCACGTACTGAAGCTTTCTCCAATGAACATTTGTCCAAATCCATTGTTGAATTGTGAATTTGTTTTGATAAATTTATGGCTTGATGTTATTTTTATCTTGAGTTCCTTCCATAACCTTGAACTATAACATGCAAGGTTGATAAAACTAACATGAGTTGCCTATCATTTTGTGCTATAGATTTCTTACTCAGATGTCTGTTTAATTTGCTGGACATGTAAATTTGAAAGAAAGTCATTTTTAGTTGAATTACATAATTTCTGTTTTGTTAAGTGCTGAGTGACTGGTTGGATTGATATTTATATGAATGCATGTAGCCTCAGGGTTTAAAGGATATTTGAGCAACAACAGAATGTGAAGTTTCTTGTATTTACCACTTTTCTTGAATGCCTCCTACACCTTATTTGGATGTGAAGACTTTTGAACCGAAAATGTAGAGACTAGAGAGTGGGGAATACAGAATCAAAATTATGGAACAATGTCTTGTTCTGTGTTTGTTATATGATGTCTTTGTTTCTTAGAAAACAAGGATGTCTTTGAGAAAAAAAAAGTGCCAATTTCTCTTCTGAGGCACAATCATTCACTCACCTTAGTCATTTGAATTATGTGTTTAAGGAACGTGTTTATCTGTAGACCCATTTATATATTGACAATAACCTTGATCATTGTTGTTCAGGCAATCTTCTCTATGGATTCATTTGCTAAAACATGTGCCCTCCAAGAAGATGTCATTGCTGGCTGGCGCCCGAAAGTAATGGGTTGAAGTTTCTCTACTGCGGATAGGCTCCTGAATGAAGCTTCTGGTATTCTCTTTTCTTCTCATGTTTATACGAAGTGAAGTGGCAACATTCTCGTCATGTTCATGTACTAGCCTTGAACATGCTTATATAAATAAACACTGCTTCATGTTTCTTACAGCAATGTGTGAAGAAGTACTTTTGTTCTTTTTATGCTTCATATTACAAAAGCTTTTAATGCACAGCATAGTGTGACATTTAGGTAGAACTTTCCTAGACCAAAAGAGTTTTATATCTGAGTTGTAAGAGAAGCAAGGAAGGATGATGGTATGGGAATTACAGCTGAAGATTGATTGCATGGGTGATAGATGAAAAGCATAATGCAGCAGATGAATGGGTACCATCATGACTCGGGTAAATTCGCACCCAACCATGCATCTCTTTTTATCAACAACTACAGAAATGAATCGACTATAAAAAAGGGATGATTTTATGATTAAGTTCATAACTTACCCATAAAATATATATATATATATATATATATATACAAAATGTCTTTTGCATAAGAAAATGTTTTAAAACATATGATCCTTTTTTTTATTTCCTAAAACTAAAAGCTTATGTCATGACGAAAAGAAGGAGAGAGAGTATTCGCAATGCCTACGTTTTGCTTCTTGAAAGAGACTCCAAATCAAAGCATAGTCCAGACTCCAGAGGGGTGGAATCATCATCGGCCGTCTTTTTAGTTTCTTTCCTCAAATCAAAGCATAGTCCAGAGGAGTGGAATCATCATCGGCCGTCTTTTTAGTTTTACATGATGGATAAAGTTAACACAAAAACACACCCACCTTACACAAACATAATTACATTGCACAGCTTTTCCAATTCCAACCAGGTTAAACAAACAAACAAACAAACAAATACTAGAAAGTAAAGAGATGTAATAAAAAGAAGAGCAGTAGTTTTCACTTTTTCACCTCTATCTCACTCTCATTGTCTCAACTCTCAAACTCATCAATTCCAATTTCCAACCCACTTGTGGCCGCTTCTCTCTCTCTTTTTTTGGAGTTTCTTCGACTCGGTCCCTTCCCTTCCAATTCAGCTGTGAGCTAACTCACTGTATCACGAGCCACCGCCAACGACCAACTTCCAAGCCGAGGTTGTTATCAGCGGCCGACTGTGCCACCCAAGCATCAAACACCCATCCTTCTCGTCCACCCCATACCCATCTCCGCCCGCAAACCGAGCCAACAACATGCTGGCTTGCTTAAAAGCGTTTGAACCCAGATGAACCGGCTCTAACCCGGCCGATTCAAACCGAGACCGCCACTGAGTCAAGGTCTCATGCCTTTCAACTCTCTCGCTCCCCTCACACGCCACTACGTTACATATCTGCCTCCCCAGGTACAGCTCCGACATCATCAGGTCCTGACTCGGCGGCCCTTCTAGCGAGTCAAAGAGACTCGAGTAGTAATGCAAAGCCTCCGTGAACCGGTCCAGGAAAACCGGACTGTTGTCGTTCGCTTCTTGTTCTACAACCGTCACAATCTTAGGCCTCATGGATTTGATGGAGGAGAGAACTTTCTCCATCCCGCCTGATTTCCCCAGCAACCGGTGGAGCTCAAACACTGAGTTCACGGCCAGCGCTTCCACTTCCGGGGACCGGATTCCGAGCATCTCCGGTTGCAGATCCGCTAGCGAACTGGCCATGAATCCACGGAACTCGAATTCCACCCCAATACTTTGAGCAAATTGGGCCAACTTCCAACCCACTTGCTGGAGGTTGTCCTGGTTGTTGGGCTGCGGCGGGCCGATCCCGGTCAATCTGAAAACGGGCGGGCCGATCGAGCGCAAAGCGAGGGCCTGCATAAGTGCAGGCCATTGCATCCCTTGCTTGAGACCAAAATCGATGACATGAACTCTGCTGCTGTTTGCAAAAGCTTCAAGGATTGCTTGATTGGCAGTGAAATGTGCGAATTTTAGGTAAGGGCTCGTCTCGTAGAAATGCATCTCTAAGGTATCGGAATAGGACGGATCAAGAGTATCCTGAGGGTAGATCTTGTAAATTCGTCGGGCTAATGCCTCGGCGCAGTAAGTCGCAACTTTCCTCATGGCACCGACTTGAGATGCGGCAAGCAAACCGATATGCTTGACAAGAGCATCAGCAACCTTGAGATTCTCTTGCTGAACGGCTTCCGCGCACGCCAAAAGCGTGTGGACCAAACGGATCCCTGTTTCTTGAGAGTCGATTAGCACAACAGGGCGTGGTGCTGCAGCGTCAGAGACGGAAGGAGGAGGAGAAGGAGACGACAGCGTTTCTGGAGGGTTGGGTTTGATTCGCTTCCTGGTAGTACTGTTCTCGGCGTTCTCCGTCTCCGACTCAGGTTGCGGTGGCGGTGGATAAGCAGCAACACCAGGGATTGCTCTTAAATCATACTCGGAATCATCAGTGAAAAGAGTAGAAGATTGATGCGTTAATTGAGGAGGAGGAATATTGTTATTATTGTTGTTGTTATTACTAGAGAAATTAAGACCTGTGGTGGTGGTGGAATTGATAGGAGGAGTACCGTTGAGCTCAGAAAGCATGGTTTGAACCCAACCGGAGAGATCTGAAGGGTTGTAATGGACGGTGTCGGAAGAGAGATGAGAGATGCCATCTTCTTGAGCAGTGCCCATCACCATCTCAAGATGTTCAAGCATCTGAGCAACATCAGCCATGTCGGAAGATCTCACCTTGTAACCCAACATCGCCAGTAGCTCATCCATGCCTCCTTGCTCTTCTTCCATCCATAACTTCCCTTTCCCAACACCACCACCAACCATCGATGAAGATTCTTGTTCGGTCTTGTTGATGCTGGGGATGCTTTTGCTACTGCTGTACCCACTGGTCTCGCCACTACTTCCGCTGCCGCCGCCTCTGCTAGTCCTTTCTCCCAGATCTCTTTTCATCTTTATTTTTCTTTCCGAAAACAAAAAAAAAAACTGAATTCTTGGTGAAGCAACAATCACTGAACAGAATCTTGTTATTCTTTAACTACAGAGTGAGGTGGGTGGTGGCGGCGGCGGCGGTGTATTTTTTAATTTTGTTTATGGTTAAAAGGTTTGGGGAAAGGAATGATAGGAGAGGTGGTCCGATGTGACGTCCAATGAAGGAACAGAAGAGAGGCTGGTCCTAACGGAAGAGATAAGAAGCGATGGAGTCCATAATAATCGATTCTTTAAATTCTTCCTTTAAATTATGGCCTAGTTCTTTTTCTTTTCTTTTCTCATTTAAAAGAAACAAAAAAAATTGTAGGTTGTGTTTTACATCAGAAATAAAGAGCTTTGAATGTGCCGGTTCACAAGTTAGGACAATTAATTTTAAATTTTTTTTTTATGAAATGTATAAGTAAAAAAAATACTACTATGAGATGATCACCTATTTTTACATGCCTACTAAATTTTTAGTGATAAATAAATGAATTAATCTCGAGAACCATAAATACTTCCAAACTATTCCCCTTCACAGTTTGAAGAACCTGTTATTGTTTAAAGAAAAATAGTTAAATGTAAGGTGTGTTGTTATACATTTTATTTTAGTAACTACACATAACGGAACGAGTACTTATGAAGTTTTATTTTTTAACCATAATTATGGGCCAAACAAAACGTTATGATTAAATAATATTTTAAAATTACATTTCCGTAAGAGTTATTTTTTAAAAAAAATTATAAAGTTAAACTATTTAAATTAAATATATTTTAATATCCTTTTCTCCTTAATTTCAAAATCAAACATGTAACTGAAATAGAGTTAAACATTACGATTATGACATATTGATGGAAGTGGCATTAATCAATGTTTTGTAAGGATTGAAAGTGTTCTTTACTTGATTAGGACAAGAACAATACTGATTTTTCTATTTCTTTGATGTAATAAGAGGTTGAGAAGCACGCTCGTCTACAGGAAAGTGGGAAATAGGAACACGTTCCTAGCCAGATTCAGTGCCCACAACAACCACATGAGCACATGAAGGCTGGCGAGTGGCGACGAATGGTCAACTTTATATGGGATGAAGAGCTAGAAAGAGGAAAGTGAGCGAGTGCGGCTGAGAGAACGGTTAGTGTCTTCTAGCACCACGCGGCCGCCGAGTAAGAGTGCCGTGTACGAGACGCGCGGGAGAAGAGGAAACGGATGCAGTCGGTCAGTCAGACAGATGTGGGCTCTGAGGACCTGCGGTGGGACCCACAAGGGGGAGTGGTGGGGCCGCGGGGTGAGATTTTTTTTTCTCTCTCTTTTGGGTCGAATGAGATGGGATCGAAGGGGTGGTGAGGGGTTCAGACATCAACATCGATTTTCGGACCATCACGCAGAGTTACGGAAATAAAGGCCGGAAAGATAACGGCGTTAAATTATTTTATTCTCAGGAGAAGCGCTGCAAGTTAGTAGTACAAGTTACAAGAGTTGCGAGTACACTAACTACTGCGCCTTTCATCGAAACATAAACGGTAGATAGTTCTTTGCTTGCCATTTGTTGGAGTATTAAATGTCGTTTTAAATTTATTTATTTTGATCTAAATTATACTTTCTCCGAACTCCATTAAATGTCTTTTTTTTATTAAATTTTTCTCAAAAAATTGTCAAATAATTTCTCCTTCTTTTTTATGTTTTTATATAAAGAGTATAAAGTGAAGGTAAATATGTAAAATAAAACTTGATTTTCATAAAAGTCAATTAATTTGGACTAGAATAAATTCCCTAAATGTCAATTAAATATATCAAGAGAGAGAGTAGTATTCCCTCCGGTCTCGAAAGAACGTCGTTTTAGTTTTTACTTTTACTGTTTCGACACGTATCTTAAAACGGCCGACAGACATACTATTTGAGACAATTTTGCTCCTAATTTTTCTGGGAAGTACGTTAAAGATTAACGTACGTTAGAAAAAAAATACGGATTTTTTTGGGGTCAAAGAGTGAGTCATCCGGCCTCCTCAATATGCGTTCCCTACTGAATATTGGGATGCGAGGAAGACATTCTTTGGAGACTGGAGGGAGTATTTATTTTGGTAAGAACTTCATATCTAACCCAGACAATGCTTGTACCCCGGCCGCTTCTGCTTACCATATACCTGAACTTGCCATTGAAGAAAATCACCGGCACGACGCTCTTGTTATCAATTTACAAAAGAATTTTACGCCAACGACCAAATTTCAAAAAATGCAGTAAAAAATGAGTTTTCCCCGTCTTGAGAAAAGGAAAAAATCAAAATTTGTATAAAGTTACAAATTTTATATAACAGCAGAGGACCGCTAGAAGGAGGGTTTGAACCTCCGACCTTGTGGTTAACAGCCACACGCTCTAACCAACTGAGCTAATCCAGCCAAGCTATGTCACTTAGATAATATTTTAAATCATGGTATTTCTTTGTAACAGAAAACAAAACGAATCATAATTAGCTTAGAATGCCACTTCCAAGCAAAATGTCTGCCTCAGTTTTCTGCAAAATCAAGCACAATAATAGCATTCTGGATTCTCAATATTGCACAAAGACATCTCAAAACAAGTGTCACACGTACATTAGAAATGCATATCACAAAAACTGAAAGCAAATAACAAGAAATGAGTATCAAACGATCGACTCATGACAAACATCTAACATGCAAAACTTTGACATGCATATGGGAAAATAGAGTAGAGAAATAGCTAAAGTACAGCATTGAAAAGACAAATATGTTCACTGTTTAATGATTCACTATTGGTCTTACACGAAAAAAGGCAAAGTAATCCTACCTCTCAACTGTGGTTTTCCTGGGGACAACCTCTTCTTCATACCAGGCACATATTTAATTGCACTGGAAAAAAGATTGCTCAGTACAATCTTGTTTTCCTATAGAAGTTATAAATGTTTACTGTCTTCTGATCACATAATTCAAATCAACAAAAACATGTTTCGTGTTGGCAGGGACAGCAATCGTTCGAAACAATAACCAGAAAGATGAGTTACACAAAATCCTGTATGTGAATCACACAACCCCTAGTCTATATAAACAAAATGGAAAAGAGCAAAGATACATTTGGTATTATACCTGTTTCTCAGCTCAATCAAAACAGAGTTCGCCAAGTTATACACAAGTGAGTGTAAAAATAATCGATCAACTAAGTATTTAGTTTCTATGAATTCTAACCAAATGAATGACCTTTCCACTTTCTAAGAAGTTCCTCATACATAAACTCTTTTCTTTCCCTCGTAAGACTCTGTTTTAATTTTGACAAAGAAGAAGAGGTCAACTTGATTCCTTTATCAATCATATCCTCAGCATACTTCACTGCTTCTGGAACCATACCTTGATAGCGAAGCTCAATAACCAACAGATTTCCAGTCTCATCCAAATCTGACTCATAACTCTCCACCATGCATTTCCAAACCTTAATAGCCATATAAGGTTCCTTTGAATCTAAATAGACCCTAATTGCTGCATCACAATTTGCTCGACTAGGTACACATTCATTCTTAACCATTTCATTGAACACCATTGAAGCCTCTTTCAACTTCCTACTCTTGGTCAAGAATTGGAACAACATATTATATGTTTCAGAGTCAGGGAATGACCCATTGTAAATCATCTGATCAAAAAACATTTTGGCTGTGTCAATATCATTAGCACGACCGTATAAAGCAATCATCAGATTATAAAGCCTGGTATCAGGCCTTATTCCTATCCGCTCAACCAATTTTTCCCAGATCATCCCAGCTCCTCTGACATCTTTACACTTCAAGCATTCCTCGAGTGCTGGTCTAACAAACTTCATCCCTGGATAACACCTCCTCTCCTTCATCGTCTCAAAAGACTTAATTGCTTCATACAACCCATCACGGTCAAAAAGCAAAGTACACAGAAATGCGTCATAAGCTGGGATGTTAGCCGGATCCCAACCGATGTCATTCACCATATCATGAAAAGTCTGCCTAGCCCCGGCAGGATTCCTTTCCTTCTCCCACCCTTCTAGTAAAATGGCATACGTATCAGGATCGGGGTGAATCCTAGACTTAGCCACATGAAAGAACTCAACAGCAACGAAAGTCTTGCCATCTCTGCAAATGGCACTCAACAGAGAGTTCAAAGCCACAACATTTCTGGGACAACCATATTGATCCATGACCTCAAAAGTCATAATAGCCTCTTTAACCTTATCAGCAATGACATAGCTACTAAAAACAGAAGCAAAAGTTGCTAACGAGACCAAACCCTCATGTTTCATAGACTTGATAGCACCCCACATGGCGTCAAACATGAAATTCTTACCCAAAAGATCGACAATGAGGTTCCAGGAATAAGGGCTGTGACGGTCATTGATCTGAAGGCCGGCCCAGCGGAAAAACTTGACGGCGGAGCTGGGGAAAGAGTAGGAGTGCTTGAGGACTTGCTCGACGTCGGGCTGGGAGACGCGGAGATTGGTGGCGTCAAAGGCGGTTTCCACATTACGGGAGGAAGAGGCGGTGGCGATGATTTGGCAGAGGAGGGTGACGGCGGGGGAGAGGCTGGGGGTCTGAAGATAGGAAGGGAAAGACGGGGTCTTTGGTTTGGAGGAGGAGGAGGGCGAGGGAGAAGAGGAGCGGTTTCGTCTTTTGCTGTGACGGTCTGAGCGGATATGGGGATCATCGTGGGGACGTCTCTTCCCCATGGTTGCCTGAGTTTTAGGGTTTAATAATCGCAAAACTTGGAACTGGATTTGGACGGCGGCGATGAGAGTGCTTCAGATCAACTGGTTTTGTCTCTTGTGTTGCATACCAATGATCCAATCCTATCTCAACCTCATTCTCTAGTTCTCTTATGGTAATGTGACGGTGGGTCGGTATTGGATGGTCACCAAACTACATCACAATCCTCGGTAGGATCCATATTTGCAACCAAGTTTATTTTTTTATTTTTAAGCTCAAGATTTTATCATTTTATTATATTTTAGGTAATTATTTATCTAATTTTAATCATTTACTTTTTATTATTAATAAAAAATAATGAAGTAGATAAATTAAATTAAAATAAAAAAATTATTAGTATCGAATATAAATTTAAAATATTCAACAAAAGCTATAATTTTCTATTCCCCTTGCTCGCTACCTACTAATCATTCTTAATTCATGACCCAATCTCAATCCACACTTCTTCATTAAAAAGCTATTAAACTATTATAGCTGGAGGTAACAATCATATGAAAATTGTTAGTTTTTTGGGAAAACTTTAGACGAAAAGGAAAGTTTTAATCTTTCGCGAATAGTTAAGATTTAAGAAGTAAAATATTACTCTTTTTAAAAATAAATAAATAAATTATTAGATAGTTTATCCATTAAGAAGAAAAAAATATATAAATGAGACCGACCCATCAGGGTTGATATACTTACGAACTAAAAACAAAACTAAAAACAAAATCGCTGCTAGCAAAACAACCAATAAACTATACCGGCAAACTGCAGGAAAGAAGGATATCCGCATAACCAAGCAAGCAAAAGTGTTCACTTCTCCGAGCACTGATTATGATTTTTTTTCATAAATTTATGTCTTTTAATAGAAAAGATTACTACATTTTACATTTTAATGACAACCTAATTGAATTATTGAATAAAAACATCAAATGTTTAGTGATCAAATTGAACATTTTTATTCTTAACAAATCATTGCTTATATATTAGTGATAAAATGCGACATTGGACTTGAATTCGAATCTTATTTATCATAAAAGAAGAAGAAGAAGAAAAGAGCAAGCAAGCAATGAGATCATTTCCAGCCGTGCGGCACGTCTAGCGAGGTTAGTGTTTCGCTGCCCTACATCTCTTGATTGTAATAGTATTATATCTACATCAAAGATTATTATTTTATAAATTTTTATTATCCTAAAATGTTACTCTCTACGTTTTCGAATAATTGACACTTTATTGTTTATGCACGCGTTTTGAGGAGGTGGAATGACTCACTATTTACCCCCAAAAAAATCAGTATTTTTTTCTAACGTACGTCCGAGAAAAAATACGAAATTTTTTGGGTCAAATAGTGAGTCATTCGACCTCCTCGAAACGTATACATAAATAGTAGCCAGGAACAATTATTCGAAAACGGAGAGATTATTTATTTTATCCGGAGGGAATATTAAATAATGTCATCATCAAACAACCACAACCAAACTCACCTTATTTCTTCTTTCTCTCTCTTTTCTTGTGTCATCTTTAGGGGCAAAGGTTCTTCTCCACTTCCACCTTCCTTCGCTCCTCTAATCAATCTTTTTAGTTAATTGAACAAACTAATCAACATTCACCTGCACAAACATAAACATATACATAAACATTGTTTATGTCCATTTCAGACACTCTCTCTCTGTTGAGAAAATTCTCATCCCACTCTTGAAGCAAAGCAGGCAGCTTTATGCTTTTTTATGTTCTCTCTTTTCTTCTGGCCCTCTTGGTTTCTGTGTTTTCATTGAGATCTGCTTTCTCAGAAAAAAAGGGGGAAAAAAGAGGAGAATGGGGGTCTTTCAAGGCAATTGCACAAACTCAAGAAGACTCACTTGCAAAAGCTCTGCCCTTTGCGCTCCTGCTTCTTCCATAACCATAGATCATTATTCAGTCGATAATGACCCCAAAATGAGAACCCTTTTGAGGAAAATGGTTCGGCAACTTGGGTTAGCTTGTTTTCTACCTGGTGAAGAGAGCAGCAGCCCAAACGGCGACGAAAACAACGGAGGCAAAGGTGCCAATTTGGAGCATAACAAGGCATGGTTGCTGGCAGAGTCCGGTGGTTGCGGTGGTGGTGCGGAGCTGACAAATGCTGATCCACACTCGGTACATTCTTCCTTCAGGTTCAGCTTTTGTACCCAGGTTGAGCTTGAGTCAATGAACATGAGTTCATCAACTTCTGCTACTGTCTTGATGGTTAATTTGGATAATGGGTTGAATGACACTCGAGCTAAGGAATTGAAATGGAAAAGAATTCAGTCTCTGGAGAGGAATATCTCACCAGTGGCAAATTCTTTGGTCAGATTCAACTATACTGAAATTCTGGCTGCCACTGCTAATTTTTCTAAAGGTAAAAAATAAAAATAAAAAATAGTCCTTTGTTGCTTCCTGTTTCGAATCTGCATTGTTTTCTTGAGCTGATTGTGTTTTATTGAGTAGGTAGAGTTTTGGGGAGGGGAGCTTTGAGCTTTGTTTTTAGGGGTAGAGTTGGGGTATTGAGAACTGCTGTGGCTATTAAGATGTTGGACAAGGAGGATAAGGAGTCTTCAAAGGCGTTTTGTAGAGAATTGATGATTGCTAGCTCTCTTCACAACCCAAATATTGTCCCTCTTGTGGGATTTTGTATTGATCCAGAGGAGGGTTTGTTCTTGGTCTACAAGTATGTGTCGGGTGGAAGCCTAGAGCGTCATTTGCATGGTATGTTTTCTTCTTTAATTAGGAAATCCCATATTTGATCGAATTCTGTTGCATATTATGATCTTTGGACTTACCCATACGCAGATAAGAAGAGAAAAGTAAAGGGTAGTTCAGGCCTTCCTTGGTCTGTGAGGTATAAGGTTGCGCTTGGAATCGCACAAGCAATTGCATATTTGCATAATGGAACTGATAGATGTGTTGTTCATAGAGATATCAAACCATCAAACATACTCCTTTCTTCCAAGAAAACACCCAAGGTAAAGCAAATTCATATTCATTTGTGGATTTCCACCTCTAATTAGTATAAGTTTTCTGTTCAATTGAGTTTAGGTCTACTTTGTCTATGGACACTTTATTTGCATTCATCTCTACTTGCTTGTGTGATCTACAGTTGTGTGATTTTGGATTGGCTACTTGGACTTCCGCGCCTTCGGTCCCTTTCCTTTGTAAAACTGTCAAGGGAACATTTGGGTATGACTTCAAGAAACTTATAAGAGAAGTTAAATGAGATGTTCTTAAATTATTGTGTGATGTCTATGTCTATACACATCCTTTCTGTTCTCCATTGTTGATTTAAAATTTAAATGTGCAGTTACTTGGCTCCTGAATATTTCCAGCATGGGAAAGTATCCGATAAAACTGATGTTTATGCTTTCGGCGTGGTCCTGTTGGAACTAATCACCGGAAGGAAACCAATTGAAGCAACGCGGCCTCCAGGGGAAGAGAATCTGGTCTTATGGGTAGGTTATTGAAGTAATTTCTTTTCATCAGCCCTTTTGAGTCTATATAAAGGATTTTCTCCTGCTGACTTGATGTTGGAAATGGCAAGCTCTGTTATCCATTTATTTAACATTGTTTAGTAGTTCAAAACAAAACACATTTTGATTACCTGTTGGGAGCACTTTATACCTTAGTTGCTCAACCCTGTGCGAACATGGTTTGCCATAGCTCAGTGAACTTTGTGATACCTCTGGTTCGGACCTGAAAACATAAAGCTTATTTTGATGACTACCTGCCTCAGTCATCTAAAATTGAAAATTGTGCAAACATTACATTTCTTCTAAATTATTGCCAACGTTATCCAATGTAACTTGCTTTACCAGGTGGCGTGAATATAGGTTCTATAAATTGAATATAGTGTAGGTTATGACTCTGTTACCGAAACACTCTGGGAATCGCTCCATCCGTATGGTGAGGGCTGTTGACTATGTTTGAAGATATTAGCTACTGATTCTAAACAAAATTCTTGTTTGTTCCTCTACAATGGTACAATGGCTACAGTGTGCAAGTTGTGATACGAAACACATGATAGATTTTTCAATTTTTGCAGGCTAAACCCCTATTACAGAAGGGAAAAGGAGCTATTGAAGAGTTGACTGATCCACAAATTAAATGCACATTGAGAAATACAGCTCGCATTACACGAATGATTGAAGCTGCTGCTGCCTGCATAACTAATGAAGAATCGCGAAGGCCAGGCATCCATGAAATTATCGATATACTAAGAGGAGGAGACGAACCAAAAATCATCTACAGTAAGAAGAAGTCCAATTTCTCTGGAATTACAGATTGCTACCCTCAACTACAACAGTCTAAGAGTGAGATGAAGAGTCATTTGGCTTTGGCCATGCTGGGAGTTTCAGAATTAGAGGATGATGACCACCTTTACTGTCGATGAAACAATTTCTTTTCTTTTTTTCAGATCCATGTTTTGGGTGCTTTCTTCCTTTTCTCTTCGTTTTCTTTTTGATGGTGTAGAGTGCTAGAACCAAAAATCTTACAGGAATATTGGAATTGTGAATAGGAAAAGGAGAATCAAAATTTGTGTAAATACCATCTATTTGCTTGCATCTAGTGTAGCAGGAAAGCCATTGTAGATTTCTTGGTTTTCAAGCTTAGACATACTGTTTCTTGGGAGTCAATTGCCTATTTTCCTCCTCCCTTTTTGTTTTGTTTCTCTCCTGGTGGCAATGGTCCTTGGTAACATTTGGCACAAAACTGGCTTTATGTGTGTATGTATTTGAGTAAGATTCTAGGGTGTTGAGCATCACAGTATTTTACTGTTTACAATGACAGGCAATGTATGGATGGAAATCACTTTTGCAATTGTTTGGATAGTTTACTAACAGATTGCGTTTCTCCCAAATATGATCTAACGACGAAAACAGTTTTTGAGGCTGTTTTGGCCATTATATCAAACAGTTTTTGAAGCTGCTTCGGCCATTATATCAAATTTAGAAGAAAATAGAATTTAATAGGAAGTTACCCAAACAAAGCTTAAAACATGTAAGCGCGGTATTTAGCCACTTTTTTATTTATTTCCGAATTGCAAATTTTGGAGACTCAAAACATCCTCGCCCAAACTTACAAAAAGTATTGTTGAATAATAGCCACTTGTGTGGTTATAAAATGGCTTTCCAATATTATTTAGCTGACCAAAAATCATTTTGTTTGTATATTTTACATTATTATATCGAAAGTAGAAATGAGGAGAAAGAAAAATGATGTTCAACTACCTCATCAAATTGTGTGGGTCACAATCAGGATCCACTTGGTTCTACAGGATCAACAAAAGTCATATTGAAGCAGAAAATTAAGTGACAAATAATGAATGAAAGAATAAGGGAAAACAGAAGAAGAGCATTTGATGCAGAAACGCTAAAAGATTTTAGCAACATCCTTCATTAGGCCAGGATTCGCAATGGCGAACTCTGTGAACTCCTGGTAGGAAATGAACCCATCACCATCGGTGTCGATCTCTGCCATCATACGCTTAATCTCATCACCGGTGACCGAGCCAAGGGTCTTCAAGCAATCCCCAAGCTCTGCTGACGAGATCTTGCCATCACCGTTCAAGTCGAAACGCTTGAAAATGCGTTCGCGCTCAGTTTCATCTGCCATCTTTGCTTTCGACAAATATCAACGTTTCTTGCTGGTTTTGGCCCTGTAGTTGGGTTTTTAAAGAGTCATGGCTATGTGTGTGTAAGGTCAGCCTTAGAAGTAGGAAGCATAGTTATGGCAATGGATAACCTGAAAAGTCTCAACTGTTTTACCCGCAAAACTCATGTCAAACAGACAACGGAAAAGGTCAAAAAGAGAGGAGGACATGAACAATTAGTATCAAAAATTGTAACTCTCATCTTATTTTTGGCAGTCCCTCAGTGGGATTGTTTATATAATACAGTGGTGCAAATTTTGATACAAGGTGGTCGACGTTATCTGCAGGACTCAGACGATTATGGCCAAACTTCTAACAGATGAACTGTGTATCATGTGTGCATTATTGAAACAACAGATCCTATGCTAGCACCCACAGCTTGCATCATCACCAAGAGAAAGAATTGGCGAAGAACTTGTACGAGTTACCTTGTCAGACACATTGTGCAGAAATCCTATGCCACAAACTGCACCAAAGTATTCAGGACAGCTTCTCTCGTTGGTAAAGCAGGAATTGCACCTCTTTCCATCACAGTCAATGCACCACAAGCATTGGCAAACTTAAGAGCATCTCTAAGTCGGTCCTCATTCTGCAAGATCAGAGCAGTCAGTCATGTTTAGTAAAGCTACTACATCCAGGACCCGCTTGTTAGGGCGAGGAAATGTAAAAACCCAACATGAGTTATGCCACTCAGTGTCAAGACAGAACATGATTGAACCAAAGTTCCAACCAAAACATTAGCCTCTAAAATAACAAGTCACAGGATTATGCCTCACCTACTTGAACAAAGAGTTTCAAAAGAATGGCTGTTGCAAAAGAATACAAAAAGAATATACACAAGAATAGCCCCCACAAACCTAATGGTATGAGATACACAGAGATTGGGATGCGTGCATTGCAGTTTTGTTTAGACATATATGAAATTGTACTGAATTACCTGAAGAAAAGAGATATCCTCAGCTAGCTGTGATAAAATACCAGCTACAAATGCATCACCTGCACCAGTGGTGTCGACCACATCCACATGTAAACCCTTAACTCTGCCACTGAACTCCTGACACCATTGAAGACGTGTAATTTTTTATGAGCAATTATCACTTAGAATCATTTCTTCAATTTGTTGAGCATTGCAAAATAAACCACCATGTTTGAACTTCAGTTACTTCACATACGATAATTGCAATTTTTTCAGAAATTGAGCCAAATCCTTCATACTCTTAGGAATAGATCTTCCCTCAAAGAGGATACATTTTTGCTGAATTATAGTTCTTCCAATCAGAATACTGAAGATTTAGGAAATGATTTTTATGATACTCGAGATGATTTTCAAATTGTCACCAACAAAGCACCAGCTTGACAATTGAAACGTGAGTCGACTACTTAAACACAACCAAAAAAGCACACAGAAGTCTAACTATCAGGTCAATAGCTGAAGTCACTGAACAAGTTTTTCATTGGTTTCATTTCCTCATGTTCCATGAAGCAACGAAAACATTTTTTTTTCTTTCCTTTTTCCTCTGAAGTCCTGTTACTGATGGAAAAAGCTACAAACTCCAGGGAAAAGGAGCAACGTGCATTCTGGCTAATATACAGTGTGTCTAATTAGCTAAACAAGTTATATACGACATTCATGATTTTTTTCACATTTTGCGTGGCTACTATTCTGTTTTGAACCTCTTTTTTTTCCAACAAGCAAAACCTTTTTCTTTTACCAATTGAAAAGAAAGCCAACAAAACCACAGTATGAATAAGGATATACCAGGTCGAAAGTTTTTTCCTTTTTCCCATTATAAGGGGGATATCCATATATGATACTATATATTAATGAAGAAAAATAAATAAATTTTAAGGGAGTTGATGTAGGTAGCTCAGCTCTGGGGTAAACATTCTTGGTGCCAAGGGATTCCTTCTAATACAGTTTTATGCACCCTGAAAGCAAGAATACTACAACACATTTTTTATTCTCATGCACACATAGATGCTGACGGATAAGTGACGAGAAGCATTTCACAAGGTAAATGAATTAAAGACCATCTTTTTGGGACTTACCTTGGTGTAATACCTGCAACCAGCTGGTCCTTCAGTGACGAGAAGCAATTTAAGATTTGGATGGAATAGCTTACGAACAACAGTGTCATCATATGGATCCTCTCCTTCTGTTAAGAAGGATATCTCTTCTTCGCTTATCTGAAAGAAACAATTGTGATTTTGAGAGGTGGAAGTACCATATAGATTCTGTTGCGCCTTTAGAAAAGGGCAACGCAAGAGGGAATGAACAAAGACAAGGCACTTAATCTGCATCTTCATGAGTGCTTACCTTAATAATATCAGCAGTTTCCCATATGCTTAGAATGCCATCCCTGGCACTCTCTGCTGATTGCCACAGTGGAAGCCTCAGATTAGGATCATATGACAGAATAACACCAGCATCCTTTGCAGCTTTTGTTGCCGCAACGTGTGCTGATTTGCACGGTTCAGTTATAAGACTTATGGAGCCGTAATGGAATATATTTGCCTGCCATGCAACATAAGAGGAAAACAAATCAGAAGTTCTTAACAGGACCAAGTTAAATCATGCCAGGTTGAAGGAAAAATGAGTAGCTGCACCAATGAAATTAACAATGTATTTTATAGAATAGAAGATTGCTACGAAAGCCAATCAACATGTTGATTGCTGCTTTAATCTATCATTTCTTTTAGATAGAATTTGAACTCAAGGTCCGTAGGCCAAAAACGCTATTTTCTTACTTTCATGCAAATGATTATTTATGAAGTCATTTGTACTTCACGGAGAATTAAACCAAATAAGTCCGCCTTACAAACTATTTCTTGACTATTGTCAGTATAAATGATGATAGAGAAGAAGTAATCTTGAATTAAACAACACATAAGAGGTATATAAGAGAACCGTAAGCATAAACCATAAAGCAAACAAGCTTAAATGAGAAATAACAAAGAGTTAAGGAACTAGAATTAGGAGTACCAGTTCGCGTGAATAAATTTGCCTTTGTGAACAATTCAGTGATCTTATGACGAAACATAGCTCAGATGCTAGCCAGCAATGATTTTTTTTTTTTTAAGTAACTCTAACAAAGTATTCATCCATCAGAGTTGCCAAATAGGCTGTGAATATTAGATACTAATCACAAAGTTGGCCAAATAGATTGTAGACATGGATACTAGCTGCAGTGTTGCTAAAAATTGTAAATACACCTTTTGTTTTTTATCCGATCACCAAACTTAGCTTCCATACCTTTCTAATTAAATCAAAATCAAGTTCAGCTTCTTCAAGCAACATATCTGCACTAGGATTACGGTAGAACATGAACTCACGTTCCCCATCACTCCTTAACGTAACAAATGCTAAAGCAGTTCGTGCACCAGGATCAAAACGCATCCCTTCGTTATTCACATTATTCTGCTTTAATATATCAGAAAGCATGTATCCAAATTCATCTTCACCAACCTGTGCATGTGGCAGAAAACATTTGAGATCTGAGAGAACACATGAAGAATGAAATGTTTGCTTGTAAAGTTTCAAAACAAAAACTATGAAGAAATTTCAAAACGAAAAATTTGACCTGCTGATTTCTGGATGAAGAGGCATCATTACTGCAATTTTAAGAATGCACTATACTTAAGAATATGAACAAGAAAGAGGATATCATTGGCAGAGTGAACCTACAAAACAACTATCATTGGCTAAGCAAATCAATCTCCTCTCTTTCATTTCAATGTCCTATTTTTTCATTTAGCAATGCTATTTAATGGTTATACAACAAAACCTTATTGGCGAAACCTTTCCAAACCAAAGATCTATACATGCAAAAGACCAAATGTGTTTTCTATCAATAGTCTCTTTAGCAATTTGAATTCCTTATTAGTCATCTTAAACTTCAAAATCAACACTGTTCAGATCCTTATCCCCTATCCTTCCACACATCATATCCTTGAATATTCTACGAAAAACCCTAACCAACCATAAAGCATCTCCAAGCAGATATACACAAGCGCTTGGGGAAAAAATCATAGTTTCCTCTTTATCTTGAATCAGTAGGAGTCACCATAATGATACCTTCCCAATAAATGCTGATGAGCCACCTAGACGAGCAATGCCAACAGCAACATTAGCTGGTGCACCTCCTGGGGCTTTCTTGAATGCTGGTGCGTCAGCTAATGAAAGTCCACTGGTGGTTGGGACAAAGTCAATTAGCATCTCACCGAAGCAAACCACAAGGGACGAGTCTTTTGTTTCAGGTAAGCCATCAGCTGGTTGTGCTTTAGCTAATATGAAAATAAAATATTAAAAAGATGAAATATATAAATTCGGAGAAAAACACGGGAGGGGGAATGTAAGAATCAAATGTAACCTTAAAATGCTGAAACCTCTAAGCTTAACAAAGATTGAACTCCAATCACCTAAGAACATACATATTTATGGAACCATTAAGGATTACTTGCAGAATCATTACATGGGATTGGAATAAGCTTGGGTTTATAGACTCATCACCATGTAGACGATATGATTATGATCAACAAAACTTAACCAACTTCGGACCCTTTCTGCCTAGGGCCTATGTGTTCAAAGAGAGCACCTTCTAAAATGTCTAACATTACCCAATTTGATTGTTTTCATTAGAGTTTCTTCAAATTAAAGGCTGAAATGGGGCTAGAAATGGAAAGAGGTGGTCTTGGATCAAAACCCACAAAACCAATTTCATCAAAACTTGATACCATCCCATCAAATTCCAGTCTTTTAATAAGTAAAGATAGTGTTATTACCTTTGAAAGTGAGAGGACGCCGAGTGGAGGAAGAAGAGATTCTGAGATTGGGAGGTCGGTAGCAGAGGTGGGGAGGAGAAGAGAAAGGTGCAGCAGCAGCAGCAGCGAAGCAAAGTGCAGTGGAGTGAAGAGCCATGCACATAATAATTAAGAGAAAACAAAAGCTGATGATAATTGACAAACAAGAGTAGGAAGCTTATTTCTTTTCTAGTTATCTGATCCACCAAAAGAAGCAATTGCAAGCTTTGCAGGGTTCGATAAAAACCATGTGTAGCTATGGCGTATGGGGTGGAGGGGAGCGGAGGAAGCTAAGCGACGGTGAAGCTGAAGCAGACAGAGAGGTACACCTTTGTTTTGTCAATTTGTGGTTTGCTGAAGCTTAGTTTCCATTACATTTTCTCCTCCATTTCCCTTATACCCATATACTCCGTAGTACTCCCTCCGTCTTTTATTAATTGTCGCTTTTCTACGTTTTTCTACTATTTGAAGTACTTGTCATTTTATCTTTTCCGAAGCATATATTTTGTGCAAATGATAAATTTTTTTTTTGAATCAACCCAATTTGATGATGGTGTAGTAATTTGAGTGAAAATTAGAGGTAAAAATAAAACAATATGAAATAAAATAAGATCAAAGATCATTGTCTTACGTTTTTTTACTATCCTAAAAAGTCTATTAATAAAAGACGGAGGGAGTATTTTGTTAAGTTCTGAATTCAAGCAATAAGTTTTCTGTTCAAATAATACAACACCATTATTGTAAAAATATATCAAAAATTTAACAACTTTCATTCTTGAAAAAATTCAATTACTCACCCACTCGGACACATAAAACAGTAATTTATATAAATGGTTATTTATTTATTTATTTATAAAACAGAGTATAACGTTGAGTAAAACATTGATAACATGCTTCATCCATAATTTTAAAATAATGAGTCTGCTATTATTATCTATTAAAAATTAGTAAAATTTACTTGTGTATTTATACTATAAATCTAGGTAAATTATTCTCAAATAAGTCAACAGTTATTCATTCGATCAATATTGATCACTACTATTTAAAATAATAATAATTTGTTTCACATCTTATTTGACATTTTGTAAAAGGTGGAAGATGCTTGATTCTTTTCCCGTGAAAAAAAAAGGAAAAAATTACTTTATTTGAACTCAATATTTTTATGAGAAAAAATAGTCACGTAGTTTATATTTAAAGACTATAATTACTTTCCGCTATAGATAAATTTATAAGGTGTCAAACGATGTATTACTATTTTTATGGAGCATTGATCAAGTAGATAAACATAGTGACTTATTTTGTTCAATTACAAATGCACTGATTTATCATTAATTGTCATACAAATTGAGAGGTGAATTTTACCATTTATGCAACATTTAGTTTACTAATATTTGTGGTCTTCATAGTACAAATTTATTTAATTTATAGTATTTTTATTAATGGTGGAAATTGTCAACAGTTACATACTGGGCTGATATGGCTATTGGATTTTTTTCAAATTTTTTTCAAATTTTCTTGATTTTTTGTAATTTTTAGCAATTTATTATATATATACTTATAGCAATTAGATTATTTTTTAAATAATTCTTTATCTAAAAAATTTCTATTAATTTTATAGAAAAAATCATATTTTTTCTTTTATATATAATTATTTATATGTTATTTTTACTATTTTTTTATAGAAAATATCACGTCAAGAGACAGCATGTAAGAATAGTTGTATTTCCATATCAGCTAAATGCTAAGGCGTCATTTGGAGTTGTCATACATGACTTAAGTCAATTTTGAAATTAAGATTTATTTTTAGCAAATTAATAAACCTTAGGTTTATGTTAAACAAAATTGAAACTTGAGGTGTTTTTTAAACATTGAGAATAAATCTTTAGTTGATTTTACTATTTTTTTCAATAAAAAAAATACTATAGGGTAGTATAATATAAAATAATATTATATATAAAATAAAAATAATATAGTCCAAGTCAATATGCTTGTAAATTGCCATGAAATAAACCTAGTGACATGGATATCGGACACAATTTGAATCTCGACACTACAAGAAACCATTGTTATATGACGAAGCAATGGACAACCAATTGCTTTATTCTCCAATATTTTTGAAGTGAGAAAAATAAGAAAAACTAAACACCAAGGCTCTAATTTTAATCTATATAGTATATACAATGATAACCAAGAGTTCAAACACATAACTAAAGGCCGCATGCATGCAAGCCAGGAAAAAAGAGTTTTCAAAGACCTCTAGAACCAGGAATGTCAATCCACTGCAGCTGGATCTCTACTTCGCCGCATTCAACATGTTGAAGCCTAAGGAACATGTTCTGGATAACTTTGCCATCAACCCAGACAACGCAGCTTTCTTCAGAGAGGCAATTTTGTCTGCTTGGTTGGATCTTTGTTATTATAGTCCCGCTAGGCAAGTCGTGCAGTCGCATCTTCACTGCTTCGATAAATGGACCAATGTCAAATTCTGCATCTCCCATCTTGTCATCTCGGCTGAATAGGTCCTTATCGTACACCTCCTACATTAGTTTGCACCCAAAACGTAAAACGTTATTTAATTTGAAATAAATAAAAACTCAAAAACGTGGTTTCATGTCAATGTTACTCACAATCTTGACCGGAAGTCTTGGATCCTCCACAGACATAGTTAAATCTTCATTCCATTCAGGATTGATATTCCTCTTCACCACGCGGGTCTTCAGTTTCTGTAACAAAACACATGGTCTTCGTCATAGGCATGTTCTTGTATAATTGCCACCAATTTAAAAGACGTTATAAGTTCTTGAGCACACGTCGTTGGCCGAAAAGACGTTATAAGTTGGAAAACACATCATAGTGATTGGAATTTGGAGGCCAACTACGGTGACAACTCACAAAAGTTAAAAGAAGTGGACGGCACCTATCACAACTAAATCTATTTTAACGTGGCTTAGCTCAGTTATGATGATGAATTCTGCAACATAGAGAACGATTATAGTACTAATTTTTATATCTAATACATAAAAAATGTCATTACGTGTACAATATATAAATATATATTTTAGGATTTTTAAAATATAGAAAATTAGGAGAAGAAAGTGTAAAAATTAGGGAAAAAATGAAGCATGATCTATTTAATAGTATTGTTAAAATGTTACTAATGTTAATAGAACAATGTCAAAAGTTTTATCTAAATAAAGAAACTAAGAAGCCATCGAAGCCCACTAAACCTTGAGTGCTAACTTCTAGAAATGATACTATTAAATAAAGAAAGAATGATGTAGTTGGATACCATTGATTGCCCCCTTATATTTTACACTTATGAAATACTACTATCTTCGTTTTTAAAACACAAATTATTTTTACGAAAATTAAGTAAATAATTTATTTATATTTTTTATATTTAGTTAATTATTCTCAATAATTTTAATAATTTTAGTCAATCAATATTAATTAATATATTAAAAATAATAAAAATGATAATTATTTAATATATATATATATATATATATATATATTTATTTATTTAAAAATGAATGGAGTATCATCTTATTATTTAAGACAACGGGTTAGTGGCCGCCTAAGAAGACTTTTTTTAATGTTTGGGTGTAAAAGCTAACGGGATTCAAAATCAAAAAGGTCTCGCTGCCTGCCTAATTAATATTGAATTTAATGGTGTGTTGTTGTAACTTTAGTTATATTTATATCTAAGTAATTTACTAACCGTAGCATTTTTCAGATTTTAAGCGGTTTTTTTCACTAATAAAATAATCAATGAATTATATTCGTAATTGATGCAACTCGTGAGAATATTGTATTTATACAAGTATACACAAATTTGTAGCTCTCCAATGATTTGATTCGTGAAAGAAAAAGAAGAAAAACTAGCAATCGGAGCATGAAGGAAGAAAAGAAAAGATGACAGTAGGAGTACGTACCTGTCTGCCCATTCGGACCATGACATAAGGATCGCTGCTCCTAACATCTCTGACGGCAAGGTTCACCCCTCGGCGGACATGGATCCGTAGAAGACCCATCAGATGCTCCATCTCCTCTGATTTTTGGTTCGCCAAATGGAACGATGTTTTAAGTTTTAACAGAGAACAAAAAAAAGAGCTCGCTCTAGTCTAGAGTCTCTGCTGTTTTGGAAACGTTTTTATAGCCAAAAGGACCTTTGACCAAAATTTCTGACGACCCATTCAATAAAACCATATCCGACCCATATATTATATTATATTCTTACTGTTTAACTCTCGGTTCTCTCTCTCACGCGGGAAGAATGTGTCGATGTTATCAGCCCAGTATGCCACTGCTGACAATTTCCACCATTAATAAAAATACTATAAATTTAATAAACTTCGACTTTAACTCACTTTTTCGAGTAGTAATTATTAATAAAAATGTTATAAAGTTAAAAACTTTTACAATTTTAAATTCAGAATTTACGTTTGAATTTTACAGTTGATAATCTCCATCATTAATAAAATATAATCAAACAAAGTATAATTAATAAAAATACTATAATAAGCTCTGAATTTACATTTCTTACTAAAGTAAATTCTCAAGTTTGACAACTGATAATCGACTATTAGCTTCAAAAATCTGATGTGGACTCAAAAACAAATTCCAATATTCTATTTGCATCAACTTTCATATCTATATATCGATAGATACAAACAGCACTAGAATAAATTCAATAATCAGTTCGTTTCAGCATAAACCTGTTTAACAATGGTCTGACAGTACACTTATTGGGGAACAGGTAACCAATCTGAAGGTCTGAAACAAAATCAGATGATCTAAAGCATTTAGAACTGTACCAAGATGGATGAAGTATACCAACTATACCGCCCCTAAAATGAACTGTTGGGTTTTGATGACGACGACTTAGCCTTTGCAAAATCAACCAAATCTTTGAAGAGAGCATCTTCTGGTTTTGCTTGTTTGGTTTGGATAGGCGGGTTAAGTGTGAGATTCTGAGTTTGCCCCACTAGGCTGTCATACGAGGACCCGGAACCACTACTTGAATGAGAAGCACCACCTGGGACAGTATGTTGCTCAAAGAACTGCTGTCTCTGATTATGCCTGGAAGGTGGTGGAGGAAGAGATGCAGTAGATGCCGTATCCCAAGGAGCTGGGGGCAGCTGCTCGGGAGATTTGCTTGATGGCGCTAATTCATCATAGGCCGGTGACCCGGCAAACAAAGTTGACGATGAGTCCACTGTGTGTAAAGGTGGAGATGAAGTAGACACGCTTGGTGCATATGGTGGTGAGGAGTTATTATTAGAATGAACAGGAACTGAAAATGGAGCGGATGGAGCGGGTTCCGGCTGTCGAGGAGAACCTTCACTCTTGTAGACATCACCACTGAGAAAATCAACAAACCCAGCACCTGAGTTTACAGGTTTCTTAGATGAGGGAGGAGGAGGAAGTAGGGGGCTGTTTCGAGACGGTTCAGTTCTAACACTGACGGGTTTCTTGCCCTGTCCTTGAGAATTCTCTCTGGTTGACCTGCATTAATACAGTTACACCAACAAACAAGAATAAGTAGTTTCACATCATTGAAAGCCACAGTTCTTCTAATAAAGAGGTCACTAAATAATACCAAGATTCACCCCCAACCTTTTCCACACATGAAAGTCAAGTCATGAAAACGAGTCAAGTACATGGTTTGCCACTTAATCCATGGTTCATTGAACAGTAAAAAAGCACTAGGCAGTACTTAAGTCACCAGAGATGCAAAGAGCATGATGGGAAACCAATAAGAAAAAAAATGAGAAATCCTTTTTCCAATCACCTGTGAGCCAGCTGGGCAAACTCATCTTCTGACTCATCATCTTCATGGCTGACATTGACAAGTGGTGCAGCTGGAGTTTCCATTTCCCTTTTAACAGAAGCAGGGGTTCCTTTAGCAATATCATCATGCCGAAGCAACACACGCTGCAACTGATCGTTCAATGCCAATCCTTGACATAGAAGCTCCTCGTCCCTATGAAAGAAGCACCATCTTACAATATAGACAATAGCACAAGACGAAGCAAGATTTATGAATCAAATTCTCACCCTGTATTATTCACCAGAAGCATGACACGATGTTGGTAAGAGCGGCACTGCCCTACAAGGTCAACAATCAGCTCTTGCTTCACCCCCTGCCACAATACCCACCATTGTAAAAATCGAAAGACAAATGAAGATTGCAATATTGGAAGCGAGTTCTTTTTGTTTTCTCAGAAATGATAGTCAGGTAACCTTAGATGCAAGTCCATATCAGCAAGAGAACAATAATAAATTCTCTTAACGATGAAGAGGTGACTATGTGGTTCCTTTAAACGATATTCTCAGTAAATAAATAAATGAAACAAAAAGAAAATTTCTATAACATATAAGAGTTGATATACCAGCAGCAACAGATCCTATTTCTTTTCTAGGCCTCACTGGGCTAGTTTAGTTAATTTGATTGATGGGGAGCAGGAACTTGAGCTAGGAGTCTTTAAGTTGAAGAGTCTGCTAGCCTATTTATTTAGCTATATTTAGCTTTAGTTTTCAATATTTAGCTTATTAGGGTTAGTGTGGGGTTAGTTTGAGTCTCTTATGTAAAGCGTCTTATGTCTTCCAATCAAATTCAAATTTTGATGAATTAATAAATTGTGAGCTTTTAGCTTTCGTCATAAATTGTGCGACTCAGTTCCAACACTTAGGTGTGACTCCTAGGTTTATCTTTTCTCCAGCCATCACACCATATCCTTAAACCATCTTCCTAAACCATAAATCAGCCGCCTTTCCTATCCCCAACACCCGCAGACTTAATTTTCAACTGAAAACCCTATCAATTCCAAAAGAATCAAGCCTGTCCAGAACTAATTTGAGGCAGGGTCAGTCCTGCATCATTGACTCCCACACGCTTGTTACCCAAAAAAAATCCTTTCACATGTTTAAGAATGAGGCCATAGTCCATGGTAGACAACAAGACTTTTGAGGCAGGTAGGATTTAAACCATATTTTACACAGTTAATCATTACAGTCCTGTAAAAGTCCTATTTTACAGTTGCTACGCTACTTTTTTCCTATGAAGGCACAGTTGCTACAGTTCAAACACGTATGGCAACGTAGTACAAAAGGAAAAAACAACTACGCACCCAAAAGAAAGATAATCAGCACGCCAATATATGAAAAGATCAAGACGACAAAATCATTCGTAGTATACTACTACTTCCAGATATGCATAAAAATAATATTTTACCTCAGGACTCTTGGGATCCAACGCATTGAGCATTTCCATTAGTACATCTGCCACTCCCCGAGCACTTTGAAGTTCAGGTAAGCTGAGAGTGAAAAAATTTGAATGAAAAATATCACCAAAAATCAATCTTCACTAGAACTTAAAGGCCCTCCATACTTTCAGTGTCTAGTATCTCTCTAGATTTCATCAAAGTTTTTCCCCCTTTATACGAATAGGATAGATTCTACTTGATTTCCTATATAATTAGCAGCAGCATTTCAAGCAAACCGGATAATTGTCATTGGATTGTCACACTACTTGAAGAAGACCAATAAGGTCAGGAAAAAATCAAGAATCCAAATTGAGGTAAATCAATTCTATATCAAAGAGTCCACCCAGAACTAAATTTAAGAATAATAAAAATACTCTTTTTTCTTTTAAACAAGTAGACAAATCAGGTTGGAGTTTCAAATATTCATCGAAAAGTTAATCCCTGACCAATTGGCTCAATTCAGCGTCTAAGATTTTAGTTCTTGCTGAGATGGCGCAACACTGCCTAATCACAGAAACATTGAGGGCAGAAATCTCCCAAGTTTTCCATTTCTATTTTAAACATTCAGTTATTGTGGCACCCACTTAATAACTGTGCAATGTCACACCATTATCCTAGTTCATATAGCCATCATACAGCGCAAAAACACTATGTGAATGCATAATTCTAGTCACTATTAAACACAACCAATCCCACCATCCCCAACTCTATCCTTCAACTCACATAGCAAATAATTTAGTCATCAAATCAGCCTCGTCATGCAATAATTCCCTACATAACAAAACACATAGCAGACTTCCACTTGTTTAAAGTGTGCCCAAGTGGAATTCAAAGGTCAAATGAGACCAATACCTTTCAGTGAAACCCGTAAATGGAAAACTAAGGGCTGGTTAAAAAAACAATATAGCCTAAAAGTAACACAAGATTTCAATAAATGAGCAGCCGGATAATTCAAATAGTACCTAAGGTCAGAGGCATCTGACTGCAGAGAGGCCTGAATGGCAGCATCTTCATATGCTATAGGTGTCTGAACTATCGACTGTGTCTGAGGAGGAGTAAAAAATGGAACACTGTTCTCTGCACGGGGTGGAAACTCAATTCCTGCTGCCTATACATTATCAAACGACAGTTAGTTTTGTGAAATGGATTGTCAGTAACATGTATGAAATTACAGGATGAGTATAAAACATTTGGAGGTGTGGGCAGCAATTGGGCTATTCGATTGCCCTGTATAATTATTAGTACCTATAACTGAAATCATAAGGTACGGATGCATATAAACGATGGTTGTGGTATATTGGCAAGTGAGTTGTCACCCTTAACCCAGGTCTCGAGTTCGGGCCTGAGGAAAACCACCAGGCCCATTAAAGCTCAAACAACCAGAATATCTCTTGCCAGGAAGGGCAAGACAAATACGGGAACACCAAAAAAAGCATTGATGCATAATAGAAGACGACAATTAAAAGTTCTAGCAATTGTAAATAATGTAAGTTATAATCTTAAATTGCAACCACAAGGTCCAGGAAAAAACATGCACAAAATCAGAAAGACATAAATAAAGGTACAAGAGAATAACCCGCAGTTCATTGTATGCAGCATGATATTGGGGATACCGTCCCCTTGGTCCCCCAAAGGCCTCTTGCCATGTATCGATCATAATAAGTATCTTTTCACGCACATTCAAATCTGGCTGCACAATTGGATCAAATAAAAATACAATTCAACCTAAAGAACAAAAGAATTGAATAAGAACGATATGTGGTGCAAATGAGGAGCATACGAGTACCTTCTTCTTTACTATTTTGACCATGTCACGCAAGATATCACGCTCAATAATTAGCTGAAATACGTTATCACCACAATTTTTGCTGACAGTCTCCAATGCCTACGTCAGAGTATTTCCACAGATCACCATTGTAAGAGGACAGTGGTTCCTTTCACATCATACAAGATAAAAAAAAGAGATGGCAAATGGTAAAAGTATGATGCATATTAGTTTACATGGCCAACCTTCACGATTCCCAAAAATCTTAGCACCATTTAAAATGCCATACTAACAAAAGACAAGGGCAGTACATTTGAATAAAATATAAGTGTTGCTATATATTTATTACATGTTCAAATATGAAACTGCAAATACGCAAGCTAATTCTCAAAAGTTTGGAGATAACTGTGCTACTTACAAATAGAGCTAGAAGTTGGATTTTGGCATTTTTGCTGCCAAGACGCTTCTTGAGTACTTTCAGGGCATCCTTTGCTTGCCTGAGAAAAAACCAATTCAAAGTCAGTAGCGAAAGTAGCTTAACGACAAAACAGAAAATAAACAGGACAAAAGGGAAAAGGGATCACAAAGCGAACTTTAGACTCGCAGAAGATGTAGGCATAACTACAAATTAAAGTGACATGTCATACCACATAATACCATATGGATATATAATTCAATTACTATACTCTCATGGCAAAAGGTATGCCCCAGGTTTTATGAAGCTTCAATCTACCTTTAACCAATGTATGAAAACCAAAACTCATTTACACAGATCACGAAACAGAGAGCATTATGCAAGTGAAAAACTTATTTTGGAGTTCAAGGACAGTAGAATTTCAATTCCAAAATAAAAATTAGAGGAAAAGGTTGTTTCAGACACAAAGAAAGAAGGAAGTAAAATACATTCGTACGCATAACAAAGAATTAAATCTACATGCAGAATATCAACTTCCAGTCCCGACTACCATTAGTAATTGTACCACTAATTTAAAAAAAGAAACTGCTTTTGCAATATCATCCACATAAATTCCAAACAATCCATAATGATTGGTAGGAAGATGTTAACAAGACACGTTAATGGAAATTGTTAACCCACCAGCTTTTCTCTATTCTATTTGAATTTTAGGATTCAAAAAAATGCAAGTTGGAATTCCTGGAGTGTCTTATAATTTAATTAGGATTAATACTACGGTAAGGGTACTTTAAGAACTACTTTAGTTGCTAGAAAAAATAGAATCACTAGCATGCCACTTTTTAGATAAATTACAAATATTAAAATGTTTTAGATTTTTCGTATTTTCATTACCAATGTGGTTTCTTATGGAGGAAAAACAATTCTCTTAAATTTGCTTATTTTTTAGGATTTGATCAATCATTCTTTAAAATTTCAATTCTTCTGGGTGAAATCCACGTGGCAAGTTGAGTTGTTATAAAAAAAATGAATGAAAAGAGAGTACATGCATCGAATTCACTTTTTTTTTCCTTCAACACAAAACTGAGCCACACAAGTCTAGCAACTTTTTTTTTCCAAACAACTTTAGCAACTTCCATGGAGCATAATGTTAAAAATAAGCACCGTACGCAGCACAGTACTGCAGTATATTGCATACTCCATATAACAATTTACTTGAGTACAGCTACCAAAAATTTCACTAGCGTAAATTGGGCAGCAAACCCTGTTTTTTTCCATTGTCTTTGGCTATTCTATTAATCTAATACAAACATAGTGTTTTTGTTACAATGTATTCGCCCTTATTTCTTGCTGATTTTTTATACCTACTTCCTCTACGCCCTATCACAGAATCAAAGCCCAAAACCATCAGAAACCTCATTAGCTGAGTTCAAAAAAAAGGAAAAAAAACTCTCCCAAGCTCATCAACAGCTACAATTGTATCAGCAGAACAAACTTGTTGAGATAGAGGTAATATTTCATGCTATTATCCATGTTATTCACAATAATATAAACATTATCTGTTCCGAGTATATACACATGTTGCAGCTCTTACAAAAAATTAGCTCAGAAAATTCGTCAAACCAAACTAACCTCAGATGAAATTTAGTTGCACAAGCATTAATGGCTGTAACAAAAGAACATTCAGGTAACACTAGCCACTGACCTAAACCCATCTACTCAATTGAAGCACATCATATTTCTAAGAACACGACATAATGGGACAAACAAACAAAAGATAAACACACAAATCCAAATCTCCATGAAAGCTCAAAATTTGAGGAAAGAAACAAAAAAGAATACCCAGGATCCATGTTGATGATATCACAAAGCTCGATGTTTATGGCCCAATCGGGACCAATAAGCATATCACTTGTTGCCCTCTCAGCGCAAGCTGCCCCGTTATTTTCCATGAGTACAGATGTTCCTTACTTTAATTGAGGCGCCTTGTCCCGTGTTACCCTAAGAGCACAACAACCAACCATGCAATCAATTTGGAAAGGGAAAAAAAAAAAGAGCATCACAAACACATGATCAGATCAAATCGGTAGGAAATTGACTATAAGAGAACAGTTAATCTTGATCCTCAATACTGAATTATGCCTGAGTGAACAAAACAACAGCGAAAAGAGCAAAGAGAGCAATGTGGATAAAGAAAGAGCTTTACGAAAGTGAGGAATGGGCTGATCTTGATTTTGTACTTTCACGCCTGAGAGAAGGGATTGGTGTGAGAAGCTAGAGAAACCTTATGATGAGTGGAAGAAGTAATGATTAGAGTCAAGAGATGGGAATGAGGAAGGGCTTTCTTTCTGTTTGCTAAATGAGGTAATAATAAGGAGACTTCTGTTGTGGTTTTTCTGGTGGGTTCGGCCTTTCACTGTAGGAATCCCAACTGGAAGTTGGCTTCCTGTTTCCACCAAAAATATAGAAAAACTATATTATACAGCATCATACAAACAGATTTTATAACACTAACAGCTCTCTTTCCCTTTTTCTTTTTTTCTGTTTCACCCCTTCTTTTATCAAAACCTTGAGAATTGACCCCTTTCTCTTCATTTTTGTTAGGAGGTCATCCTCTAGCTAATTTATACCCATTGAAAACTAGAATCTGCTTCAATTCCACAGCAATTTCAAACAGCTTTTCTAACTAATTATTGGAGCTTTCGTACTGAACCTTAGTCAACAAACAACGATGTTACACTAATTAACTAAATAAGACCCTGATATTAACAAATATAAATGATTAAGTTGGATACAGTAGCGTTATGACTAAAATTTTAAGGACGATGCTGCATGATATATGAATAGATTGATAATGGGGCTCTATAATAAACTTGCTCCTTTATAGTGAATAAACTCAGCGACGTTATAAATCTAATATCTTTAGTTTGTTTTTTTTTAAAGTAGGGTTTACACCTTTTCTTTTATATAAACTTTTGGGGGGGGGGGGGGGGGGGGGGGGGGGAACTAACCCTATGGCTTTGACAATCTATACACAACTTATTTTTGCAAATTTTGTTTTATTTTATTTTCCCCAGTATTCACGTCTGCAATCCTTTACTCGTTTTTCTTGCTTTCCTTTATTTTTAGTGTTCTATTTCTATTGAGTGTTTCTCATTTGATTATTTATTTTTACATAATTTGAAGTTCAGAATATATCAATTCCCCACAATCACCTAGTTAAATTATGGGGAAAACAAAAAGAACAACTATCTTATGAGAATGCAAAAAACCAATAGCTCCTTCAAGAAAGAAAAAAACGGATTTTCGGTTTCAATATAAGGAAAATAACTCAATTTTTTTTTCCACATTTTTAAGGACTACAAAGACAAACCGTTATTTAAGAGAGCATTTGTCGAAAATTAAATTGACAGATGTTTGTGTAACTATAAACCTTTCTTTTTCTTTACTTTTCTTTTGGTTTATAAGGATTTGAACCAATGAGAGATCCCCCTAACCCCTCACCACTGGCGCAACCCTAATGGCTTAACTATTAAACCTTCTGTAAATCGTGATAAACGTTAAACCAGGCACTAAAAATGGGACAAAGAGGAAGTACATTACATAGAAGGTAAGTGATTCAAGCAGCTATTGGTATCTAAGACCAGAGGTAAGGAGCTGGACTCCTCCATCATTCTAACTAGATCTTAGAGATCATGCAAAGGATCAGTATCATGGTCAAACAATAAAGAATAGCTGAAAGTTTTTGTAGTAACTCTTAGGCATAAAAGAACTACAAAACAATTTATTGTTCTAACTTAAAAGGTTATGTGGGATCAAGTACTGACCTTAGAACAGTAAATCAAACAGAAATATATTCTAAAATTGCTTGAAAATGTATGTCATCAAATGTAGCTTATTCATCCTGAAGGTAATTACAAAATTACAGGTATAGCATAATAGACATCCTTAGTAAAGGAAGCATGGGTTTGTAAGGGATAAAACCTAATTTCTATAAACTGATCTATTCTCATTATTTTGAACATCTATTTGAAATAAGGGAAAGGTTTCAAACATTTGAACTTTAAATCGCTCACAAGTAGTGTAGGAATATCTACCTCTTATGAGCACAATTTAAATCCCCAACCAAAATCACAAACTTTGGCTTTTCAAAGTCCTGCATTAAGCATGCAACACATAAGTGTTAAATTCCAACCAGGCTCAACCTGAGAAATAGATATGTAACTTCAATGCTGGTAAGCATAAAGCATCAAATCCTATAATGTAACTTCAGCTATATAGTGTTCGAAATATAAACAGCTAATAAAATGTTTGACAACCAATTGAGAACGATTAATTCACGATTAGCAGTAAGATCGATATCATAAGTATTAAGTAGGACTAGGCCTTACGGTTAATGCAAAGTTATACCATTGAATTTGCAGAGTCACATTTTAAACATGTAATAGAAAAAGAGAAAATAAGGATACCAAGAACAACTGCAGTCCCAGAATATGACCAAGTTTGAAAAACGCTACATAACCAGAAGTGCTTTTTCTATCCATCAAACAGACCTCTGTTTAGTAGATTCAACCTTCTTCCCCAATTCCATAAAATCAGTGCCCAAGACCCAATTTTAGGCATCTGTCTAGTTTATCAAGTCACCAGCAACCAGAATCGTTTCATATGATAGGAGCTATACAAAACTTAAGACAAGAATCAAATAAGAAACCAAAACTTAACTAAATTACCATCGGTAGGATTAGCAATCCAGACAAAAGAAGCGAAGTCAAACTTAGAAAATAAAACTAGAACCCTGATTAGTAGGAAGAAATAAACAAACTGAAACCTTCAACAAATCAAATCCCGACTGACGATTACACAAAACAAGTAATTAATTATCACATATTAACACTTGCAATAAATTTCGAGGAAAAAATTACCTGTGACAGTTTTGCACAACGTGAACGGCGGTGGACGAGGAGAGACAGAGGATGATCTGCCTACTGGCTTGCCGTCAGCTTGATCTGATACGGCGGAGAAGGGGTTGGTCGTCGTCGCCTAAAGCTTGCGTGGATGAAAGTGTGTGAGGGAGAGTAGAAGAATCTACACGTCGCACGCCGTATTTTTCTTGTTTATTTAACTTTGGTGTTTCTTTGTGAAAAATAAATACAAGTATATATTTTCCCTTTAAAAATAAAATCACACACAAAAAAAGAGACGACTTTGCACTAGAAAGAATCGAAGAGTTCCAACTTCCAAGTCAATAACAACATAGTACGTTAATGGTGTAAAAGATAGTAACAATATTTTTAGACAATTTAGTAAACAAACTTTCCAACACAATAGTCGTTGCGTTCAATTATAACACTCTAATTTTTATAAGGGAAAAAAGGTTATAGAAACATTATATACGTGGACACTTTCCAATCGTTGAATGAGCCGAGAATAGTCACGTATATAGTCTTAGAATATTATCAATATCCAATAACTACAATCCATAAATAAAATCGTATCTTTTTAATTTTTTAATATTTAAAATTATAGAAACCAAAGTTGAAAGTTTGGTAAATTTTGGAGGCAAAACTTGGATAAAGTGACTAATGTGTTTAATGTTGAAAATTTTAGTGACTAAATCGTTCTAAAAAAAAGTTGACAAATGGTCTCACTAATACTTTAATAATGATTTAAATTGAATACCAATAAGAAAATATAATTAAAAGTTATCAATAATTGTTTATAATAATAATAAAAACCTAACGTTTCGATTCCTCGTCCATACAAATAATTCGTTGGTGAAATCAGGAAATCGAAATATCAAGGGGTGGGCCGGTGGGGTGTACCTTTAGCAGGTGAAAACGGACAACAGGTTCAACATTCTGAATGAAAATTTTCCACCTCCAGTTTAACTATTCCTAGTCTTCTTCTCCACCAGTCCCACCTAACCATTACTAAATAAAATATTCCATATTCTCCTCGACAAACAAAGCAGCAGAAGCCGAACCATCCAAGGCAAAGATTGAAAAAGAAAACTAACAAAAAAAAAACAGGTTGACGCTGACTTCATGCCCAACCATCTTGACAAACAAGCCGCCTTGTAAACTAATACCAAAGTCATAATTAAGAACCAGAACCTAAGTTGAATCTTATTTTCTCCAGTGGATGGCCCTGGAAAACAAAAGAAACAACAACTACTTCGTACTATAACATTCGTTACAACAGTTTTTTTACAACTTTCCGATTTCAAACTACAAAGCTACATTATAAATCACATACAGTATTAGACACTCACCAGTCACCTGAAACCAACACACTGGCGTGGCGTGGCCTGGACTGGCATTCATCTCTGTAACTTCTCTGCTTCTTTCTTTCCTGCAGTAGGCCTTTATCTCACAAACCAGCACAAGGCAAGAACATGGAAAGATGATAGCCAACGCAATCATTTTGAAGGTACTTCAGAAGTGCAACTACTGATGGACAAAATCACCAGGTGTGCATACCAAAGCCCTCTGCTGCAAATGCCTCAAGCTCTGTTCCATGCTAACTTGCACCATCTCAGCTAGCATCTTCTTTGCTTTACCAGATTGCTCATCTCCATCGATCTGTGAGATGATGCACACAATATTTTCTAATGTGTCTGGCTGAAGCTCTGATCGTGGATATGGAGAATCCCTTAGTAAATGCAAAAGAGTCTGTGCTTTTAACCGTGACTTGGGCGTGCCTTGAACAGTAAGCTCCAGGAGTCCTGGGATAACACCTTCTCTTAGAATAGGTTCTCGGTATTTACATCGATTACTTTGACACATAGTCAGCAGCGCACCCACTGCGTGCTCTCGACTCTGAAGAGACCCATTTTCAAGCACTTCGACGACAACCAGAACACCACCTTCTTCAGAAATCAGTGCAGTTCCACCCTCATCAAAAGCCACTAGAGACTCTATTAGGGCACAACATTTTTCAGCTGTTTTGGATGATTTTTTACAAGTTTTCAGTAAACTAACTATAGAAGGGATTGGTCTTGTTTCAAGAATGATTTTGGGATTGCTAGGGTGTGTTGAAAGATTTGATAGAGCCATGACAGCATCAGCCCTGGCTTGGAGACTTCCGTGTCTAAGGATATCCGCGAGCAGAGGAATGGCACCAGAAGCACTAATAATTGGTTTGTTGATGGCTGAAGCAGATAGAGTAAGCAAAGATGCTGTTGCATACTCCTGTAGGTTTAAATTTTGTGACTGAAGGAGGGTAATAATTGGCTCCAAGGCGCCAGCTTCTACAATGCTGATTTTGTTCCTGCAATGTAACACGTGAGTAGAGATCTAATGACGACAACACAATTAAATATAAATAATGAGTGGTACCAGAGATACTTATGCTTTTAGTAACTATTTTACTTAACTACCCACCTGTCATCTTTAACTCGATACTTATTTATTTACATCAACAAGAGATAAACCCCAAGTATCTATTGTCAAATAGTAAAAGCGTTAGTATAAAAAAGTTAGTATCTTTAGGCATTATTTTAGACAGTCTTAAAATAGAATTGTCAACCACAATGCTTTCGCGGTGAAGCTCAGTGATACAAGGTAGCACACAAGGATTCAATACATAGGAGGTGGAAAAAACAGAAGCTCATTATTGTAACTCACAACCAGTGCGATGAAGGTTTCTCAAATTCTAAATGACCATCAACAGTTTCCTTCAAAGACAGTTCAAGAGGTCTGAGGGGTCTTTTATCCAAACAAGAAAATGATTTGGGTTCCAAGTTTTCCCAAATTGTGCAGGTGAAATAGCTTTCCTATATATTTGGCATGCCCTGTGGAAATACCACTTCCTTAATTCATATGGTAACCCAATAATCGCTTTCCTGCTAATGGTTGACCATTAACCACAAAAGGATACACTGATCCACAAGACTGAAAAATGCCCACCCATCTTAGCACTGTTTATCCACAACAAATAGAAGAAAAGAAAGAAATTGCAATTCTCACCTTCCAAAAAGACAGAACCTTCTTTCCAAACCTCACCAAGCAAGCCCAATCATTAAAATATTATAACTTATAAAAGAAGAAAAAAAAGGAAGAAAGAGTAGCATGTGAAGCAAAGAACAACCACCACTTTCATCCAATCAAATAGTTCCCTTGTTCAATGTTGCACCCAACAAAAGTGTCCAAAACTTTCCAACTAAAAGCTAGCCAACCCACTTTAATTCTCTCTCAAACAAAAGATGATCCTAATCATGTTATTCATTAATATAATATTTATTCACTTATCCATTCCCAAATTCTTGATTACCCATACTATAACCGTCTGTTAGGAAGAGAATTCCAATCACCACTAAAGGTAAATAATGAGATAAATTCCCATTTCCAGGAAGAGGGATTGAATAATTAAAATACAAGAACAAAGTAGAACAGTAAGTAGGAAAATAACCAATCAGAAGCAAAAGGCAAGATCGGAACAGAATAAACCAATTAGATGCGAAATGAAAAGAAAGAACAGAGAAAGGAGGCTAAAAAGAATATGTTCTCTCACCATATTTCTCTCTCAACTCCAAATTGAGGCATCCAAGGATACAGTAATAAAAAAAGTTGGAGAAAAATTAAATAGAGTCAGTGTCTTCCACATCCAGAAGAGCCAACAAATCCTATTAAACAACTATCAGTTGGAGTACAATAATTCCAGGAAATTCTACCAAAATATAGCACTCGTAAATCCAATTATTTACCAAATCATTAAAAAAAATTGTAAGTTGTAACAGGGCAAAACAAATTAACTATACAAGGAGAAAAAAAAACTAATAATTAGAAGTTAGAAGAGGATGAGAAAGGGAGATGCATACTTTTCATCTTTGACGGCAAGGTTGAGGAGCGCGAAAAGGGCGGACTCGATTGACTCAGGCGAGTGGGCGAGTCGAAGCATTGAAACTAGGGGATAAACGGCTTCAGAAAGCTGGCGGCGACAGCGGTGAGAAGTCTTGGTGAGGCAGCGGATATCCTTGGCGGCTTCGAGTTTGGAGTGGAGGTCGTGGGACTGGATAAGGCGGAGAGCGCGGTGGACGGCAGCGGAGGAGGAGGATCCACGTGGCGTGACTGCGTCGGTGTCAAGAAGATTGGCATCTGGAGATGAGAAGTTGTGGGGTGTGTTGTCTGGCGCAGACGAGCCCATGCTTGTGTAAGAAAAATAAGAATGGGGAATGGAAGGAAAATAAAAAACGTTGAAAAAACGGACAAAAACAGAAATGAGAGAGAGAGAGAGAGAGAGAGAGAGTAGTTAAAGCCTAAAGGTTAGTTTAGGGACGCGTGGGTGTTTGTGCAAGACTGAGAGAGAAAATATCGGGATGAGATTAAGAGAGAGAGAAGAAGGGTGAGGGGACAGGGACAGGGACGGGGGGAGAGAAAGGGAGGAGGGTTGCGTGGAGCGCTGGAGGTGGCGTTAAGCAACAGTTTTTATGGGAAGTTATCCCAGAGATTACTGTTATTGTGCCGTAGTTTTTTTTGTTGTCCGTTTAGAATATTTTAATTACTAATTGTATTTTAATTTTATCTATTTTTAAAATAAACTAATAAAAAATTAATGATGGATTTCAAAAATGTATTGTTAATTGATTTTTTACATTAAAAATATAAAAATTGATATTATAAAGACCCGATAATCAAGTCTTTTTTCGAAAACTAACTAATAATGTACGTCCTATCAACATTTTCTATTGGGTGCTTCCTCCAAAACTTAAAATAAAGACCTTGAGAAGTCAATTGAATCCTTATTATCTCAATTGTTACACCGGTAATAAAAAATAAAATATTTTAACTTGAATGAATTTTGAGAAAAACCTTTAATTTGTTTCTCTTCTTTGTCCATCATAGGACATATCACCACCACCACCACTCATCTCCATCTCCACACAGAAGTGACCAATGGAAGGTGCACGTCCAATCGTCGCCCATCCACGTGGGAATGTCTGGTTGCGACCATAGTCTGATCTATAATCTGGCGCGGGAGATTGCAGTGATGTCTAGTGGGTCTCCGACGGCGGCAGTGGCGGGAATGATAATGGGTGCAGCATTGATTTTGTGTCCAACTCCAAGAAGGATTGTATTCTACAGATATGATTTTGATTCTTTCTTCTTTTTATATTCCCAAGCTGTTTAATTTCGTAAAGAACTTTTTTTATTTGTGTGGATATAATTATCTCAAAGCCTATTCTACTCATAACATTTTCCCTCTATTTTTCAGCAATTTTCGGTGTGTGGATAATATATACTCGAATATATATATAATAAGTTAACTCCTCGTTTTAATTTCGTCTTAATTTAGCTTTTTATTTATGATTTCGTATTTATTTCACTTCTCATCCTAATGGTATGTAAAATCGCACGTTAAATCTGCTTCATTCTCTATTTTGTATTCGAAAAGGATTACATTGATTTGATTTTGGGATAATTTTGATTCTTTCTTCTTTTTCTATTCCTAAGCTATGAGGTATTCTTAATTGCGTAGAGAACTTTTTTGTGTTTGTGTGTGGATATAATTGTCTCAAAATGTATTCTAATTATAACGTTTTCCTTCTTTTGTCAGCATTTTTTTAATTCTTATGATTCTTAAAATACATTATAAGACTTATTAAATTGTTTATTTTCTTCATTTTTTGAAAATTTAAATAATTTCCAGAAGTTATTTATTCAAAATTTGTTTTGTATCTTTTGGATTTGTTTCTTATTTTTCTGAGTTTTAAAAATCTTTTTAAAAAGGTTCTGACATGGCATACCGCCAATGGCGCTCGGGCAGGCTCGGCTAGGTATAGGCCACGCTAGGCCATATTGGGTCGTGTCTGGGCCACATCAGGTCGGCGACATCCACTCTTGGGCCCTCACATAGCCCTTAGCTACGGTTTTGGACTCAACCCACCCGTGCCATTCAAGCCGACACATCAGCACAAGTAAACATACGCTAATTGAAAACTATAGGAAGTGGTTTCACTTAATTCGCACCAGTAAACCTCAAATTGGTTCAAGGATACTCGCGTATCTAACTGTGACCCTTGTGTGTTTTTATGTTTCCTTATTAATCCTCCAAATATTCTTTGGGTCATTCTTAGAATTAATTATAGTACACATGTTTACTCACTCACATTAGTCAATAAGGAAGTTATATGTTAGGGTTGGTAGATACAGATTATGAGGTTTTAAATTTTCAATTTTGAAATAACTATAAACTTAGGTAATAGTGAGATAAATTTCAAAATGACTCGTCCACGTGTAATAATTTTATTAATTTGAGTGCATACCTAGTTAAAATAAACGCACTATCTAATTTTTTCATTCTTACGTGATCTAGATAAGCCTTGATTGAGCTGAGTAAAATACCAATACGCACCATACTTTTTTAAATCCATTGGGTTGATCAACACAAGTTCTTGATATGCCCAAAGTTGTAATTGAAGTAGATCGTTGACTTTTATTAGTAATCAGTAAAAGTGAGTTTCATTTAAAATTTTGAGTACCCTCCCTCTCCTTCCAAAGAGAATAGTATGAAGTTGTTTGAAGGTATCATCAGTCTTCTTCCTCGATAACTTGAATGTGACTGAAGAGAAAACATTCAAAGGTTAACAAATTCACCCGGTGCTCTGAATATAGAAATACACAACTTTCCCATCCAAACATAAAAACCTCAAGGGTGGGAAATACACAAATTTTGATTACCAATTGTTTACTTTTTTTGACCACATGATAATTGATAGAGACATGTAGGGTGGAATTATAAACATAAAAACTTCAAGGGTCAAGTTGGACAAATATAAGGACCATCGGGTTAATAAGCAAAAATAAATAAATAAATAAAATCCGCCCATCCACGTTGACGCCTAACATAGCCTTCACCAAATAAATCTGTATCGCAATCACCACTACTACTACGAATAAAAAGAAGCAAAATACAATTGGTAACACTAAAACCCCCAATTCAAACATTTCAACTCGGATTCAATTTTGCTTCTTCCAAAACCCCACCACCACCTCTCCCATTCCCATGGCGAATCCCCAAGATGCCCTCATCGATGGTAACATCGTCGCCGCCAAATCCCTCGCCGCTTGCGGCGTAACGCACATGTTTGGGGTTGTTGGCATCCCCGTTACTTCACTCGCTAACCGCGCCGTTTCCCTTGGAATCCGTTTCCTTGCCTTCCACAACGAGCAGTCTGCAGGCTATGCCGCTTCCGCCTACGGTTACCTCAAGGGTCGTCCTGGGTTGCTTCTTACAGTCTCGGGTCCCGGCTGCGTCCACGGGCTTGCAGGCATGTCTAATGCCATGGTCAATACTTGGCCTATGGTCATGATCTCGGGCTCTTGTGATCAAGCCGACTTTGGCAGAGGAGACTTCCAAGAGCTCGATCAGATTGAAGCTGTCAGACCATTTTCTAAGTGTTCGGTTAAAGCCAAGTCTATTAAGGAAATACCTAGTTGTGTTGATCAGGTGCTTGCATCGGCAGTTGCGGGCCGTCCTGGAGGATGTTACTTGGATCTCCCAACTGATGTTCTGCATCAAACTTTGAATGAATCCGAGGCAGATAGTTTGATTGCTGCTTCGTGTTCGCCAATTAAGGCAAGTACAGATGATTATGTGGGTGGGAATGCAGAGATTGAAAGTGCAGTGGAGTTGCTTAGGAATGCAGAGAGGCCATTAATCGTGTTTGGCAAGGGTGCAGCTTATGGACGTGCAGAGGATGAGTTGAAGAAGTTGGTGGGGAGCACTGGAATTCCATTTTTGCCGACCCCGATGGGTAAAGGTCTGCTGCCTGATACACATGATCTTGCTGCAAGTGCAGCGAGGTCACTTGCTATTGGAAAATGTGATGTTGCCCTTGTCATTGGTGCTAGGCTTAATTGGTTGTTGCATTTTGGCGAGCCACCTAAGTGGTCTAAAGATGTGAAGTTTATCTTAGTGGATGTTAGTGAGGAGGAGATTGAGTTGAGGAGACCACATTTGGGTTTGGTTGGAGGTGCAAAAAAAGTGCTGGGATTGATAAATAAGGAGATTAAAGATGACCCTTTTTGTTTGGGTGAGAGTCATCCATGGGTAGAAGCCATTTCTAAAAAAGCAAAGGACAACGTGCTGAAAATGGAGAGTCAGTTGGTGAAGGATGTTGTGCCGTTTAATTTCTTGACACCAATGAGGATTATTAGAGATGCAATTGTGGGAGTGGAAGGCCCTGCTCCAATAGTGGTTTCTGAGGGAGCAAATACTATGGATGTAGGAAGAGCTGTATTGGTCCAGAAGGAGCCGAGGACTAGGTTGGATGCTGGAACTTGGGGGACTATGGGGGTTGGTTTGGGTTATTGCATCGCTGCTGCTGTTGCTGAGCCTGAGAGACTCGTTGTTGCAGTTGAAGGTGATTCTGGATTTGGATTCAGCGCAATGGAAGTTGAGGTATGAACCCTTATGCACTAGTCTAATCATTTTCAATTTTGCTGATTATTTTTGTTTGTAACATTAATAGGTGGCTCATTGTTTTATTTTTCCTACTCGATAGTCTCTTTTTTGTTTATTCCATTCTAGTCTCTCACTAGTTTGGGAGAGGTTTTTTTTTTTTGTTTTTAACCACTTATACTCATGTATGAATCTTGAAATTCTTGTAGTCGTTGATTAAAAAAGTTGATTTAGGAAAATTAGTGGCGTTAAGAAATGTTAATTCTCTTGCGCGAATACCTCTCACTGAATGATTAGCTCAATGATTTATTGGTTGTTATGTAATCATTGTACCCGACCAAATACGTCCCATATGCTGTTTATGTTTCCAGCTTTAGTTAACGGAAAGTGTGCATCATTATTATTTCTTTGGTTAATGAATGACCCTTGTGGTATGTCTCCACATGGATTTATACTCATCTTATAAAATGTGCATAAGGTTAAAATATAAGTAGAATGGTGTCTTGTTAATGATCAATCAAAGGATGTCCTCCTGTTGTCAAAGGCGCTCGCCTGAGGAAAATAGCTGTTTAAAACAAAAAAAATGATGCATGTCTTAGTCTGAGTTGTCTGGAAGCATGCATGTCTTAGTCTGAGTTGACTGTTATGAAAATTTAAGAAAAATAGCTGTGTTCTTCTGGTTCAAGAAAGCTCTAGTGATTGTTTGTCCTCATACTGTGGTGGATAAACTCATATTTTGGCCCAAAGTACACATATAATGTGTTCTGTAAGGCTCTGCTGTCTCTCACCAAAAACGATTCACTGTAAAGCTGTCAGTTTGGAAACCGTTGGTTACCCTCTTTTACCAGACAAAGTCTGAAACACTGGAGATATTAGTATTAAAGTTTTCTTCTTATGACAATTGATGAGATATTGTTCATGCTGATTGCGCATGTGATTGGTGTTTTCATTTCTATATTGCGTTCCTAATTGACATTTTGTATCAACCTGTTTGGGATGTTGTCATATATGCTTGCTGTGTTAGAACTTGGAAGCAAATTTTTGTTAGTGATTTGTGTTCTGCATTTATCAAGCATAAATTGTACACTAACGGGAAAAGAAATAAAAAATTAATGTTTAGCAGTGGATTGATCAAGGCTGTGACTGAACTGATGTTTTGTCAAACTCTTTTTCACATGTTATCAAACAAAATTAATTTTCTCTACTTATTTTGAAATTTTGTAGACATTAGTCCGGTACCAGTTGCCTGTGGTTGTGATAGTTTTTAACAATGGTGGTGTGTATGGTGGTGATCGAAGAGGCCCTGAAGAAATCAGAGGGCCATTCAAAGAAGATCCTGCACCAACATCCTTTGTACCGAGCGCTGGGTATCATGTTCTGATTGAAGCTTTCGGGGGGAAAGGGTATCTTGTTGGGACACCGGAGGAGCTGAAGTCTGCCCTCACGGAATCCTTTGCATCACGAAAGCCTGCTGTTATAAATGTTATTATCGATCCCTTTGCTGGTGCTGAGAGTGGGAGGATGCAGCACAAGAACTGAGGCAGCTTCTGCCGTTCAATAATGTAAAAGTATCAGAGTTGCTGCTACTTCCTCAAAATATTTGGATGCATGCATGTACTGTTTTGTTTTAGATGTTGTGGAGCAAATGGGGGGTATGGTTTTGTATATTTTCAAAGTGAAATAGTTACACGGATTCTTGAAGCAGAATGTGTATTTAATACTTGTACACGAACAGTTACTTTGATATAATGCCAATTGCGGCCTCGGATATGATTCTTCGAGTCATGTTCTGTGTTTCGTCTACTGCTCAAGTGTTCCTCCATTCCTGTCTGTCTGGTAAAGTAATAAGAAGCAGAATGTGTATTTGATTTTTAATTATATACAGTTGAGGTTGTAAATAGTACTCCCTCCGGGGTTTATTACTTGTCGTTTTAGCATTTGCTTTTACTGTTCCGGCATGTACTTTAAAATGGCCGGAACAGTCACTATTTGAGACAATTTTGCCCATAATTTATCCGGCCTCCTCAATATGTGTTCCCTACTGAATATTGGGATGCGAGGACGACAAGTAATAAACCCCGGAGGGAGTAATAGTCTTCAATGTGGTAGCTAGGTACTTACCATAAGGATCACGCAATTGGCGAGCACTAGTTGAGGATGAGGAGGAGGAGAGAAGGGCGATGATAATGAAGAGAATACATATCGCAAATGCCTTCATCTTATGGAATTTTGAAAAGTATATACACACACACTTTGCCCCTTCGCAGGCGCTGCTGCTCCTATTTGTAGCCTCAGATTGACCGGAGATAAGGTTGTGGAAATTTTATGCATGCACTACTCCCATTGGCCGATGTATATATTGTTTTCCGAATCTGAATTAGAGTATTAAATGGTTTTTTGGCATGCAAATTCTAAGATCCTTTGCTGATTGGGATGGGTCTTTGCCTCTTTGGTGTTCTTCTACTGTTCTCATTTGGGTTGTTTGGGTCTGTGTCCTCTGACTTCCCCAATTTTTTTTTATTAATGAAATCCGGATTTCTTCAAAACTAAAAATGTAGAATAAAAGAAATTTCTATGAATCTTCGTGTAATATTTTCTAAATATCTATATTGAAATCTAAAAAAAATATTTTAAGAAATATATAATAAAAAACTAATATTTTTGGGGGGTCATTACTACTTCTATCCTGTGAACTATGTGCGAAAAATATAACATTTGAACAAAAAGAAATAAGACCCAGAGAGTTTTCCATGAACATTTTATATACTTCGTAGATCATTAAATTAATTTTATCCGACTTTTAAAAATTCAGAAAATAGCTTTTTAAAGTTATAAAACTGTGTTCAAAATTTCAAAATTTATTTGAAAGTAAGAAACAGTGTGTTTCTAATTTAGAAATTTAGAAAAAAAATTACGAATTCAGAAAACTATTTTCAAAATTTAGAAAACTGTTTTCCAAATTAAAAAATTTCCGAAATGCAAAAAAAAATTAGAAAAGAAATAGGTTTAAAAAATTATGAAAATAGTTTTTGCCCTTTCAAGCCATTGCTCTACTAAAAAAATAATTTAAAATATTACACGTACGAAGAATATAATATTTGAAGCAAAAGAAACAATACCCTAAGAGCTTTCCATGGACATTTTATATACTTCGTAGGTCATTAAATTGGATTTTATTTGAGTTTTAAAAATTCATAAAATAGCTTTTAAAATTCATAAATCTGTGTTTGAAATTTCAAAATTTATTTTAAAGTAAGAAAACAATGTTTTCTAATTTTGAAATTTAGAAAACAATTTTCCAAAATTAAACAAACAATTTGAAATGAAAAAACATTTTTTGGAAAAGAAATAGGTTTAACAAATTCTAAAATTTTTTTTGCCCTTGCACGCCAATGCTCTAGTCAGAACACGATTAAAAATATTACTTGTGTGTGAAGGATATAATATTTGGAACAAAAGAAACAAGACCCTAAAAACTTTCCATGAACATTTTACGTCATTAAACTGAATTTTATGCGAGTTTAAAAAGCTCATAAAATAGTTTTTTAAATTCATAAAAGTGTGTTTGAAATTTTAAAATTTATTTGAAAGTATAAAAATTGTTTTTTTCTAATTTTGAAATTTAGAAAACCATTTTCCAAAATTAAAAAATTGTTGAAATGCAAAAACATTTTCTAGAAAATAAATAGGTTTAATAAATTTTGAAAACAGTTTTTGCCCTGTCACGTTAATGCTCTACTCAGAATACGATTAAAAATATTACATGTGTGCGAAGAATATAATATTTGTACCAAAAGAAACAAGTTCCTGGGAGCTTTCCATGGACATTTTTTGTCCTTTGTAGGTCATTAAATTAAATTTTATGCAAGTTTTAAAAATTCATAAAATAGCCTTTTAAATTCATAAAATTGTGTTCGAAATTTCAAAATTTATTTGAAAGTGAGAAAAATATTTTTTCTAATTTTAAATTTAGAAAATAATTTTCCAAATTCAAAAATCTGTTTTCCCAATTCAGAAAACTGTTTACCAAATTTAGAAAACAGTTTTCCAAATTTCAAAAAATTGCCGAAATGCAAAAAACATTTCTTGAAAAGGAAAAAGGTTAAAAAAATTCTAAAAACAATTTTGCCCTTTCAAGCCATTGCTCTTGTCAGAACACGAACTATTACAATCGTCGCTTAACAAATAAATACCTCAATTTTTTTATTAGATTCAGGTCCCTGACTATTTTTTCATCGCAAAAAGACCCATCTGTTACGTTTTCCATTCACAGCCCTAATGGATTTTCTATGGTCGTATTTTTTATTTCGTAAAAATGAAAAAAAGAATAAATAGGATAAAAGACTTTCAAAAAAAATCAAACAAATAAGACAAATCTAGAATAAAATTTTAATAAGTCATAAATATTTTGAAGAGTTAACAAAATAAAAATAAAATAACGTAAGGTCATTTTTTATAATCCTTTAAAAAATATCATTTTTATCATTTCTAATATATTGGAAAATTAAAAAATAGTGTTGATTGGGCGTAGTTAATATAACGATTGAGTATAATTTGTTAGAAATACATTAAAAAAAATTAATTATTACCTTAATTATTGTTAAAATGGATCGAGAGTTTTTTTTTAGAAAAAAAGTATATCATATGCAGATTACAATTCAAAAAAGTTCATTCCTGCGAAATTTTTTTTCTTCTTTTTCTCTCCTAGATAAATCATGTAACCTTAAAAAAAAAAATATCGTGTAAGTTGACTCCAAGTCAAGGAGAAGACCCCAATCAATTAGAGTATTAAATGGTTTTTTGGCATGCAAATTCTAAGATCCATTCGAGGTCACGGTTTAATGATTTAGTAATGAATTAGAACCGTTCAAATATCAAACCACTTAATTCGCGAGTCAATGATTTAACTAGATTAAATTTGTTAGTTTATTAAAAAACATAATATTTATACATATTTGCACCGAATATTGTAAAAAAGAAATGTAAAAAATGATGGTAATATTTTAAAGCTATTATATGAATATTATAATTCAAATACAATCAAGCAATCCTTTTTTTTAGAAAAGGAAAAAAAATTGTGATGGAGTCAAGAGTGTCCATTACGCACTAAACTTGCAATTAAAAAATTAATAAATAATTTTTTTTAATGGTTCCAACCGTTTCCCAATTCCCCTTCTCATTTATTTTCTCCAATTTCCGACAACAACCACTCATATCTCATCTTAAAATCTTTTCCGCTAAAATATAATATTTATACATATGTGTACCGAATATTGTAAAAAGAAATAAATGAATGTTATAATTCGAATAAAATCAAGCAGCCAGGAGTGTGCAAACCTTTTCTTTTAGAAAAGGAAAAAACAATTGTGATGGAGTCAAGAAGACTCAAAGTGTGTCCACTACGCACTGACCAGACACAAACGACTCCAAGTCAATGGAAATAATTAATTTCGACCACAAAAAAAAAGAGAAAATAATTAATATTCCAGTCCATAAATAGCAATGCCGTCTAATTTGTACAAGAAAATAAGTTAACTGAGCCAGAAGAATGTGACTGCTTTCTCCAACCTCACTTCCCACGGTAAAGGAAAGTACCAAAACTAGATTGTCATTACTCATTACTTCTTTTACTTTGAACTTTCAACATCCTTACAAGTCATATTGCGCAATTCTTTCATTTCTTCCACAAATGTAACATATCTGAGTTGACGAGGAAGACTTCATTCCTATAAATTCAAACAACGATTGCCTTTCGGCTCTTCATCTTTCTTCATCCACTTCACAAACAATTCTCATTCATTCTTATTATCAATGTCACTCACAACAATACTCTTGTCCTTTCTCTTTCTAACTTACTCCTCTTTTGCCATTTCTCTTGTTCCCGCTAAAACAGTAGAGGCAGAAGCAGAGGCTCTTCTAACATGGAGGGCGAGTCTTGACCACCAAAGTCAATCAGCATTGTCTTCATGGGTTGGATCCAATCCTTGCATTAAGTGGGCTGGCATCTTTTGTGACGAAAGTCCTGGAAGCATCACAAGTTTGAACCTTACTAGTCTTGGTTTGAAAGGTACTCTTTATAATTTCAACTTCTCTTCCTTCCCCAATCTTGTCATTCTTGATCTTTGGAACAATTCTCTCTATGATCCAATTCCAAGCTCCATTGGAAACTTAAGGAGCCTATCCATTCTCTATCTTTTTGAGAATCAACTCTCTGGTCAAATTCCACAAGAAATTGGCAATTTGAAATCTCTTTTTGAGCTTAAATTAAGTCTAAACAATCTCTCTGGTCCAATTCCAAGCTCTATTGGAAACTTAAAGAGCCTATCCATTCTCTATTTTGGGGAAAATAAACTCTCTGGTTCCATACCTCAAGAGATTGGCAATTTGAAATCTCTTTCTGAGCTTGGATTAGAGCAAAACAATCTCTCTGGTCCAATTCCAAGCTCTATTGGAAACTTAAGGAACCTATCCCTTCTCTCTCTTTGGGGAAACAAACTCTCTGGTTTCATACCTCAAGAGATTGGCAATTTGGAATCTCTTTCTGCCCTTGCATTACAGCAAAACAATCTCTCTGGTCCAATTCCAAGCTCTATTGGAAACTTAAGGAGCCTATCCATTCTCCATTTTTGGGGAAACAAACTCTCTGGTCCCTTGCCTCTAGAGATGAACAATCTCACACATTTGATGGGTTTGCAGCTGTCTGAAAACCAACTCACTGGTCATTTGCCAAATGATGTTTGCCTTGGAGGATCACTTCAATACTTTGCAGTGCAAGACAACCATTTCTCCGGTTTTATACCGAAAAGCTTAAGGAGATGTTCTAGTTTGCTTAGAGTTAGGCTTGAGCGAAACCAACTAGAAGGGAACATTTCAGAAGATCTTGGAATCTATCCGCACTTGGTTTATATTGACTTGAGTTATAATCATTTTCATGGTGAGATTTCAAAAGGATGGGGGGAGTGCGACAAATTGACTACCCTTAGAATTGCAAACAACAATATCTCTGGTGAGGTACCGCCAAACCTTGCAAATGCCACTCAACTAGGACGCATTGACCTATCAGGGAATCAATTGAGTGGGAAAATCCCAGTGGAATTAGGAAAGTTGAAGTCTTTGCTCGAGCTTATTCTTAACAACAACCATCTTTCCGGTCACATCCCCTCAGAAATCCTTACGCTGTCAAGTCTTGAGAATCTTGACTTGGCAGCGAACAATCTTAACGGGCCAATTCCGGAACAGATTGGGGAATGTACAAAGTTGTTGTGGCTGAACTTGAGCCGCAACCAATTTGTAAGAAATATTCCATTTAAGATAGGCAATTTGGATTCTCTTCAACTTCTTGATCTCAGTTGGAATTTTTTAGATGGGAAGATACCTGCACAACTCGGGCAGTTGGTGAGGTTGGAAACATTAAATATCTCCCACAACATGCTTTTTGGTCTGCTTCCTTCCGGTTTCAATGATATGACAAGCCTCTCAACTGTGGACATATCCTACAATCAATTGGAAGGGCCGATTCCAGACATTCCAGCTTTTCGGGCGGCTCCTTTGGAAGCATATAGAAACAACACAGGTCTATGTGGCAATGCAAGTGGTTTGATCTCTTGTAGTCCCTTCAAAAGCAATGAGATGGACAAGAAAAAGGGAACAAATGTTGCCCATGTTATTGTACTTCCTCTCTTTGCAGGTATACTTGTATTGTTGATGATTCTGATTGGAGGTTTCTTTGTTTGCCACCGGAGAGGAAGGGCATCAAAATCACATTCATTAGAGGGACAAGGGAAAAATATACTGACAGTACTAGGACATGATGGGAAAATGTTGTATGAGAACATCATTGAGGCAACTGAGGAGTTTAACCCCAAGTACTGCATCGGCGAAGGAGGATATGGAGCTGTTTACAAAGCCTCGATGGCTACAGGTCAGATTGTTGCTGTCAAAAAGCTTCATCAATCAGTAACAGGGAAGTTGATGGATATGAAAGGTTTTGAAAGTGAGATTTGTGTGTTGACGAATATCCGGCACCGCAACATTGTGAAGTTACACGGTTTTTGTTCACATGCTAAGCATTCTCTTCTGGTGTATGAGTTGATTGAGAGAGGAAGTTTGAGGATGAATTTGGCGAGTGACGAACACGCATCGGAGATGAATTGGGTGAAAAGATTGAATGTTATTAGAGGTGTTGCTAATGCCTTATCCTATCTGCACCATGACTGTTCTCCTCCGATAATCCACAGAGACATTTCAGCCAACAACATTCTTTTGGACTTGGAATTTGAGGCTCGTGTCTCTGACTTTGGCATAGCGAGGCTCTTGATGCCTGACTCATCAAACTGGACCTCATTCGCCGGAACATTCGGATACGTGGCTCCCGGTATGTGTGTATGTTAGTTTCATTATAAACTCAAATAACGGTATTATAAGCGCATCACTCTATAATTTCCCCTAACACTACACATATTTGCTCTGCTGGCAGAGTTAGCTTACACAATGAGGGTGACAGAAAAATGTGATGTCTTTAGCTTTGGAGTGGTAACACTAGAAGTAATTATGGGAAGGCATCCTGTTGACCTCATTTCTTCACTTCCATGGTTAAAATCATTGTCATCCTCTTCGTCCTCCTCATCGTCCTTGTCTATTAATCAACATACATTGTTGAAGGATGTGCTTGACCGCCGCGTCCCGTATCCTGAAAGTCGGGTTGCAGGAGATGTGTTGCAGGTTGTGAAACTAGCATTTGCTTGCTTGGATTCCAATCCCAAGATTCGACCGGCCATGCAACAAGTTTCTTCCTGGTTAGTGACCAAACCTCCTCCATTGGGAATGCCATTCTCAGCAATAAAATTGGAACAAGTTTATCTCTCACAATGTTATGATGAGGGTCAGAAATCGCAATCCACAGTTAGTTGAACACTTAATTAATGGGTTCTTGATTTGTAGTATGTTCTATTTTTCTTGCCTCTGTATTTTTCTCTTCTTAATCAATGATGATTTCAAGTATAGAAAGCATTGGTGGTGTTATTTCCCTTTGTAAATATGTCAAGGATCATGTTATTTCTTTCTATGGTTGAATCTGATAGTAGAGGGAAATAGGTCCACAATTTTGGCTAGTTTCTCGTATGTTACACATCCATTTATTCAAGATGATTCCTCTGTTAAAAGAAATTAACAAAATTCACTAGATTACAGGGAAAAAAATGAAGTGCTATTGAATTCTTTTGAAAACTTTAAAATTTTAATATTTTTAAAAAACCAATGAAAAATATAACCGTGCTTATAATTGAATTAGATTAGTAATTGTAAGGTGGTACTAAAAAATTGGGTTAATAACATTTTGAACCTATAATCGTCCGAAAATGTTATAATGGATCCTCCGTTAATTTTGAGATTATAATAAACCTTGTACTCGAAAGAAATTGTTATAATAAACCTTATGTTAACAATTTTCGTTAACTCGGTGATTTCGATTTTTTTTTGATATAAATTTAAAAAATGTAGAAAAATGTTAGAAGAATAGGAAGTGGAGGAGCACATGAGAAATTTGGGAGTGAGCTTGGAGGAGCCAGAGCTTGCAGCATTGTTGAGAGTGAGTGCTGAGACTGGGAAAGAGCAGAAGGTTTATGAGTATTTGCACAAATTGAGGAAGACAGTCAGGTGTGTGAAAGAAGAGACTGCAAAGGTTGTTGAGGCTTGGTTTGAGTGTTTTATGGGAAATGGAGTGGAACTGGATACATATGTGGTGAGAGAGTCTATTTCAAAGAATGGAGGAGGGTGGCATGGGCTTGGGTGGATCGGGAAAGGGAGGTGGGCTGTGACAAGGGGGAATGTGGGAATGAGTGCAAGGTGTTGATATTGATGATGCAGAGACAAAGAGGTTCGCAGTGTCTTTGGCGGGTTTGGCTATGGAAAGGGAGGTTGAGTCTTTGGCGGGTTTGGCTATGGAAAGGGAGGTTAAGGCTAATTTTGCTGAGTTTCAACTTTCAGGTGAGTGATATTGTGTTGTCAAACTTTATTTTAATTTAATTTATTTGAGACAAGAAAAATAATCTTTTACTAATTTAAGTGGGTGTGGGTGTTCGTGGGCACTACCGTGGATCATAATCAACTACAATCTTAGAATAGGACTGTCAACAGAGGTGTAGAGGTCGCTAGCGGAGTAAGGAAACTCTACGTAGACAACTTTGATCCATAAGGTGAATCGGAAGAAAATCAGGCATAAAAGCTCGTTTACATATACTCATTTATTGGAGAAAACGATGTCATTTCACAAGAACCACGGGGATCATAAGGTGACATAAGAGTCTCAATAACCAAGTCTAATAACTGAAATTGATATATGTACATAACTTTAAACCACGGCTAAGGAGTAGTTCGTTTGTTTATGCTGGTAACAATATGTATGTAGAAACTACTTCAATTTTTCCTCCGTGCTCATAAATACATTTTTTAGGCATCTAGACATTTATTGTTTACACCAAAAAAAAAAAAACTAAATTGGACTATAGGCTAAAGGTGGGGTTTAAATCTCGCAAGATGAAATGAGTTTCCCGCGAGACTTGCGTGAAAGGAGACATTCAAGGGCTTCATAGCCATCTCATGCGGGAATCAAGGTGGCTAAGCTATCACTATTCTGCAACCAGTCGGGTGGCTGCCTAGCATTTTCCAATACTATCAATTAGTATTGTAGGTTATTATTATTACCCAGTCAATCCTCCGGTGATTCAGAATTTCAGATCCTTATATAAGGAACATAACACATTTAGTGTCCACATAAAAATGGAACAATGCTATCTCATGGATGGCACACAATTGACCACCAGCCAACCTTTAAAAGATCCAACAAAAGGATGCCACATCAAACACATTGGGGAAGACAGTGAAATCTTGAGCACCCAATATGCCGCGCAAACATCTAACTACTGATTTAAGCACATGACAGCTGACAGTTTTCGACATGACTAATGAGAATTATCTCACATACTAACTAGAAAGAAAACACTAACTTACACTAGTTTCTACTGCCACGGTCTACTACGAAGTCAGCTTCCTGCCTGCTTTCCAATTACCTACAAACATAAAATAATTTATCAGAAACGTAGTGCTTAATGAACAACTACACAAAAAACAAAGACATCTGTTTTCACCAGAAACTTCACATTATAGGCTGACTACTATAACCAAACAAACGAACACTCAGCAACAATCAATCAATAGAACAAGGCTAAGCAGCAAGGTCTGTAACAGCAGATGATTTTGGATTTTGGATTTTTATCTTATTACAGTCATGCATCAAAAGTGAAAACATCGGGAAGATGATTCTCATCTTTCCGCTATTAACCAGAATGCACCTCGCATATAGCATGCTGTGTCATGCTTCTGCAATCCAACTGCCGTCATTTTGACTAATCAAATATCAAGCATCAAGTAAAGGAAATCAGCTTCCTTGAGTTAAGAGTACAAGAGGAGGTTGATATCAAAGACAAAGTAGTTCAGCAAATGCAAATGCTACCTGACACATGAGTTCATATTAAGGTAGCAGCAACACCATACTGACCTTCCAATGGGAAAAATAAATGATACATTGCTATCACTGCCTAGAGTAGAACATTGTGATAAAAGATTCAATAAGTTGAAATTGCATGGTATGCATATTACAAAGAATAAACAGATTTCAAGTAAGTGTAAAGCTGTAATATTAGTACACATTTTACACCCAGAGGTAAACATACCTCTACAGCTAGTTATCTGCACGACATTATGCAAATACTTGTCTGTGATGAGCAGCTTCATCAGCAGAGGCTTTTTCATATGGGCCATCAATCCTGTTGAGTAGTTCAGTATAAGAAGTCAGAGAAAGGTCAAGTAGATTGTTAATGCCTTCCATTTCATTGTACACTTTACTGCCATCATCTTCCACCCAACCAACATCCTCAGAACCACTCTCAACAGGTTGATCCATATGAATTGTCTTACCAAATAACTGAATTGAAGTGATACCAACTTTTTTGGGGTATTCCCCACGGTTTCCAATAAGTTCTGTGCCAAAAGAGTGCAAACTACTCTGACTATCTGGTGATAAGTTCTCTGGCTGTGAACTGCCGATGATTGGCTCGGTAGGCACACTCTTAAACTTTGGTATCATGTTATTACCGAATGAAGTATCAGTAAACATTGGAGGAACATTTGCACTCAAGAGGTTCGATAAACCAAATGCTGGAAAATAATTTTGCCTGGCTCCCTGCATGCCAGCAGGAAAAGTCTTATAATTCAACAACGCTGTGTTCATGTTACCCATTGTTGAATTAGTTAGCCCTGACATATGAAGGAAGAATTCTCCTTCTCCATCAGTCAGAAATCCAGAATTCTCGGGATATCTGAGTTTTTTGGCTTATGGTATGACATAGCCTTCACCAAATGAATCTGTATCGCAAATCGCAATCACCACTACTACTACCTATAAAAAGAAGCAAAATACAATTGGTAACACTAAAACCCCCAATTCAACCTTTCAACTCGGATTCAATTTTGCTTCCTCCAAAACCCCACCACCACCTCTCCCATTCCCATGGCGAATCCCCAAGATACCCTCATCGATGGTAACATCGTCGCCGCCAAATCCCTCGCCGCTTGCGGCGTAACGCACATGTTTGGGGTTGTCGGCATCCCCGTTACTTCACTCGCTAACCGCGCCGTTTCCCTTGGAATCCGTTTCCTTGCCTTCCACAACGAGCAGTCTGCAGGCTATGCCGCTTCCGCCTACGGTTACCTCAAGGGTCGCCCTGGGTTGCTTCTTACAGTCTCGGGTCCCGGCTGCGTCCACGGGCTTGCAGGCATGTCTAATGCCATGGTCAATACTTGGCCTATGGTCATGATCTCGGGCTCTTGTGATCAAGCCGACTTTGGCAGAGGAGACTTCCAAGAGCTCAATCAGATTGAAGCTGTCAGACCATTTTCTAAGTGTTCGGTTAAAGCCAAGTCTATTAAGGAAATACCTAGTTGTGTTGCTCAGGTGCTTGCATCGGCAGTTGCGGGCCGGCCTGGAGGATGTTACTTGGATCTCCCAACTGATGTTCTGCATCAAACTTTGAATGAATCCGAGGCAGATAGTTTGATTGCTGCTTCGTGTTCGCCTATTAAGGCAAGTACAGATGATTATGTGGGTGGGAATGCAGAGATTGAAAGCGCAGTGGAGTTGCTTAGGAATGCAGAGAGGCCATTAATCGTGTTTGGCAAGGGTGCAGCTTATGGACGTGCAGAGGATGAGTTGAAGAAGTTGGTGGAGAGCACTGGAATTCCATTTTTGCCGACCCCAATGGGTAACGGCCTGCTGCCTGATACACATGATCTTGCTGCAAGTGCAGCGAGGTCACTTGCTATTGGAAAATGTGATGTTGCCCTTGTCATTGGTGCTAGGCTTAATTGGTTGTTGCATTTTGGCGAGCCACCTAAGTGGTCTAAAGACGTGAAGTTTATCTTAGTGGATGTTAGTGAGGAGGAGATTGAGTTGAGGAGACCACATTTGGGTTTGGTTGGAGGTGCAAAAAAGGTGCTGGCATTGATAAATAAGGAGATTAAAGATGACCCTTTTTGTTTGGGAAAGAGTCATCCATGGGTAGAAGCCATTTCTAAAAAAGCAAAGGACAATGTGTTGAAAATGGAGAGTCAGTTGGTGAAGGATGTTGTGCCGTTTAATTTCTTGACACCAATGAGGATTATTAGAGATGCAATTGTGGGAGTGGAAGACCCTGCTCCAATAGTGGTTTCTGAGGGAGCAAATACTATGGATGTAGGAAGAGCTGTATTGGTCCAGAAGGAGCCGAGGACTAGGTTGGATGCTGGAACTTGGGGGACTATGGGGGTTGGTTTGGGTTATTGCATCGCTGCTGCTGTTGCTGAGCCTGAGAGAGTCGTTGTTGCAGTTGAAGGTGATTCTGGATTTGGATTCAGCGCCATGGAAGTTGAAGTATGAACCCTTATGCTGTCACGTGCTTCACCGGAGAAACCAAGCAACAATGACTCACATATAGCAGAATGATCAAGGAAGAATGCAACACTGGGATGGGTTTTGTAGGGGATTAATATAGGAATTATATGGTAATTAAACTTGAAAATAACTAAAGCTACCTTCAATTACTGCATTTAATTAGAAGAAAATACCACACTCATTGAGTGTATAATCCAGCTACTCATTGAGTAGAAACCTGGAGAAGATTCTGAGCAAAAATCCAAAATGGAAAGCTAACAAACAAAAGGGACATAGCCATTCATATAAACGCAGGATAGGAAATGAACAACCGAGTGAACGTCCGCCAGCTCAGCAAGATCGATACGCGTCCAAGCAACTTGTTATTTCTTCGAGCGACTTGTCAAACCGGCGTGCGACGTGAAGGACATTCACTCATCGCGTGCGACTTGTCAGCTGCTCGACCGCCCGTCGTTCCTCACTTTCTTTGTAACTAACGTTCCTTCCTCAGCTGACTCCTCTTTTGTGTTGCCCTTCTGCCTTAATTCCAATCTTCCATCTGCATATCCACAATTGATATGTGACAATGCCCTCCCGTTGAAATCCCTTGTCCACAAGGATTCTAAATGAGGATAAGCGTTGCTAAGGTAGTCAGACCATTCCCAGGAAACTGGCAGGTTAGCAGCAGGAGTCCAAGCAACCTTTAATTGCGTGGCAGCCACACCTTGCCTCTTCTGAATCCTACTTCCAAGGATTGCTACTGGTTCAATCAAGATAGGAGAAGCATCAAGTTGGGTGGACGGATGAAAAGGCTTCAGCTGACTCACGTGGAGAACATTATGGATCAAACTAGAAGTTGGTAAATCAAGTTTATAAGCAACTAGGCCAATCTTGTCAGTGATGCGAAAAGGTCCAAAAAACCTAGGAGCCAGCTTCTGATTGCTCCTATGAGCCACTGAAAGTTACCTATAGGGTTGTAGCTTGATGAGGACTTGATCTCCTATATCAAAGGACCTAATAGACCTTTTCTTGTCAGCAAAAAACTTCATTTTTGCTCTAGCAGCCTCCAAGTGAGACTTGAGTTGAGTAAGTGCAGCCTCTCTGTTCACTAACAGTTGATTGACATCACTGTCGTTGGAGTCATGAGGCACATAGGGGATGCTTAAAGGAGGATCAGTACCAAATAGTGCCTTAAAAGGAGAGGTGTGTGTGGACTCATGGTATGAACTGTTATACCAGAACTGAGCTAAAGTAAGGAAATCTGACCACTTGTGAGGTTGAGAGGAACAAAAACACCTCAAGTATTGCTCCAAGCATTGGTTGACTCTCTCAGTCTGACCATCTGTTTGAGGATGATAGGAGCTGGAATGTTTCAGTTCAATTCCTTGCAAATGGAAGAGGTCAAGCCAGAATCTGCTAAGGAAAACTGGATCTCTGTCAGTTAGAATGGAGTTTGGAGGACCATGGATGTGAAGTACTTTTTCCATGAATACTTTGGCAACTGATGAAGCAGTATAAGGGTGTTTGAGGCTTAGGAAGTGGCTGAACTTGGTCAGTCTATCCACCACTACCAGGATGACTGAAAAGCCATTGGACTTAGGCAAGCCCTCAATAAAGTCCATGGTTAAGTCTGTGAAAACTCCCTCTGGGATTGGGAGTGGTTGAAGTAAGGGCTGTGTATGTGTTCTGGCTTGCTCCTTTGACAAACACTGCAGTGCCTCACATAATTCCTGACCATTTTCCTAAGGCCAGTCCAAAAGAAAAGAGCAGTAAGTTTGTGAGTTGTTGCCTGGATCCCTGAATGCCCTGCTGTGGGAGTATCATGAAAAATGGAGATGATTCTCATGCGTAGGCCTTTATCCTGACCTACCACCAACTTCCCTTTCCTACGCAAACAAGATTGCTGGAATGAATAATGAGGGTGTGAGGTCGGATTGGTTTGAAGTTCACTTATGAGCTGCTATAAGTGTAGATCTGCCTGCCAAGAGGTTTTGATTTCCTCTAGCAAAAGGGAATCAATGGAGGAGTACAAAAGGGAGAAAAGCTGAGGAGAAGAAACTCTCGAAAGTGCATCAGCAGCTGCATTCGATGACCCTGGTTTATACTGAACCTCATAGTCATACTTTTGGAGTTTGACTAACCAAATGAATTGAGCATCCTTGGATAGTTTCTGCCCCAAAAGGTATTTTAAGCTATGATGATCCATGTAAATTATGAAATGCCTATCCCTTAAGTAGTTGTGCCAATGTTTGACTGCAAAGAGGACTGCAAACAACTCTCTCTCATAAACAGACTTAGCTTGATGCCTAGGAGCCAAGGTTTTACTGATGTAGGCAATAGGGTGTTTGTCTTGCATCAAAACTGCCCCTATACCTTCCCCAGAAGCATCAGTCTCCAAGATGAATGGCTTTGAAAAATCTGGCAGAGCAAGAACTAGTGAGGAAATGAGAGCTTGCTTCAACCTTTGAAAAGCAATATCAGCTGCATCATTCCAGAGGAAACTATCTTTCCTCAATAAGTCTGTTAAGGGTTTTGCAATGGATGCATACCCTTTAATAAATCTCCTGTAATAACCAGTTAACCCCAAGAATCCCCTCATATGTTTGACTGTTTTCAAAGCAGGCCAAGCTTCTACAGCCATGATTTTATCCGGATCAGTCCTCACCCCTTGATGTGAGATCTCATGGCCTAAATAGGCTACTTGGTCTGTTACAAAGGCACACTTAGACTGCTTAAGAAATAACTTGTGTGTCCTGAGCAAGTCAAAAGCATGTTGCAAATGCTCTGCATGTGATTCAAGGGATTTACTATAGATTAATATGTCATCAAAGAAGACCAGAATAAATTTCCTTAAGCAAGCCGCAAATACATTGTTCATCAAGGCTTGAAAGGTTGAAGGGGCATTGCATAGCCCAAAAGGCATTACCCTGAATTGATACAGTCCTTGATGTGTTCTAAAAGCAGTTTTGTGAGCATCTTCTGGATGGATCAACACCTGGTGATACCCTGCTCTCAGATCCAATTTAGAAAACACTCTTGCACCGCCCAACTCATCAAGCAATTCTTCAATCAATGGAATGAGAAATCTATTCTTGATTGTTTGTTGATTCAGGGCTCTGAAGTCTACACACATTCTCCACCCTCCATCCTTCTTTTTGACCAAAATAATTGGGGCAGCATAAGGGCTCCGGCTCTCCTCAATAAAACCAGAAGTTAAAAGTGCAGATATCTGTCTCTCCACCTCATCCTTTTGTTGCTTAGAGAGCTTGTAAGGCCTCAAATTGATTGGCTGAGCTCCTGCTTGCAGCGGGATTGTATGATCATAAGGTCTATTAGGGGGAAGCTCAGAAGGCTCCTCAAATAAGTTCTTAAATTGTTGGAGGATTGCTGTAAATTCTACAGGAAACTCAGAACTGTAGCTAGAAAGTTCCATCAATTCAGAGGTAGTGCAAATTTGAGCTATAGCTACCTTTTGAGGTTTAGCCAACAATCTAGACATAGATTCATTGCTAATCCACCTGACAGATAGCTTACATCCTCCTTTCAACACAATCTCTGTCTCATTCTTGTAAAACCTCATCACCATTTGCTTGAAATCCCACAATATAGGTCCCAAAGTTTCTAACCAATCCATGCCAAGAATGATATCATAATGGACTAAGGGTAGGATTAAGGCGTTGATAGTAAAGCTCTCACCATGAATGCTCCATTGGATGTTGAGACACGCCTCAGCAGTAGTGATCACCTCCCCATTAGCCACAGTAATTCTCACTGGAGTGATAGTAGAAACTGGGAATTTCAATGCTTCTGCAGTGGCCTTGGAGATCAAGTTATGGGTGCTCCCAGTGTCAATGAGAGTATGGATTGACTGCCTCTGTATCTGCAAAATCACTCTCATGGCCTTGGGGCTTGGTCCTCTAATATCATGGATTGCACATAGAGATGCAAAAGACTCTTCTGCCCCAGGGAGTTCCACTTCCTTCACATCCTCTTCTGGTTCATAGTCAATTGCATCTTGCTCATCAGGACCTGCCTCCACCAAGAAAAATTGCCTGGTTTGACACTTGTGTCCCCGGAAAAACTTCTCCCCACAGAATTTACAAAGGCCAGCTGCAATCCTCTCTCTGATTGTCTTTTCATCTAAGGTTTGGAATGAAGGAGAAGATTGTCTGGTTGTAGCCTTGCCTTGTGGGTTGATGTGGTTGGTCACTGGTGTATTTTGGGGTGTTTGTGGGTGGGTTTTTAGTTGGTTTGGAGGTGGTCTAAAAGGCCCTGGGTGCTGGGGCTATTTTTTGGTTAGTATTTTGGTTGAATTTTGAGCTAGGTAGAGTGTATGTGTTTTGGTTCTGATGGTAGTGTGTGGTTTAGAATTGAGAGCTAGAGGGTGAGGTCATGTGTTTAAAAGCAGGTAAGGCAATTTCAGTAGAAAGGGTAAGTTCCACAGCTGCTTCATACGTTTCTGGTTTAAACATTCTCACCAAATGGCTCAACTCAGGTTTTAAACCAGCTAGGAAAAGACTTTTCCCATAAGCATCACAAATGTTAAGTCTATCATACAATGCATTAAACTGGTTAATATAGGTCTCAACATCAGCTATCTGCCTTAGATTAGAGATTTCCCCCATGGGGTCATCCATTTTCCTAGGAGAAAACCTAGTGATCAAGCATTTAGAAAAATCAGACCAAAGCCATAGATCTTCTTTTCTATTTTTCATCTTTACCTTGTACCATTTCAAAGCATCTCCATAAAGGTGATGGGAAGCAACCTCTACCTTTAAATGGGGCGCAGTCCTCATGCTCTGAAAGTAGTTTTCAGCTTGAAACACCCAATCGTGGACCTCAGCTCCTTGAAACCAAGGAAACTCAAGGGTAGCAGGTTTTGGATTAGCTTGGAAGTCTGGGTTGATGGGATCTGCCTCGTGTACTACCTCTCTATCAGGCCTTTGCAACGCCAACAGCTCTTGATGGACCTCTGTATCTCAGTCATATTCTGCTCCAGGATCCCAATCCTAGCAACTTGATGTTCCATGTTTCCCAGCCTAGCCTCCATCAATAGTGATCCATCTCCTTCGATTTCTCTATGATCTGACCCATCTGGTGCATTAGGCACGCCAGCTGTCCCTGCTAGGTGATGAATAGTCCTCGGCATCTAGATCAAGCACAGAAATTATAGATCTAGATTCCACCAGGCTCACTGGTGTAGCTAACACTGACCAGCTTTGGAAATGTTTCTTTAGGAATAGGAAGGGCGCAGCGGAAAGGAGAGAAAGGTGGTGTCTTGGCCAGGGAAGAGCTCCGCTACCACTTTGTCACGTGCTTCACCGGAGAAACCAAGCAACAATGACTCACATATAGCAGAATGATCAAGGAAGAATGCAACACTGGGATGGGTTTTGTAGGGGATTAATATAGGAATTATATGGTAATTAAACTTGAAAATAACTAAAGCTACCTTCAATTACTGCATTTAATTAGAAGAAAATACCACACTCATTGAGTGTATAATCCAGCTACTCATTGAGTAGAAACCTGGAGAAGATTCTGAGCAAAAATCCAAAATGGAAAGCTAACAAACAAAATGGACATAGCCATTCATATAAACGCAGGGTAGGAAATGAACAACCCAGTGAACGTCCGCCAGCTCAGCAAGATCGATACGCGTCCCAGCAACTTGTTATTTCTTCCAGCGACTTGTCAAACCGGCGTGCGACGTGAAGGACATTCCCTCCTCGCGTGCGACTTGTCGGCTGCTCGACCGCCCGTCGTTCCTCACTTTCTTTGTAACTAACGTTCCTTCCTCAGCTGACTCCTCTTTTGTGTTGCCCTTCTGCCTTAATTCCAATCTTCCATCTGCATATCCACAATTGATATGTGACATATGCACTAGTCTAATCATTTTCAATTTTGCGGATTATTTTTGTTTGTAACATTAATCGGTGGCTCATTGTTTTATTTTTCCTACTCGATAAGTCTCTTTTTTGTTTATTCCATTCTGGTGAACACTGCATGTTTAACTAGTTTGGGAGAGGGTTTTTTTGTTTTTTGTTTTTTGTTTTTAACCACTTATACTCATGTATGAATCTTGAAATTCTAGTAGTTGTTGATTAAAAAAGTTGATTTAGGAAATTAGTGGCGTTAAGAAATGTTAATTCTCTTGCGCGAATACCTCTGACTGAATGATTAGCTCAATGATTTCTTGGTTGTTATGTAATCATTGTACCTGACCAAATATGTTCCATATGCTGTTTATGTTTCCAGCTTTAGTTAACGGAAAGTGTGCATCATTATTATTTCTTTGGTTAATGAATGACCCTTGTGGTATGTCTCCACATGGATTTATACTCATCTTATAAAATGTGCATAAGGTTAAAATATAAGTAGAATGGTGTCTTGTTAATGATCAATCAAAGGATGTCCTCCTGTTGTCGAAGGCGCTCGCCTGAGGAAAATAGCTGTGTGTAAAACAAAAGCAATGATGCATGTCTTAGTCTGAGTTGTCTGGAAGCATGCATGTCTTAGTCTGAGTTGACTGTTATGGAAATTTAAGGAAAATAGCTGTGTTCTTCTGGTTCAAGAAAGCTCTAGTGATTGTTTGTCCTCATACTGTGGTGGATAAACTCATATTTTGGCCCAAAGTACACATATAATGTGTTCTGTAAGGCTCTGCTGTCTCTTGCCAAAAACGATTCACTGTAAAGCTGTCAGCTTGGAATCCGTTGGTTACCCTCTTTTGCCAAACAAAGTCTGAAACACTGGAGATATTACTATTAAAGTTTTCTTATGAAAATTGATGAGATATTGTTCATGCTGATTGCGCATGTGATTAGTGTTTTCATTTCTATATTGCGTTCCTAATTGACATTTTGTATCAACCTGTTTGGGATGTTGTCATATATGCTTGCTGTGTTAGAACTTGGAAGCAAATTTTTGTAAGTGATTTGTGTTCTGCATTTATCAAGCATAAATTGTACACTAACGGGAAAAGAAATAAAAAATTAATGTTTAGCAGTGGAATAAACTCTTTGATCAAGGCTGTGACTGAACTGATGTTTTGTCAAACTCTTTTTCACATGTTATCAAAGAAAATTAATTTTCTCTACTTATTTTGAAATTTTGTAGACATTAGTCCGGTACCAGTTGCCTGTGGTTGTGATAGTTTTTAACAATGGTGGTGTGTATGGTGGTGATCTAAGAGGCCCTGAAGAAATCAGAGGGGCCATTCAAAGAAGATCCTGCACCAACATCCTTTGTACCGAGCGCTGGGTATCATGTTCTGATTGAAGCTTTCGGGGGGAAAGGTTATCTTGTTGGGACACCGGAGGAGCTGAAGTCTGCCCTCACGGAATCCTTTGCATCACGAAAGCCTGCTGTTATAAATGTTATTATCGATCCCTTTGCTGGTGCTGAGAGTGGGAGGATGCAGCACAAGAACTGAGGCAGCTTCTGCCGTTCAATAATGTAAAAGTATCAGAGTTGCTGCTACTTCCTCAAAATATTTGGATGCATGCATGTACTGCTTTGTTTTAGATGTTGTGGAGCAAATGGGGGGTATGGTTTTGTATATTTTCAAAGTGAAATAGTTACACGGATTCTTGAAGCAGAATGTGTATTTAATACTTGTACACGAACAGTTAGTTTGATATATGACACTGATATAATGCCAATTGCGGCCTCGGATATGATTCTTCGAGTCATGTTCTGTGTTTCGTCTACTGCTCAAGTGTTCCTCTGTCTGGTAAAGTAATAAGGAGCAGCAATTAAAGAATGGCGGATTTGAGAGGATCTTGTGTGCTTGTGGTGTTTGTCCCACGGTTCGAGCATTTGTATCTCGATTTCGCTATTTATATAAAATATATTAGTATTGGTCAAAAAATTGGTACTGTTTGGTATATATGAGATTCTATTTTTTCTACAGATAACATATATTTACCATTACCTAAAAGAAGACAAAGCATTTTAACAACCATGAACTCTTGCTATTGATAAAATAAATTATGAATTAGGATGACTACGGGAATTATATTCAGAAAAAAATTACATATATATTTCAAACCAATATGGGTGTCGCCGACTCAAAAAATTACTAGTATTTAGTTTCTCTAGACTATCAATGGCTTGAAAGGGAAAAAACTATTTTTATAATTTTTTAAACCTATTTCTTTTCCGAATTTTTTTTTTGCATTTCGGAAATTTTTTTATTTGGAAAACTATTTTATAAATTTTGAAAATTGTTTTCTAAATTTTGAAAATAGTTTTCTAAATTCGTAAAATTGTTTTCTAAATTTCTAAATTAGAAGCACACTGTTTCTTACTTTCAAATAAATTTTGAAATTTTGAACACAGTTTTATAACTTTAAAAAGCTATTTTCTGAATTTTTAAAAGTCTCATTAAATTAATTTAATGATCTACGAAGTACATAAAATGTTCATAGAAAGCTCTCTGGGTCTTATTTCTTTTTGTTCAAATGTTATATTTTTCGCACGATAGTTCACGGGATAGAAGTAGTAATAATGCCCCAAAAATATTAGTTTTTTATTATATATTTGTTAAAATATTTTTTTGGATTTCAATATAGATATTTAGAAAATATTACACGAAGATTCATAGAAATTTCCTTTATTCTACATTTTTATTTTTGGAGAAATCGGGATTTCATTAATAGAAGAAAATTGGGGAAGTCACAGCTGAGGACACAGACCCAAACAACCCAAATGAGAACAGTAGAAGAACACCAAAGAGGCAAAGACCCATCCCAATCAGCAAAGGATCTTAGAATTTGCATGCCAAAAGAAAAAACCATTTAATACTCGATTTGCATGCCAAATGAGTACAGGAGAACACCAAAGACCCATCCCAATCAGCAAAGGACCTTAGAATTTGCATGCCAAAAAACCATTTAATACTCTAATTGAGATACGGACAACAATATATACATGGGCCAATGGGAGTAGTGCATCCATAAAATTTCCACAACCTTATCTTGGATCAATCTTAGGCTACGGCTGGCCAAAAATTTCGAGACCCGAAATTCCGAATTTTCCGACCCGAATTTTTTGAATTTCGAATCGGAATTTCGGGTCTTCGGAAATTCGGGTTCGGGTACCACATACCCGAAGTATAAGTTCGGGTCGAGACGGGATGGATTTTCCTGAATTCGGGTACTCGACTTTTCCGAACTCAGGAAAATAACAGGTAGGGCCATAGGGGTTAAGTTGGTTTTTTCATTTCACGGGTTAGGGTTTTCACTCTCTCTTCTCTCTCTGCTCACAACCCATTCGCTCTCAGCTTGCTTTCGATCCTGCCGCCGCCGCCACTCAGACGCTACCCTCCAAACCCCAAACCATTAATCAAACAAAACCTAGGAAAAACCCTACTCTCTTCTTCCTCCAACCAAAACAAACATTATCCACCTAACAGCCATAGCCACCGTCGTCGGCTTCTACCAAACCGGCGGAATCAAGCGCGCAAACCCTAATCAAACCCGAATCGGAACCAAGCCCAAGTTGCAAATTAAAACCAACCAACGCAGCAAATCCACAAACAAACCCAAAAAACAAAGAGCAAGAAAAGGAAGGAATGAAGGCGGAGATGGAGGAGGCGGTAGTGCTACGACGGCGCAGCGCTGGAGGAGAGAGAGCAGCAGTGCTGCGTTGGTGATAGCGAGGATGAAGCTGCTGAGCAACGGTGAGATGACGGGAAAGGTGGGCGGCGATTTGGTGTTGTGTAGATGTGTGTGGATGTGGTTTAATTTCGGAAATTCTCGGAAATTTCGGAAATCCGAGAATTTCCGAAATTGTAATTCGGGAAGTCGGGATCGGGAAACAAAAAATAAATTTCGGAATTCCTGAAATTTATTTGGTCGGGTCTCGGAATTTCCGAAGACCCGACTGCCCAGCCCTACAAATAGGAGCAGCAGCGGCTGCGAAGGGGCAAAGTGTGTGTGTATACTTTTCAAAATTCCATAAGATGAAGGCATTTGCGATATGTATTCTCTTCATTATTATCGCCCTTCTCTCCTCCTCCTCCTTAACTAGTGGTCGCCAATTGCGTACTCCTTATGGTAACTGGTAAGTACCTAGCTATCACATTGAAGACTATTACTCCCTCCGTTCCTAATTAATTGACTTTTTAGAATAGTAGAAAAGCTTAAACCGTTAATTTATGGACTTATTTTATTCCTCATTATTTCATTTTTTCTTTTAATTTTCACTGAAATTACTACACCATCATCAAATTGGGTTGATTCAAAAAAAAATTATCATTTGCACAAAATATATGCTTCAAAAAAGATAAAATGACAAATACCCCAAATAGTAACAATCCGCAGAAAAATGTCAAGTAATTAGGAACGGAGGGAGTACTATTTACAACTTCAACTGTATATAATTAAAAATCAAATACACGACTTACGTTATAAAGATGATATGCAGTAATTAGTTAAATTACAATTTTATGTGACCTATACGTATTAATACTAACATTTTTATTTCTATACCAAAAGTTTTTTTATTTTTTATCAAAACATAAATAATTAACATGTTATACTCCCTCCAGCTCCAATTACTTGACTCTTTACTATTTACACGCATATCAAGGAGACCGGATGACTCACTATTTGAGATAATTTTGGCCCGAATTTTTTCTCGGACGTACGTTAAGGATTAATGTACGTTAGAAAAAAAATACGAAATTTTTTGGGGTCAAATAGTGAGTCATCCGGCTTCATTGAGACGCGTGCATAAACAGTACGTGTCAATTAAAAGGAGCCGGAGGGAGTATATAACACGCGCTTGCTAATTTATAATGTTGCAGGAACTGTGACCAGGTCAAGGTTACCTTGCGGCCAAGGCCACGGCAATAGATATAACTGTCCCCCTACGCCTACGCCAAGTGGATGTAGCTCTTACCGGCCCGGGTGTGTCCCTCCCTCCGCCTCCGCCAAAAAGGTGTCCCCCTGACCAGCGCCATTGTCACCCTTGAAGATGAATTGGAATTGATTAATTATGGAAATCTGGATTTGCACCAGCTGAGTCATTTCAGGTGTCTTCATGGCTGCTTAATAAATAAATAAAACATTTGTAACTATATATATCTGTGCTAAATAGTTAATTAAACGTTTTTCTTAACAATATATATATATAGTTGTGTAATTGTATTGCTTTTCTGGCTTCGCCTGATTTTTATCTCCTTTTAATAAAGTGCTGCTTATAGTTGTGTAATATACTCAATTCGATTCGAGACGACATGCTCTCCTTACTGTTTTGCTGAAAATATGGTACACACCAGCCATACTGGCCGGGAAGTCAAATAACACAATAACATCACAAAACTATTTTAAAGGTACAACGACCAAATGCACAAATTCTGCAAGAGTGCTTTCTACAGTGGTGCGTGCTAGCTAGATTTTTGCCACCCCTATCTATGATCCAGGGTAGTGCCCACGCATCCCAAATGCATATGGGTTGCCCTACCTCCTAACTCCTTAAAGCGGAACATTCTTGTTAGGAAAGCGTGGCCCTGCAGACGTCAGGACGTATTGAGGGAATAATGAAGTGGTAATTGTCATTTTCTTCACGAAAATTGTTCCTCACACCACCACCTTGCATGACACCATGACCAGAACCCACAAGCATCGCACATCTATAGTACAATCTCTTAGGGTTAGGCGTGAAATCAAATATCTTAACAATAACTCTTATCCCACACTTACATACTTTGTTCTTGAATCTTGGGTAGGAAGTTGCATATCCTCCTCTGCAGGCTCCTTGAGTTGAAATTAAGTTCTTGGTTGAAAAAGATATGGTGTTGAAAATAAAATAGCACTAGATCCAAACCCTAATCTTCCAGTTTAGTCAAATCTCTCAAACAATTTATGAGATCTCTAGCAAATTTGATCGATTTTTTAGTTTTGTATTTCTAGGGTTCCTATCATTCCTTTCTTTTCTCTCTTATCCCACACTTACATACTTTGTTCAACTCAAGGAGCCTGCAGAGGAGGATATTGTGGGATAAGAGTTATTGTTAAGATATTTGATTTCACGCCTAACCCTAAGAGATTGTACTATAGATGTGCGATGCTTGTGGGTTCTGGTCATGGTGTCATGCAAGGTGGTGGTGTGAGGAACAATTTTCGTGAAGAAAATGACAATTACCACTTCATTATTCACTCAAATAAAAAAACGACGGATTTTTTTGGGGTCAAATAGTGCCTCATCCGGCCTCCTCGATATGCGTTCCCTACTGAATATTGGGATGCGAGGAAGACAAGTAATTCAATCCAGAGGGAGTAGTTTTAAGGAGGTTGACCAATTATTGTTTGAGCAAAATATCAAGTTAGGTGGAAATAATATCTTTTTGTTTAGATAGTCGAGAGAAACTAAATACTACTTCCTCTGTCCCATATTAATAGACGTATGTACTGTAGATACACGTCTCAAGGAGGTCGGATTACTCACTATTTGACCCCAAAAAATTTCGTACTTTTTTTCGAACGTACGTTAATCGTTAACGTATGTTCGAAAAAAATTCGGGGTAAAATTGTCTCAAATAGTGAGTCATCCGGCATCCTCGAAACGCGTGTCTACAGTACACGTATCTATCAATACGGGACGGAGGGAGTATTATCTTAATATTTAATGGATTTGAGTTGCGGCCACACCCATATTGGTTTGAAATATATATGTAATTTTTTTGAATATAATTCCCGTAGTCATCCTAATTCATAATTTATTTTATCAATAGCAAGAGTTCATGGTTGCTACAATGCTTTGTCTTCTTTTAAGGTAATGGTAAATATAGGTTATCTCTCATATATACCAAACAGTACCAATTTTAAGCGCAAAACGGCAGATAAAAGAAGTTAGAGGGAGTATTGTTCTTCTAATAGTGGCGAGAAAATTTTAATAATTAATAATGCTTTCAGAAATGGACGCTAATGATTTAAGTTTAAGGTTAATTTCAATTGTTAATTAATTAAATTTTGAAATTTCTCATAAATGGCAAAAAAAGAAAGGAAAGAGAGAAGGAAACCTACACTACTAAAAAAATAATTAAAAATATTACACGTACAAAGAATATAATATTTGAATCAAAAGAAACAATACCCTGAGAGCTTTCCATGGACATTTTATGTACTTCGTAGGTCATTAAATTGGATATTATTTGAGTTTTAAAAATTCAAAAAATAGCTTTTAAAATTCATATATCTGTGTTTGAAATTTCAAAATTTATTTGAAAGTAAGAAAACAATGTTTTCTAATTTTGAAATTTAGAAAACAATTTTCCAAAATTAAACAAACAATTCGAAATGAAAAAACATTTTTTTGGAAAAGAAATAGGTTTAACAAATTCTAAAAATAGTTTTTGCCCTTGCACGCCAATGCTCTACTCAGAACACGATTAAAAATATTACTTGTATGTGAAGGATATAATACCTGAAACAAAAAAAACAAGACACTAAAAGCTTTCCATGAACATTTTACGTAGGTCATTAAACTGAATTTTATGCGTTAAAACTCATATAATAATTTTTTAAATTCATAAAAGTGTGTTTGAAATTTTAAAATTTATTTGAAAGTATAAAAATAGTTTTTTTCTAATTTTGAAATTTAGAAAAAAAAAATCCAAATTCACAAAATTGTTTTCCAAACTTAAAAAATTGTTGAAATGCAAAAACATTTTCTGGAAAAGAAATAGGTTTAACAAATTTTGAAAACAGTTTTTGCCCTGTCACGTCAATCCTCTATCCAGAACACGATTAAAAAGATTACATGTGTGCGAAGAATATAATATTTATACCAAAAGAAATAAGTTCTTGAGAGCTTTCCATAGATATTTTATGTACATTGTAGGTCATTAAATTGAATTTTATGCAAGTTTTTAAAATTCAAAAAATAGTTTTTAAAATTCATTAAACTGTGTTCGAAATTTCAAAATTTATTTGACAGTGAGAAAATAGTTTTTTCTAATTTTGAAATTTAGAAAATAATTTTCTAAATTTAAAAAACTGTTTTCCCAAATCAGAAACTGTTTACCAAATTTAGAAAACAGTTTTCCAAATTTCAAAAAATTGTCAAAATGCAAAAAACATTTCTCGAAAACGAAATAGGTTAAAAAAATTCTAAAAACAAATTTTCCCTTTCAAGTCATTGATCTTGTCAGAACACGAAATATTACAATTGTCGCTTAACAAATAAACACCTCAATTTTTTTATTAGATTCAGGCAAATATCACTTATTAGTAATATTTTAAAGCTATTATATGAATATTAAAATTGTGAGTGCCCACTACGCACTAAGCTTGCAATTAAAAAATAAATAAATAAAATTATCTTAAAATTATTTCCGACAACAACCACTCATATATCTCATCTTAAAATCTTTTCCGCTACTGATAAATTTGTATTAACAAATTAAACCAAACGTAAGTGCTGACCATATATATATATACCTGCACACAAACGACTCCAAGTCAATGGAAATAATTAATTTCGACCAAAAAAAAAAGAAAATAATTAATGTTCCAGTCTAGTCGATAAATAGCAATGCCGTCTAATTTGTACAAGAAAATAAGTTAAATGAGAGACCATACACTTCAGTCTTCACACGGTAAAGGAAAGTACCAAAACTAGATTGTCATTACTCTTTACTTCTTTTAGTTTGAACATCATTACAAGTCATATTAGTTCTTGTGCCCAACCATTACGCAATTCTTTCATTTCTGAGGAAGACTTCATTCCTATAAATTGAAACAACGATTGCCTTTGGGCTCTTCATCTTCCTTCATCCATACACAAACAATTCTCATTCATTCTTATTATCAATGTCACGCACAACAATACTCTTGTTCTTTCTCTTTCTAACTTACTCCTCTTTTGTCATTTCTCTTGTTCCTGCTAAAACAGCAGAGGCAGAAGCAGAGGCTCTTCTAAAATGGAGGGCGAGCCTTGACCACCAAAGCCAATCAGCATTGTCTTCATGGGTTGGATCCAATCCTTGCATTAAGTGGGTTGGCATCTTTTGTGACGAAAGTCCTGGAAGCATCACAAGTTTGAACCTTACTAGTCTTGGTTTGAAAGGTACTCTTCATAATTTCAACTTCTCTTCCTTCCCCAATCTTGTCATTCTTGATCTTTCGAGCAATTCTCTCTATGATCCAATTCCAAGCTCTATTGGAAACTTAAGGAGCCTATCCATTCTCTATCTTCGGGCAAACAAATTCTCTGGTCAAATTCCACAAGAAATTGGCAATTTGGAATCTCTTTCTGACCTTCAATTAGCACTAAATAATCTATCTGGTCCAATTCCAAGCTCTATTGGAAACTTAAGGAGTCTATCCATTCTCCGTTTTTGGGGAAACAAACTATCTGGTCAAATTCCACAAGAGATTGACAATTTGAAATATCTTTCTACCCTTTCATTATCGCAAAACAATCTCTCTGGTCCAATTCCAAGCTCTATTGGAAACTTAAGGAGCCTATCCATTCTCCGTCTTTGGAGAAACAAACTCTCTGGTCAAATTCCACAAGAGATTGGCAATTTGGAATCTCTTTCTGCCCTTTCATTACAGCAAAACAATCTCTCTGGTCCAGTTCCAAGCTCTATTGGAAACTTAAGGAGCCTATCCATTCTCTATCTTTTTAAGAATCAACTCTCTGGTTCTATACCTCAAGAGATTGGCAATTTGGAATCTCTTTCTGACCTTCAATTGGGGCTAAACAATCTCTCTGGTCAAATTCCAAGCTCTATTGGAAACTTAAGAAACCTATCCATTCTCAGTCTTATGGAAAATAAACTCTCCGGTCCCTTGCCTCTAGAGATGAACAATCTCAAACATTTGATGGCCTTGGAGCTGTCTGAAAACCAACTCACTGGTCATTTGCCAAATGATGTTTGCGTTGGAGGATCACTTCAATACTTTACAGTGAACGACAACCATTTCTCCGGTTCTATACCGAAAAGCTTAAGGAGATGTTCTAGTTTGTTTAGAGTTAGGCTTGAGCGAAACCAACTAGAAGGGAACATTTCAGAAGATCTTGGAATCTATCCGCACCTGGATTATATTGACTTGAGTTATAATCATTTTCATGGTGATATTTCAAAAAGATGGGGGGAGTGCGACAACTTGACTACCCTTAGAATCGCAAACAACAATGTCTCTGGTGAGGTACCGCCAAACCTTGCAGATGCCACTCAACTAAGACTCATTGACCTATCAGGGAATCAATTGAGTGGGAAAATCCCAGTGGAATTAGGAAAGTTAAAGTCTTTGTTCAAGCTTATTCTTAATAACAACCATCTTTCCGGTCCCATCCCCTCAGAATTCCATACGATGTCAAATCTTGAGTATCTTGATTTGGCAGCGAACAATCTTAACGGATCAATTCCAGAACAGATTGGGGAATGTACAAAGTTGTTGCAGCTGAACTTGAGTTGCAACCAATTTGTAAGAAATATTCCATTTAAGATAGGCAATCTGCATTCTCTTGAACTTCTTGATCTCAGTTGGAATTTATTAGATGGGAAGATACCTGCACAACTCGGGCAGTTGGTGAGGTTGGAAACATTTAATATCTCCCACAACATACTTTTTGGTCTGCTTCCTTCTGGTTTCAATTATATGACAAGCCTCTCAACTGTGGACATATCCTACAATCAATTGGAGGGGCCGATTCCAGACATTCCAGCTTTTCGGGCGGCTCCTTTGGAAGCATATAGAAATAACACAGGTTTATGTGGCAATGTAAGTGGTTTGATCTCTTGTAGTCCCTTCAAAAGCAATGAGATGGACAAGAAAAAGGGAACAAATGTTGCCCTTGTTATTGTACTTCCTCTCTTTGCAGGTATACTTGTATTGTTTATGATTCTGATTGGAGGTTTCTTTGTTTGCCACCGGAGAGGAAGGGCATCAAAATCACATTCATTAGAGGGACAAGGGAAAAATATACTCACAGTACTGGGACATGATGGGAAAATGTTGTATGAGAACATCATTGAGGCAACTGAGGAGTTTAACCCCAAGTACTGCATCGGCGAAGGAGGATACGGAGCTGTTTACAAAGCCTCGATGGCTACAGGTCAGATTGCTGCTGTCAAGAAGCTTCATCAATCAGTAACAGGGAAGTTGATGGATATGAAAGGTTTTGAAAGTGAGATTTGTGTGTTGACGAATATCCGGCACCGCAACATTGTGAAGTTACACGGTTTTTGTTCACATGCTAAGCATTCTCTTCTGGTGTATGAGTTGATTGAGAGAGGAAGTTTGAGGATGAATTTGGCGAGTGACGAACACGCATCGGAGATGAATTGGGTGAAAAGATTAAATGTTATTAGAGGTGTTGCTAATGCCTTATCCTATCTGCACCATGACTGTTCTCCTCCGATAATCCACAGAGACATTTCAGCCAACAACATTCTTTTGGACTTGGAATATGAGGCTCGTGTCTCTGACTTTGGCACAGCTAGGCTCTTGATGCCTGACTCATCAAACTGGACCTCATTCGCCGGAACATTCGGATACGTGGCTCCCGGTATGTGTGTATGTCAGTTTCATTATAAACTCAAATAACGGTATTATTATAAGCACATCACTCTATAATTTCCCCTAACACTACACATATGTGACTTTCCTTGTTTTGTTCCGCTGGCAGAGTTAGCTTACACAATGAGGGTGACAGAAAAATGTGATGTCTTTAGCTTTGGAGTGGTAACACTGGAAGTAATTATGGGAAGGCATCCTGTTGACCTCATTTCTTCACTTCCATGGTTAAAATCATCGTCATCCTCTTCGTCCTCCTCGTCGTCCTTGTCTATTAATCAGCATACATTGTTGAAGGATGTGCTTGACCACCGCGTCTCGAATCCTGAAAGTCGAGTTGCAAGAGATGTGTTGCAGGCTGTGAAACTAGCATTTGCTTGCTTGGATTCCAATCCCAAGATTCGACCGGCCATGCAACAAGTTTCTTCCTGGTTAGTGACCAAACCTCCTCCATTAGGAATGCCATTCTCAGCAATAAAATTGGAACAAGTTTATCTCTCACAATGTTATGATGAGGGTCAAAAGTCACAATCCACAGTTAGTTGAACACTTAATTAATGGGTTCTTGATTTGTAGTATGTTCTATTTTTCTTGGCTCTGTATTTTTCTCCTCTTAACCAATGATGATTTCAAGTATAGAAAGTATTGATGGTGATTGGTATTTTTCAGAATTTATGCTGAATATGTTACTTCCCTTTGTAAATATGTCAAGGATCATGTTATTTCTATGGTTGAATCTGATAGTAGAGGGAAATAGGTCCACAATTTTGGCTAGTTTCTCGTATGTTACACATCCATTTATTCAAGATGATTCCTCTGTTAAAAGAAATTAACAAAATTCACTAGATTATAGGGGAAAAAATGAAATGTTATTGAATTCTTTTGAAAACTTTAAAATTTTAATATTTTTAAAAAACCAATGAAAAATATAACCGTGCTTATAATTGAATTAGATTAGTAATTGTAAGGTGGTACTAAAAGATTGGGTTAATAACATTTTGAACCTATAATCGTCCGAAAATGTTATAATGGATCCTCCATTAATTTTGAGATTATAATAAACTTTGTACTCGAAGGAAATTGCTATAATAAACCTTCTGTTAACAATTTTTGTTAACTCGGTGATTTTGATTTTTTTTGGATATAAATATAAAAAATCTAGAAAAATGTTAGAAGAATAGGAAGTGGAGGAGCAAATGAGAAATTTGGGAGTGAGCTTGGAGGAGCCAGAGCTTTGCAACATTGTTGAGAGTGGGTGCTGAGACTGGGAAAGAGCATAAGGTTTATGAGTATTTGCACAAATTGAGGAAGACAGTCAGGTCAGTAGGGGTGTCCATTGGACGGTAGATCGGTATACCGTTCGAAATATTTCGGTATTCGGTATACCGAATATAAAAAAAAAATACCATACCATACCGAACTAAATTTCGGTACCGTACCGAAATACCGAAATTAGTTCGGTACGGTATTTCGGTAAATTAATTAATTATTAATAAATTCAAAATTAATTCTTTAAACAAAATTCATAATCTTAAAATCCTCCGACTGTGGACACTAAATCAACTCAAAATGCCAAAAATTATGCAAACAGAATGTTGAACCTACAATCAAATTATGACAAAACTTATCCCAAGAAAATCAAAATGAATTGTATGAAAAACCAGAAAACTGTCTACACAACTTGTAATGCTGTATCATAGGAGAAGTGATACTTGTCAACCAGCAAAAATACTACGTAAACATCACTAGTCCCCTATTATTATTATGATCATATATCTCACTATATGCACATTATTTTCCCTGAATTAGCCAACAAGTCTAGGATATTTTCCCAGAAGCAACAGAATAATTGGATAAACAGGACCATACACAACAGAAAACTAACTCTCAATTTGCTCCACCATATCCAATAACAGGCAATAAGAATGATCCAGACCCAGACCCAGACAGAAGACTTACAAGGATAGGAACCAACTGAGTCAGCCTCTTCCCTACTTCATCATCCAATTCATACTCATCAGTAAATTCTGTGGCATATGTATACTCCTCTCCACCACCAGGACTAGAACATGAACTAGATGCAACAGCATCATCAGATTCCTCGTGACCATACTCTTGCTCTACACATCACACAACAAAACCTCAATAACAACAACAATAATGACAAGGGTAAACTCCAACACAATCACCTCAAGCTTTGGAGAAATTACAAAATATACCAACTTTAACAAAAACAAGATTGGCTAGAAACAACCCATACTTTCTCAAAGCCACAACACAATCTTGTGAGCATCCACCCAGAATTTTCACAATACGAACAGATTTAGTAACTTGGGCAAATAATAACCAGAGTAATCCTCTAACTACAAACAATCATACAACTTGTGAAGTGCTAAGCGGTTCCATTCATATTAACCCAAACTGCTACAACTTCCATGCATTCAATAAACCATAGAAAATCTCAATTAAGAACGACCTCAATCGCTAATTACACTACAATGCTCGATGAAACACTAAAAACCTCATCAATTCAAGAGAACAGAAAGAGCAAAAGGGGTATTACCATAAATCGGAAGGATTAACAAATATGGAAAGAGAGCAGAAGCAGATTTGCAGAATATTTGGAGAGGGTGAGCCCGGTGAGGGATTGAGATTTGGAGAGTGAAGGAGAAGAAGAGAACAGAAATTGAAAAAGAAGAGAGGAGATGCCGAGATGCAGAAATGAGAAATCGAAGAAGTGAGTTTAAGAGGAGAAATGGGTGTCGATGGCGATGGGTTTGAAAGGAGAGGTGGGTGTGTCGGCGGCGATGGAGGAGGGTGAGGCTGTGGCGGTGATGGGTTTGAGAGAGGAGAGGTGGGTGTGAGTGATTGGTTTTTGCTCTGTTGCGATTTAGGGATTGAGAGTGAGAGTGAAGAAGAGAGGAGATACGAAGGAAGAACAGGAATGAGTAATTAAAAGTATTAATCGGTTACCGAACCTACCCAAATCCATACCGAATTACCGAATAGTAAATTCGGTCGGAAAAATACCATTCGAATTTGCGTTATTTCGATTCGGTTCCGGTATTTCGGTATCAGGTGTGTGAAAGAAGAGACTGCAAAGGTTGTTGAGGCTTTGGTTTGAGTGTTTTATGGGCAATGGAGTGGAACTGGATACATATGTGGTGAGAGAGTCTATTTCAAAGAATGGAGGAAGGTGGCATGGGCTTGGGTGGATTGGGAAAGGGAGGTGGGCTGTGACAAGGGGGAATGTGGGAAGGGAGGTTAAGGCTAATTTTGCTGAGTTTCAGGTGAGTGATATTATGTTGTCAAGCTTCATTTTAATTTAATTTATTTGAGACAAGAAAAATAATCTTTTACTAATTTAAGTGGATGTGGGTGTTCATCGGCGCTACCCTGAATCATAGTCAACTACAATCTTAGAATTAGACTGTCAACAGAGGTGTAGAGGTCGCTAGCGGAGTAAGGAAACTCTACGTAGACAACTTTGATCCATAAGGTGAATCGGAAGAGAATCAGGCATAAAAGCTCGTTTACATATACTCCTTTATTGGAGAAAACGATGTCATTTCACAAGAACCACGCGGGGATCATAAGGTGACAGGATAGGAGTCTCAATAACTAAGTCTAATAACTGAAATTGATATATGTACATAACTTTAAACCACGGCTAGGGAGTAGTTCGTTTGTTTATGCTGGTAACAATATATATGTAGAAACTACTTCAATTTTTCCTTTGTGCTCATAAATACATTTTTTAGGTATCAAGACATTTATTGTTTACAGTACACCATAAAAAAAAAACTAAATTGGACTATAGGCTAAAGGTGGGGTTTAAAATCTCGCAAGATGAAATGAGTTTCCCGCGAGACTTGCGTGAAAGGAGACATTCAAGGGCTTCATAGCCATCTCATGCGGGAATCAAGGTTGCTAAGCTATCACTATTCTGCAACCACTCGGGTGGCTGCTTAGCATTTTCCAATACTATCAATTACAGTATTGTAGGTTATTATTATTACCCAGTCAATCCTCCGGTGATTCAGATCCTTATATAAGGAACATAACACATTTAGTGTCCACATAAAAATGGAACAATGCTATCTCATGGATGGCACACAATTGACCACCAGCCAACCTTTAAAAGATCCAACAAAAGGATGTCACACCAAACACATTGGGGAAGACTGTGAAATCTTGAGCACCCAATATGCCGCGCAAACATCTAACTACTGATTTAAGCACATGACAGCTGACAGTTTTCGACATGACTAGTGAGACTTATCTCACATGCTAACTAGAAAGAAAACACTAACTTACACTAGTTTCTACTGCCACGGTCTACTACGAAGTCAGCTTCCTGCCTGCTTTCCAATTACCTACAAACATGAAATAATTTATCAGAAACGTAGTGCTTAATGAACAACTACACAAAAAACAAAGACAACTATTTTCACCAGAAACATCACATTATAGGCTGACTACTATAACCAAACAAATGAACACTCAGCAACAATCAATCAATAGAACAAGGCTAAGCAGCAAGGTCTGTAACAGCAGATGATTTTGGATTTTGGATTTTTATCTTGTTACAGTCATGCATCAAAAGTGAAAACATCGGGAAGATGATTCTCATCTTTCCGCTATTAACCAGAATGCACCTCGCATATAGCATGCTGTGTCATGCTTCTGCAATCCAACTGCCATCATTTTGACTAATCAAATATCAAGCATCAAGTAAAGGAAATCAGCTTCCTTGAGTTAAGAGTACAAGAGGAGGTTGATATCAAAGACAAAGTAGTTCAGCAAATGCAAATGCTACCTGACACATGAGTTCATATTATGGTAGCAGCAACACCATACTGACCTTCCAATGGGAAAAATAAATGATACATTGCTATCACTGCCTAGAGTAGAACATTGTGATAAAAGATTCAATAAGTTGAAATTGCATGGTATGCATATTACAAAGAATAAACAGATTTCAAGTAAGTGTAAAGCTGTAATATTAGTACACATTTTACACCCAGAGGTAAACATACCTCTACAGCTAGTTATCTGCACGACATTATGCAAATACTTGTCTGTGATGAGCAGCTTCATCAGCAGAGGCTTTTTCATATGGGCCATCAATCCTGTTGAGTAGTTCAGTATAAGAAGTCAGAGAAAGGTCAAGTAGATTGTTAATGCCTTCCATTTCATTGTACACTTTACTGCCATCATCTTCCACCCAACCAGCATCCTCAGAACCACTCTCAACAGGTTGATCCATATGAATTGTCTTACCAAATAACTGAATTGAAGTGATACCAACTTTTTTGGGCTATTCCCCACGGTTTCCAATAAGTTCTGTGCCAAAAGAGTGCAAACTACTCTGACTATCTGGTGTTAAGTTCTCTGACTGTGAACTGCCGATGATTGGCTCGGTAGGCACACTCTTAAACTTTGGTATCATGTTATTACCGAATGAAGTATCAGTAAACATTGGAGGAACATTTGCACTCAAGAGGTTCGATAAACCAAATGCTGGAAAATAATTTTGCCTGGCTCCCTGCATGCCAGCAGGAAAAGTCTTATAATTCAACAACGCTGTGTTCATGTTACCCATTGTTGAATTAGTTAGCCCTGACATATGAAGGAAGAATTCTCCTTCTCCATCAGTCAGAAATCCAGAATTCTCGGGATATCTGAGTTTTTTGGCTTATGGTATGACATAGCCTTCACCAAATGAATCTGTATCGCAAATCGCAATCACCACTACTACTACCTATAAAAAGAAGCAAAATACAATTGGTAACACTAAAACCCCCAATTCAACATTTCAACTCGGATTCAATTTTGCTTTCTCCAAAAGCCCACCACCCCCACCACCACTCTCCCATTCCCATGGCGAATCCCCAAGATGCCCTCATCGATGGTAACATCGTCGCCGCCAAATCCCTCGCCGCTTGCGGCGTAACGCACATGTTTGGGGTTGTCGGCATCCCCGTTACTTCACTCGCTAACCGCGCCGCTTCCCTTGGAATCTGTTTCCTTGCCTTCCACAACGAGCAGTCTGCAGGCTATGCCGCTTCCGCCTACGGTTACCTCAAGGGTCGTCCTGGGTTGCTTCTTACAGTCTCGGGTCCCGGCTGCGTCCACGGGCTTGCAGGCATGTCTAATGCCATGGTCAATACTTGGCCTATGGTCATGATCTCGGGCTCTTGTGATCAAGCCGACTTTGGCAGAGGAGACTTCCAAGAGCTCAATCAGATTGAAGCTGTCAGACAATTTTCTAAGTGTTCGGTTAAAGCCAAATCTATTAAGGAAATACCAAGTTGTGTTGCTCAGGTGCTTGCATCGGCAGTTGCGGGCCGGCCTGGAGGATGTTACTTGGATCTCCCAACTGATGTTCTGCATCAAACTTTGAATGAATCCGAGGCAGATAGTTTGATTGCTGCTTCGTGTTCGCCAATTAAGGCAAGTACAGATGATTATGTGGGTGGGAATGCAGAGATTGAAAGTGCAGTGGAGTTGCTTAGGAATGCAGAGAGGCCATTAATCGTGTTTGGCAAGGGTGCAGCTTATGGACGTGCAGAGGATGAGTTGAAGAAGGTGGGGAGCACTGGAATTCCATTTTTGCCGACCCCAATGGGTAAAGGTCTGCTGCCTGATACACATGATCTTGCTGCAAGTGCAGCGAGGTCACTTGCTATTGGAAAATGTGATGTTGCCCTTGTCATTGGTGCTAGGCTTAATTGGTCGTTGCATTTTGGCGAGCCACCTAAGTGGTCTAAAGACGTGAAGTTTATTTTAGTGGATGTTAGTGAGGAGGAGATTGAGTTGAGGAGACCACATTTGGGTTTGGTTGGAGGTGCAAAAAATGGTGCTGGGATTGATAAATAAGGAGATTAAAGATGACCCTTTTTGTTTGGGTAAGACTCATCCATGGGTAGAAGCCATTTCTAAAAAAGCAAAGGACAATGTGTTGAAAATGGAGAGTCAGTTGGTGAAGGATGTTGTGCCGTTTAATTTCTTGACACCAATGAGGATTATTAGAGATGCAATTGTGGGAGTGGAAGACCCTGCTCCAATAGTGGTTTCTGAGGGAGCAAATACTATGGATGTAGGAAGAGCTGTATTGGTCCAGAAGGAGCCGAGGACTAGGTTGGATGCTGGAACTTGGGGGACTATGGGGGTTGGTTTGGGTTATTGCATCGCTGCTACTGTTGCTGAGCCTGAGAGACTCGTTGTTGCAGTTGAAGGTGATTCTGGATTTGGATTCAGCGCCATGGAAGTTGAGGTATGAACCCTTATGCACTAGTCTAATCATTTTCAATTTTGCTGATTATTTTTGTTTGTAACATTAATCGGTGGCTCATTGTTTTATTTTTCCTACTCGATAGTCTCTTTTTTGTTTATTCCATTCTGGTGAACACTGCATGTTTAACTAGTTTGGGAGAGGGTTTTTTTGTTTTTTGTTTTTTGTTTTTAACCACTTATACTCATGTATGAATCTTGAAATTCTAGTAGTTGTTGATTAAAAAAGTTGATTTTGGAAATTAGTGGCGTTAAGAAATGTTAATTCTCTTGCGCGAATACCTCTGACTGAATGATTAGCTCAATGATTTCTTGGTTGTTATGTAATCATTGTACCTGACCAAATATGTTCCATATGCTGTTTATGTTTCCAGCTTTAGTTAACGGAAAGTGTGCATCATTATTATTTCTTTGGTTAATGAATGACCCTTGTGGTATGTCTCCACATGGATTTATACTCATCTTTTAAAATGTGCATAAGGTTAAAATATAAGTAGAATGGTGTCTTGTTAATGATCAATCAAAGGATGCCCTCCTGTTGTCAAAGGCGCTCGCCTGAGGAAAATAGCTGTGTGTAAAACAAAAGCAATGATGCATGTCTTAGTCTGAGTTGTCTGGAAGCATGCATGTCTTAGTCTGAGTTGACTGTTATGGAAATTTAATGAAAATAGCTGTGTTCTTCTGGTTCAAGAAGCTCTAGTGATTGTTTGTCCTCATACTGTGGTGGATAAACTCATATTTTGGCCCAAAGTACACATATAATGTGTTCTGTAAGGCTCTGCTGTCTCTCACCAAAAACGATTCACTGTAAAGCTGTCAGTTTGGAATCCGTTGGTTACCCTCTTTTGCCAGACAAAGTCTGAAACACTGGAGATATTACTATTAAAGTTTTCTTATGAAAATTGATGAGATATTGTTCATGCTGATTGCGCATGTGATTAGTGTTTTCATTTCTATATTGCGTTCCTAATTGACATTTTGTATCAACCTGTTTGGGATGTTGTCATATATGCTTGCTGTGTTAGAACTTGGAAGCAAATTTTTGTAAGTGATTTGTGTTCTGCATTTATCAAGCATAAATTGTACACTAACGGGAAAAGAAATAAAAAGTTAATGTTTAGCAGTGGAATAAACACTTTGATCAAGGCTGTGACTGAACTGATGTTTTGTCAAACTCTTTTTCACATGTTATCAAAGAAAATTAATTTTCTCTACTTATTTTGAAATTTTGTAGACATTAGTCCGGTACCAGTTGCCTGTGGTTGTGATAGTTTTTAACAATGGTGGTGTGTATGGTGGTGATCGAAGAGGCCCTGAAGAAATCAGAGGGCCATTCAAAGAAGATCCTGCACCAACATCCTTTGTACCAAGCGCTGGGTATCATGTTCTGATTGAAGCTTTCGGGGGGAAAGGTTATCTTGTTGGGACACCGGAGGAGCTGAAGTCTGCCCTCACGGAATCCTTTGCATCACGAAAGCCTGCTGTTATAAATGTTATTATCGATCCCTTTGCTGGTGCTGAGAGTGGGAGGATGCAGCACAAGAACTGAAGCAGCTTCTGCCGTTCAATAATGTAAAAGTATCAGAGTTGCTGCTACTTCCTCAAAATATTTGGATGCATGCATGTACTGCTTTGTTTTAGATGTTGTGGAGCAAATGGGGGGTATGGTTTTGTATATTTTCAAAGTGCAATTGTTACACGGATTCTTGAAGCAGAATGTGTATTTAATACTTGTACACGAATAGTTGGCTTGATATATGACTCTGATATAATGCCAATTGCGGCCTCGGATATGATTCTTCGAGTCATGTTCCGTGTTTCGTCTACTGCTCAAGTGTTCCTCTATTCCTGTCTGTCTGGTTCCTCGGATATATTTCAAACCAATATGGGTGTCGCCGCAACTCAAATCCATTAAATATTAAGATAATACTCCCTCTGTTTTTGAATAATTGACTCTTTGAAACAGTAACAAAAAGTCAAATAAAGCGAACAGTAACAAAAAGTACAAAAGTGACGATTATTCGAAAACGGAGGGAGTAGTATTTAGTTTCTCTCGACTATCTAAACAAAAAGATATTATTTCCACCTAACTTGATCTTTTGCTCAAACAATAATTGGTTAACCTCCTTAAAACTAGTTGCTGTAGGTTTCCTTCTCTCTTTCCTTTCTTTTTTTTTGCCATTAATGAGAAATTTCAAAATTTAATTAATTAACAATTGAAATTAACCTTTTACTTAAAACATTAAAAGAAGTCTAATCATTAGCGGGAAATTGTCAAACTTCCCGCCATTTCTGAAAGCATTATTAATTATTAAAATTTTCTCGCCACTATTAGAAGAATAATACTCCCTCTAATTTCTTTTATCTGACGCGTTTAGGCTTAAAAGGCGTTAAGTGAATTAACTGACGCATTGTATTTTGTGTCGTTTCCCTCCCTCATAGATGACCTGTTTTACACAGTAGCAACAACAGACTTAAACAATGAAATTAAGAAGAAAAAGAGAGTTACTCAGCTCCACAATAATTAAAAAACAAAAAAAGACAAAAAACTACCTTGCACAGTAGCAACAGCAGCAGACTTATAGAAGGAAATTAAGAAAAAGAAATGAGTTGCTCAGGCTTACAATAATTTTAAAAAAAAAAGACAAAAAGTTACCTTGCACACAGTAGCAGCAGTAGACTTCCTTAATTTTGAAAAAAAACGACGGCGCGTCAAATAAAAAAAGTTGAAGGGAGTACATTGTAAGAGAGAAAAGAAAGGAACGATGGAACCCTAGAAATACAAAACTAAAAAATTGATGAAATTTGCTAGAGATCTCGTAAATTGTTTGAGACATTTGACTAAACTGGAAGATTAGGGTTTGGATCTAGTGCTATTTTATTTTCAACACCATGTCTTTTTCAACCAAAAACTTAATTTCAACTCAAGGAGCCTGCAGAGGAGGATATGCAACTTCCTACCCAAGATTTAAGAACAAAGTATGTAAGTGTGGGATAAGAGTTATTGTTAAGATATTTGATTTCACGCCTAACCCTAGGAGATTGTACTATAGATGTGCGAATGATGCTTGTGGGTTCTGGTCATGGTGTCATGCAAGGTGGTAGTGTGAGGAACAATTTTCGTGAAGAAAATGCCAATTACCACTTCATTATTCCCTCAATACGTCCTGACGTCTGCAGGGCCAGGCTTTCCTGACAAGAATGTTCCGCTTTAAGGAGTTAGGAGGTAGGGCAACCCATATGTAGGGGTGGGCATTTTCCAAAAATTCTGAATTCCGAATTTTCCGACCCGAATTTTTTGAATTTCGGTTCGGGTATTTGGGGTATTTGAAATTTCGGGAAATTCGGATACCTCGAATTTCCGAAATACTCTCTCTTTTCTTTCTTTCCTTGGGTTGGGCCGAAGCCCAACACCTCTCTTTTCTTTCCTCTCCCTTATTTTCTTTCTTTCCTTTCTTTATTCGGGCGAAGCCTCTCTCTTTCTTTCCTCTCTTCTTTCTTCTGTTTCTCTTCACTCTCTTCTCTTTTCTATTTCCTCTCTTCTTTCTTTTCTATTTCTCTTGTGGCTGTATTAGAGATGTATTGTGGTGGGTTGCGGTGGCAGATCTGTTGAGGTGGTGGCAAATCTGTGGGTTGTGGTGGTTGGTTGAATGGGTGGTGGTGGCAGATTTGTGGGTTGTGGTGGTTTGAGAGGAGATCGGATTGATGGATTGGATTTGGTGATTGGTGGGGGAGGCCGACGGTGATGATTGACAGGGGCGATGGGCGATTGGTGGCGACTGTGGCGGAGGCGTTGATGGTTGTGTGGTGGTTCGGCTGTTGGGTTGATTGTTGGTGCTGGGCAGTTTTGGTGATTGGGTGTTTGATGGTTAATTTTGGTGGTTGCGATTTGATTTGGGATTTGGGATTTGATCGAATGGGTTTGAATTTCGAGAAATTCGGATATACCCGAATTTCCGAAATATCCAATGAACTATATATGAAGTATCCAATGATAAAACTCGATTCTAAACGATCAAATCCGAGCCTAAACGATTCCAAAAGGATAATGCTATTCAGGAGGAATAGCCAAGAGGAATAATTACAAGTTTGCCACTGGTGCAAATTTATGAAACTGCCCCCGTGTCTACTCCTGAAAGTATAAAAATAGTTTTTTTCTAATTTTGAAATTTAGAAAACAATTTTCCAAATTTAGAAAACCTTTTTCCAAAATTAAAAAATTGTTGAAATGCAAAAACATTTTATGGAAAATAAATAGGTTTAACAAATTTTGAAAACAGTTTTTGCCCTATCACGTCAATGTTTTACTCAGAACACGATTAAAAATATTACATGTGTGCGAAGAATATAATATTTGTACCAAAAGAAACAAGTTCCTTAGAGCTTTCCATGGACATTTTATGTACTTTCTAGGTCATTAAATTGAATTTTATGCAAGTTTTAAAAATTTATAAAATAGATTTTTAAATTCATAAAACTGTGTTCGAAATTTCAAAATTTATTTGAAAGTGAGAAAATAGTTTTTTCTAATTTTGAAATTTAGAAAATAATTTTCCAAATTTAAAAAACTGTTTTCCAAATTCAGAAAACTGTTTACCAAATTTAAAAAACACTTTTCCAAATTTCAAAAAATTGTCAAAATAAAAAAAAAATTCTCGAAAACGAAATAGGTTAAAAAAAATTCTAAAAACAATTTTTCCCTTTCAAGCCATTGCTCTTTGTCAAAACATGAAATTTTACAATCGTCGCTTAACAAATAAACACCTCAATTTTTTTATTAGATTCAGGTCCCTGACTATTTTTTCATCGCAAAAAGACCCATCTGTTAGGTTTTTCATTCACAACCCTAATGGATTTTTTGTGGTCGTATTTTTTATTTCGTAAAAATGAGAAAAAAGAATAAATAGGGTAAAAGACATTGGAAAAAAAATCAAACAAATATGACAAATCTAGAATAATTATTTTTTGTTGAAAAGATCTAGAATAAAATTTTAAAAGTCATAAATATTTTGAAGAGTTAACAAAATAAAAATAAAATAAAATAATGGTCATTTTTTATAATCCTTTAAAAAAATATCATTTTTATCATTTCTAATATATTAAAAAATTAAAAAAATAGTGTTGATTGGGCGTAGTTAATATAACGATTGAGAACAATTTGCTAGAAATACATAAAAAAAAAATTTATTACCTTAATTATTGTTAAAATGGATCAAGAGTTTTTTTAGAAAAAAAGGAATATCATATGCAGATTACAGTTCAAAAAAGCTCATTCTTGCGAGATTTTTTTTCTTCTTTTTCTCTCTCTCTCCTAGATAAATAATACTCCCTCTATCATCATTTAATTGACGCTTGAAGACTTAAAAAGCATTAAGTGAATTAATTGACGCTGTGCTGTTTCCTTCCTTACTGTGCTGTTTCCCTAATTTAAATATTACTCCTTTTGTCACTCAGTGACTGAGACAAGAGTGTGGGATCCAAAAGGGTAAGAAGAGAGAAAGAGAGAGACTGATACCACGTTGAGATAAAAAAAAAAATGACAAAAAACTATAATAAATAGTGATAACGTCAGATTTCCTTAATATTTAAAAAAAAAGACGGCGCGTCAATTAAATAATGATAGAGGGAGTATCGTGTTCAATTATGTAAGTTGACTCCAAGTCAAGGAGAAGACCCCACTCAATTAGAGTATTAAATGGTTTTTTGGCATGCAAATTCTAACACCCTGTGCTGATTGGGATGGATCTCTCTATGGTGTTCTACTGTTCTCGGTTGTTTGGGTCTGTGTCCTCAGGGGCTCAGGTGAGTGTCTATAAATATACAAGTTCTTTTTTTATAAAAAAAATTATATTATTAATTATAATTACAATATCAAGAATCGATTTTATTACTTAATCATAAAAATAACATGCCAAAGTTATCAGAACTGACCTGAACAACGAACCATTTAAATATTAAACCACTTAATTCGAAAGTCAATGGTTCAACTAGATTAAATTTATTGGTTTATTTGAATGGTTCCAACCGTTTCCCAATTCATTTAAAGTTTGAAGAGAAAGAAGGAAAAAAGAGGTATACAATTTACTTTTTGAAAGTGGAATGAAAGGCGGGGTATAAGTAAACGACACTGATTCGATATAGTAACTTTTTTAATATCATATTGCAAGTGCCAAAATGGAAGGGACCCATAGGCCATACGGTGTTTCACAATTTGACTAAAATGTATTGACTATTTGGAAAAGAATGTTTGAGTCAAGAGTCCACTACGCACTAAGCTTGCAATTAAAAAATAAATAAATTAATTTATCCCCACATTTTTTTTCTTCTTTTTCTCTCTCTTTTCTAGATAAATAATATCGTGTTCAATTATAATTTGACTCTAAGTCAAGACCCCAATCAATTAGAGTATTAAATGGTTTTTTGGCATGCAAATTCTAACATCCTTTGCTGATTGGGAATTTGGGATGGGTCTTTCTCTTTGGTGTTCTACTGTACTCATTAGAATTTTTAGCAAAAGATTCTATTTATTTATTTTATAATTATTTTAAAAATGGTATCAATATTTATAAATCTCTTCATGTTCTTATTCTTTTCGCTATACAAGTTGGAGTACAACAACACAATTGAGTGGTAAGAATTGGCAATAGCTATTACTTATAGCATTAGCGCCCAAAGTGAGTCAATTAATAATTGAACCTCTATAGTCAAACATTCCTAGCCAGCAGAGGAACACCCAGTTAGTGATCTTTGAACTTACTTGTTTCAAGCAATCAGGATTCAGGAAAATGCGATGGAGTCAAGAGTGTCCACTAGTCTACGCACTAAGCTTGCAATTAAAAAAATAAATAAATAAATTTATCCCCACATTTATATTTTCTCCAATTTCCGATATCTCATCTTAAAATCTTTTCCGCTACTGATATGTCATTACTCATATTAGTTCTTGTGCCCAACCATTACGCAATTCTTTCATTTCTTCCACAAATGTAACATATCTGAGTTGACGGGAAGACTTCATTCCTATAAATTGAAACAACCATTGCCTTTGGCCTCTTCATCTTTCTTCATCCATACACAAACAATTCTCATTCATTCTTATTATCAATGTCACTCACAACAATGCTCTTGTTCTTTCTCTTTCTAACTTACTCCTCTTCTTTTGCCATTTCTCTTGTTCCTGCTAAAACAGCAGAGGCAGAAGCAGAGGCTCTTCTAACATGGAGGGCGAGTCTTGACCACCAAAGCCAATCACCATTGTCTTCATGGGTTGGATCCAATCCTTGCATTAAGTGGGCTGGCATCTTTTGTGACGAAAGTCCTGGAAGCATCACAAGTTTGAACCTTACTAGTCTTGGTTTGAAAGGTACTCTTCATAATTTCAACTTCTCTTCCTTCCCCAATCTTGTCATTCTTGATCTTTGGAACAATTCTCTCTATGGTCCAATTCCAAGCTCTATTGAAAACTTAAGAAGCCTATCCATTCTCGGTATTTGGGGAAACAAACTCTCTGGTCAAATTCCACAAGAGATTGGCTCCTTAATCTCTCTCACAGACCTTGACTTGCATAGTAATAGTATAACAGGTGAAATCCCAGCTTCCATTGAAAACTTGCAAAACTTGTCATCTTTGGGCCTTTCGAGAAATCAACTCTCTGGTCCAATTCCAAGCTCTATTGGAAACTTAAGGAACCTATCATTTCTCTATCTTTGGGGAAACAAACTCTCTGGTCAAATTCCACAAGAGATTGGTTCTTTAATCTCTCTCACATACCTTGACTTGTCTAGTAATAGTATAACAGGTGAAATTCCATCTTCCATTGGAAACTTGCAAAACTTATCATATTTGTCCCTTTTTGGGAATCAACTCTCTAGTTCCATACCTCAAGAGATGGGGAATTTAGAATCTCTTTCTTCCCTTGCATTATACCAAAACAATCTCTCTGGTCCAATTCCAAACTCTATTAGAAACTTAAGGAGCATATCCATTCTCAATCTTTCTGAGAATCAACTCTCTGGTTCCATACCTCTAGAGATTGGCAATTTGAAATCTCTTTCTATTCTATCATTACGGCAAAACAAACTCTCTGGTCCCTTGCCTCTAGAGATGAACAATCTCACACATTTGATAGGTTTGGTGCTGTCTGAAAACCAACTCACTGGTCATTTGCCAAATGATGTTTGCGTTGGAGGATCACTTCGATACTTTTCAGTGGACAACAACCATTTCTCCGGTTTTATACCGAAAAGCTTAAGGAGATGTTCTAGTTTGCTTAGAGTTAGGATTGAGCGAAACCAACTAGAAGGGAATATTTCAGAAGATCTTGGAATCTATCCGCACCTGGATTATATTGACTTGAGTTATAATCATTTTCATGGTGAGATTTCAAAAAGATGGGGGGAGTCCGACAACTTGACTACCCTTAGAATCGCAAACAACAATTTCTCTGGTGAGCTACCGCCAAACCTTGCAAATGCCTCTCAATTAGGTCTCATTGACCTTTCAGGGAATCAACTGAGTGGGAAAATCCCAGTAGAATTAGGAAAGTTGAAGTCTTTGTTCAAGCTTATTCTCAATAACAACCATCTTTCCGGTCCCATCCCCTCAGAAATCCTTACGCTGTCAAGTCTTGAGGATCTTGACTTGGCAGCGAACAAGTTTAACGGGTCAATTCCAGAACAGATTGGGGAATGTACAAAGTTGTTGCGGCTGAACTTGAGCCGCAACCAATTTGTAAGAAATATTCCATTTCAGATAGGGAATCTGGATTCTCTTCAACTTCTTGATCTCAGTTGGAATTTCTTAGATGGGAAGATACCTGCACAACTCGGGCAGTTGGTGAGGTTGGAAACATTAAATATCTCCCACAACATGCTTTTTGGTCTGCTTCCTTCCGGTTTCAATTATATGACAAGCCTCTCAACTGTGGACATATCCTACAATCAATTGGAGGGGGCGATTCCAGACATTCCAGCTTTTCGGACGGCTCCTTTCGAAGCATATAGAAACAACACAGGTTTATGTGGCAACGCAAGTGGTTTGATCTCTTGTAGTCCCTTCAAAAGCAATGAGATGGACAAGAAAAAGGGAACAAATGTTACCCTTGTTATTGTACTTCCTCTCGTTGCAGGTATACTTGTATTGTTGATGATTCTGATTGGAGGTTTCTTTGTTTGCCATCGGAGAGGAAGGGCATCAAAATCACATTCATTAGAGGGACAAGGGAAAAATATACTGACAGTACTGGGACATGATGGGAAAATGTTGTATGATAACATCATTGAGGCAACTGAGGAGTTTAACCCCAAGTACTGCATCGGCGAAGGAGGATACGGAGCTGTTTACAAAGCCTCGATGGCTACAGGTCAGATTGTTGCTGTCAAGAAGCTTCATCAATCAGTAACAGGGAAGTTGATGGATATGAAAGGTTTTGAAAGTGAGATTTGTGTGTTGACGAATATCCGGCACCGCAACATTGTGAAGTTACATGGTTTTTGTTCACATGCTAAGCATTCTCTTCTGGTGTATGAGTTGATTGAGAGAGGAAGTTTGAGGATGATTTTGGCGAGTGACGAACACGCATCGGAGATGAATTGGGTGAAAAGATTGAATGTTATTAGAGGTGTTGCTAATGCCTTATCCTATCTGCACCATGACTGTTCTCCTTCGATGATCCACAGAGACATTTCAGCCAACAACGTTCTTTTGGACTTGGAATATGAGGCTCGTGTCTCTGACTTTGGCACAGCTAGGCTCTTGATGCCTGACTCATCAAACTGGACCTCATTCGCCGGAACATTCGGATACGTGGCTCCCGGTATGTGTGTATGTCAGTTTCATTATAAACTCAAATAACGGTATTATAAGCGCATCACTCTATAATTTTCCCTAACACTACACATATGTGACTTTCCTTGTTTTGTTCCGCTGGCAGAGTTAGCTTACACAATGAGGGTGACAGAAAAATGTGATGTCTTTAGCTTTGGAGTGGTAACACTGGAAGTAATTATGGGAAGGCATCCTGTTGACCTCATTTCTTCACTTCCATGGTTAAAATCATCGTCATCCTCTTCGTCCTCCTCGTCGTCCTTGTCTATTAATCAGCATACATTGTTGAAGGATGTGCTTGACCGCCGCGTCCCGAATCCTGAAAGTCGGGTTGCAAGAGATGTGTTGCAGGCTGTGAAACTAGCATTTGCTTGCTTGGATTCCAATCCCAAGATTCGACCGGCCATGCAACAAGTTTCTTCCTGGTTAGTGACCAAACCTCCTCCATTAGGAATGCCATTCTCAGCAATAAAATTGAAACAAGTTATCTCTCACAATGTTATGATGAGGGTCAAAAGTCACAATCCACAGTTAGTTGAACACTTAATTAATGGGTTCTTGATTTGTAGTATGTTCTATTTTTCTTGGCTCTGTATTTTTCTCTTCTTAACCAATGATGATTTCAAGTATAGAAAGTATTGATGGTGATTGGTATTTTTCAGAATTTATGCTGAATATGTTATTTCCCTTTGTAAATATGTCAAGGATCATGTTATTTCTATGGTTGAATCTGATAGTAGAGGGAAATAGGTCCACAATTTTGGCTAGTTTCTCGTATGTTACACATCCATTTATTCAAGATGATTCATCTGTTAAAAGAAATTAACAAAATTCACTAGATTATAGGGGGAAAATGAAGAGTTATTAAATTCTTTTGAAAACTTTAAAATTTTAATATTTTTAAAAAACCAATGAAAAATATAACTGTGCTTATAATTGAATTAGATTAGTAATTGTAAGGTGGTACTAAAAAATTGGGTTAATAACATTTTGAACCCTATAATCGTCTGAAAATGTTATAATGGATCCTCCGTTAATTTTGAGATTATAATAAACCTTGTACTCGAAGGAAATTGCTATAATAAACCTTTTGTTAACAATTTTCGTTAACTCGGTGATTTTGATTTTTTTTGGATATAAATTTAAAAAATCTATAAAAATGTTAGAAGAATAGGAAGTGGAGGAGCACATGAGAAATTTGGGAGTGAGCTTGGAGGAGCCAGAGCTTGCAGCATTGTTGAGAGTGAGTGCTGAGACTGGGAAAGAGCAGAAGGTTTATGAGTATTTGCACAAATTGAGGAAGACAGTCAGGTGTGTGAAAGAAGAGACTGCAAAGGTTGTTGAGGCTTGGTTTGAGTGTTTTATGGGCAATGGAGTGGAACTGGATACATATGTGGTGAGAGAGTCTATTTCAAAGAATGAAGGAGGGTGGCATGGGCTTGGGTGGATTGGGAAAGGGAGGTGGGCTGTGACAAGGGGGAATGTGGGAATGAGTGGAAGGTGTTGTTCGTGTAAGGAACAATTGGCCCGCGTTGATATTGATGATGCAGAGACAAAGAGGTTCGCAGAGTCTTTGGCGGGTTTGGCTATGGAAAGGGAGGTTAAGGCTAATTTTGCTGAGTTTCAGGTGAGTGATATTGTGTTGTGAAACTTTATTTTAATTTAATTTATCTGAGACGAGAAAAATAATCTTTTACTAATTTAAGAGGGTGCGGGTGTTCGTGGGCACTACCTTGGATCATAGTCAACTACAATCTTAGAATAAGACTGTCAACAGAGGTGTAGAGGTCGCTAGCGGAGTAAGGAAACTCTACGTAGACAACTTTGATCCATAAGGTGGATCGGAAGAGAATCAGGCATAAAAGCTCGTTTACATATACTCCTTTATTGGAGAAAACGATGTCATTTCACAAGAACCACGGGGATCATAAGGTGACATAGGAGTCTCAATAACTAAGTCTAATAACTGAAATTGATATATGTACATAGCTTTTAACCACGGCTAGGGAGTAGTTCGTTTGTTTATGCTGGTAACAATATATATGCAGAAACTACTTCAATTATTCCTTTGTGCTCGTAAATACATTTTTTAGGTATCAAGACATTTATTGTTTACACCATAAAAAAAAACTAAATTGGACTATAGGCTAAAGGTGGGGTTTAAAATCTCGCAAGATGAATGAGTTTCCCGCGAGACTTGCGTGAAAGGAGACATTCAAGGGCTTCATAGCCATCTCATGCGGGAATCAAGGTTGCTAAGCTATCACTATTCTGCAACCACTCCGGTGGCTGCCTAGCATTTTCCAATACTATCAATTAGTATTGTAGGTTATTATTATTACCCAGTCAATCCTCCGGTGACTCAGATCCTTTATATAAGGAACATAACACATTTAGTGTCCACATAAAAATGGAACAATGCTATCTCATGGATGGCACACAATTGACCACCAGCCAACCTTTAAAAGATCCAACAAAAGGATGCCACATCAAACACATTGGGGAAGACAGTGAAATCTTGAGCACCCAATATGCCGCGCAAACATCTAACTACTGATTTAAGCACATGACAGCTGACAGTTTTCGACATGACTAGTGAGAATTATCTCACATACTAACTAGAAAGAAAACACTAACTTACACTAGTTTCTACTGCCACGGTCTACTACGAAGTCAGCTTCCTGCCTGCTTTCCAATTACCTACAAACATGAAATAATTTATCAGGTACGTAGTGCTTAATGAACAACTACACCAAAAACAAAGACATCTGTTTTCACCAGAGACATCACATTATAGGCTGACTACTATAACCAAACAAATGAACACTCAGCAACAATCAATCAATAGAACAAGGCTAAGCAGCAAGGTCTGTAACAGCAGATGATTTTGGATTTTGGATTTTTATCTTGTTACAGTCATGCATCAAAAGTGAAAACATCGGGAAGATGATTCTCATCTTTCCGCTATTAACCAGAATGCACCTCGCATATAGCATGCTGTGTCATGCTTCTGCAATCCAACTGCCATCATTTTGACTAATCAAATATCAAGCATCAAGTAAAGGAAATCAGCTTCCTTGAGTTAAGAGTACAAGAGGAGGTTGATATCAAAGACAAAGTAGTTCAGCAAATGCAAATGCTCCCTGACACATGAGTTCATATTAAGGTAGCAGCAACACCATACAGACCTTCAAATAAATGATACATTGCTATCACTGCCTAGAGTAGAACATTGTGATAAAAGATTCAATAAGTTGAGTGAATGTTTGTCCTCATACTGTGGTGGATAAACTCATATTTTGTCCCAAAGTACACATATAATGTGTTCTGTAATTCTGTAAGGCTCTGCTGTCTCTCACCAAAAACGATTCACTGTAAAGCTGTCAGCTTGGAATCCGTTGGTTACCCTCTTTTGCCAGACAAAGTCTGAAACACTGGAGATATTACTATTAAAGTTTTCTTATGAAAATTGATGAGATATTGTTCATGCTGATTGCGCATGTGATTAGTGTTTTTATTTCTATATTGCGTTCCTAATTGACATTTTGTATCAACCTGTTTGGGATGTTGTCATATATGCTTGCTGTGTTAGAACTTGGAAGCAAATTTTTGTAAGTGATTTGTGTTCTGCATTTATCAAGCATAAATTGTAAACTAACGGGAAAAGAAATAAAAAATTAATGTTTAGCAGTGGAATAAACTCTTTGATCAAGGCTGTGACTGAACTGATGTTTTGTCAAACTCTTTTTCACATGTTATCAAACAAAATTAATTTTCTCTACTTATTTTGAAATTTTGTAGACATTAGTCCGGTACCAGTTGCCTGTGGTTGTGATAGTTTTTAACAATGGTGGTGTGTATGGTGGTGATCGAAGAGGCCCGGAAGAAATCAGAGGGCCATTCAAAGAAGATCCTGCACCAACATCCTTTGTACCGAGCGCTGGGTATCATGTTCTGATTGAAGCTTTCGGGGGGAAAGGTTATCTTGTTGGGACACCGGAGGAGCTGAAGTCTGCCCTCACGGAATCCTTTGCATCACGAAAGCCTGCTGTTATAAATGTTATTATCGATCCCTTTGCTGGTGCTGAGAGTGGGAGGATGCAGCACAAGAACTGAAGCAGCTTCTGCCGTTCAATAATGTAAAAGTATCAGAGTTGCTGCTACTTCCTCAAAATATTTGGATGCATGCATGTACTGCTTTGTTTTAGATGTTGTGGAGCAAATGGGGGGTATGGTTTTGTATATTTTCAAAGTGAAATAGTTACACGGATTCTTGAAGCAGAATGTGTATTTAATACTTGTACACGAACAGTTGGCTTGATATATGACTCTGATATAATGCCAATTGCGGCCTCGGATATGATTCTTCGAGTCATGTTCCGTGTTTCGTCTACTGCTCAAGTGTTCCTCTATTCCTGTCTGTCTGGTTCCTCGGATATATTTCAAACCAATATGGGTGTCGCCGCAACTCAAATCCATTAAATATTAAGATAATAGTATTTAGTTTCTCTGGACTAGGGGTGTACAAGAACTGGGCCGGCTCAGAAACCGGACCGAAACTGTCCTTTTTTTAACCCGGACCGGATCGGTCAGATTTTTTTTTATCCGGATCGGAAAGTTCTAGTTCTGTCTGGACCGAAAAGCTCTGGTTCGGTCCGGACTGGAAAGTTCTGGTTCGGTCCGGTTTTTCAACCCTCAAAATTCAGGAATCAACTCGAAGAACCGGTAGAACGAGAAATATATATATTTTTCATACCAAATTTAGAAAATAGTTTTTCAAATTTCAAAAAATTGTCAAAATGCAAAAAACATTTCTCGAAAAGCCCAACAACTAATAGGAAAGACCAAGGCCTTTTCATGTATTTATTTTTAAAAAGCAGACTACAATTTTGTTGCTTTATATTTTTATAATAGACGGAGAATTTTTTTAGAATTATTTGTATGTATAATACTATTCGAGATTTATTTATTTTTAATTTATATCTCGATTTTGAATATTAAAAATGAAATAAATCATGCTACAAGAATAATTCTTTTCTAAAATCGATAATACTTGATAAAAATAATATCGAATCCACCAAATAAATAGCTTAAGCTTAAGCACATGTGGTTTATATTTTTATAAAAAAAAATGTGGTTCATATTTATTACCACATGCCGCCATTGCCGCCAAAATGTAACTGCAAAGCCTCCATCCCTTTAACCACAACCGACGCTTTTCTTCCTTTTTCACCAAACCAAACACGGCACAACCCACAATATCACTGTCAATCCTTTGCATTTAATTAGCCCACCACCTTAAAACAAATGTAATGTAACCCAAAATACCAAAAAAAAAAAAACTGGCCTTTCAAGCAAATTAACCCCTCTATTATAAAATTCCTCATGTTTTCCTTTTTAATAAAAGAAGTAATATTACTGTTTAAAACAACAATCTCTGCAAGCAAGCTTATTTATTCCTTCCTTGTCCAATTTCCCTCCCATCTTACAACGGCCATGACGACTTGTATACACAACATTTTCTTCACATTCCTCCTTCTTTCTTCCTTTTCTAATTCATCAGCAGCAACATTACCCCAAATCAATTCAAACTCAGTTTTGGCAGCTCTTTTGGATTCTCATTACACAGAATTAGCAGAACTTGTTGAAAAAGCACTTCTCTTGCAATCACTTGAAGATGCAGTTGCCAAACACAGCCTTACCATCTTCGCCCCGAGAAACGAAGCTCTTGATCGCCAACTCGACCCGGAATTCAAACGGTTCTTGCTCGAACCGGGCAATTTGAAATCTCTCCAATCTCTCCTCCTCTACCACATTGTACCCACCAAAATCAACCTCACCTCTCTCTCTCTCCCCACCACACCACTCTGTCTAATGATCGACTCACGATTACCGGTCGAGATTCCGGTTCAAGACTCGTCGACTCGGCCCGAATCATCCACGAAAACGATGTGGATCGCCCGGATGGCGTCATCCACGGGATTGAGCGCGTCCTAATCCCACGCTCCGTCCAGCAAGATTTCAACAACCAGAGAAGTTTGCAGTCAATATCGGCGGTGAAGCCAGAATCTGCCCCAGTAGTTGATCCGAGAACCCACCGGTTGAAAAAACCGGCTCTACCCGTCAAGCCCGGTTCATCTCCGATTCTTCTGATATACGATGCGTTGGCGCCCGGTCCATCGCTGGCGCTAGCTCCGGCTCCCGGACCAGGTGGGCCCCACAAGCATTTCAACGGGCACAAACAAGTGAACGATTTTATACAGACGCTGCTTCTCTACGGAGGGTACAACGAGATGGCCGATATTTTAGTGAACTTGACATCTCTCGCGACCGAGATGGGGCGGCTTGTTTCGAAAGGGTACGTGCTTATCTCATTACTCTACTCGGAACACTATTAAAGCTATTACAGTTGTGCGAAGAATATAAGGCTGTGTTTACTTTGGAGAATTTTCAGAAAATTCTCCAGTTTTTTAAAAACTGGATTTTTTTTTTTTCGAAAACGTATTTACCTCGTGTTGTTTTCATTTCAAAATGAAAACGAAAATTTTCGGATTGAAAACTCATGTGTAAGTTTTGAAAACAACAAAAAACCTGTTTTCAAAATTTACAAAGGAATGTCTCCATTTGCAAAACACGGTTCTCTATTTGCAAAATTAAATGAAACTTTCATAATACCAACTCTACCCTTACTCATCTCTGCCTCTTCGCGTCGATGCTTTCTGTCACTCCCATCAAGCTCTCGTCCTCAACCCTAAATTCCATTCTCCTCCAATCGCCTCCGTCCGACTCTTCTCGCTCTCGGCCTTCTTCCCTAGCCGCTTCTCACTCCGACGGCGACTCTCGGGTGGGAAAATCTCGAGTTCAGTGGTGACTTTGTGTTTGGGTAAGAAGCAGAAGCGTTGTGATGCAGAAAATGACGCAAGGATGGTTTTCGGGTGGGAATGAAGAGGATGGGCAGCTGAACCCCGCATCCTCGCTTTTGGCAGATTGGAATTCACATGCAGCGTCGTCCACGAGTGACCACGACTGACGAGTCCGCCCCCGGATTGGGCCTCGGCTTTGATCTAGAATCCGCCGTTCGCTCGGCAAATGATAGCGTCTCTGGCACCTTCAGTGTGTAAGCTACCAGGCCCTTCCCTTTGGCATCATTTCATTTTGTCTATGAGTTTGAATTTCCTAAAAGGTATGATTTATTTTGGCATTTGAGGTGGTGGGCTATGACTGCTTATTGTAGTATCTGTGTTTTTAGGCACTTTGTGATTGAACTGAATTGATAGCTGCTTGAATTGATCCTAACGGGGTAAAATAGCTAGTGCAAATACTTCGAAGGCATGTCAGAACCATTAGCTTGTCCTTGTTGGCTCAAGATAAAATTGCAGAGCAGTTATCATTCAACCCTTATAGGCTATATGATGAACTGAAACGAAGAAAATTCTATACAGAACTCAAAATTTTCCTCCAGTAGAAAATATCCTATAAAATTCCCAGATAAAATGCAATTGCTACCAATATATCTTGAGTAATTTTTGTTGCCAATTCCATTTATTTCAGGCATCTGGTTACAATTTGGTTGTTCTTTTCTTTGTAATTTAGGTCATGTTGTGGTTTGGTTGGAAGAAGCAAACCGTAAGGAAGAAAAATGCCTAAGGGAGCATGCAGTGATGAGAAAGCAGAACAAAGCTAAAAGAAAGAAGCTTGAAAAGGATGGCTCAACTTTGTCTGCTCGTATTTCTTCCATTATTGCAGCCAAGAAACGCCGACTGACTGGTAAACACAGCCAGTGCCAGGTAACTAACTAACTTGCTTGAGAAAAGAAAACTTAACTAGAAAAAATTGCAGTGTATAGATTTTTCAATGCTGTGATACGGTGTTAATCTTTTGTTCTTGCTTTACTTGCAGATAAATTGTGCTATAATTCCAAGGGAAGGATCAGGTATAGATGAGGGTGAGATGCTCCGATTTTGCAGGAAAAAACTTGCAGGTTTCAAGTTCCGAAGAAGGTCTTCATAACTGATTCAGTCCCGAAGACTGCCTCTAGAAAGATTCAGCGCAGACGCGCAGCAGAACATTTTCTTGCTCAAATCTCTACTGCCAAAGTGCCCAAGTTTGGAGCTTAAGCATCTAATTTCTTCACTGTGTTTGTGTCTTGAACTTGTGCTACTGCTTACAGATGGAATTGTTCTCGACTCACATTTTAGTTTATATGCAGAAAATACAGATCAAGAAAAAATAGAAGATAGCATCCTAGAATAGTATAGATGCAGGTGGCATCAAAAGAAGCTTTGATTCTTTGTATCAATTAATAAACCTCAACATTCTTTTTATTAAATGAATGATATAAGTTTTAAGTTACAGTAACATTACAAATGAAGATCATTTTCTTTCTACTTGATTGAGTCTTCTGTAAAAAAGAAGCTATATAATGCTGCTGGAAAAGTAACCCAGAGAAAAAGAAAAAAAACAGAGCTATATATAAAGCTACCAACAGCTTATCGAAAAAGAAAAAAAACTGAGCTACCAAGAACTCCTCTAAATCAAAGGACGAGCACAAGTTTTGGTTTGCTACCAAAATTGTTATTTAGTTATTTGAATTGTGGCTCATCATAATAATCGTTAGATTACGAGGGAGCAAAGTCAAGTGGAGTACGTTTGCTATGTAATTTTTTCATCAATTAGTATATTAGTAGATTGCTTTTATTTTCATGTAGGAATATGAATTACAATATTTAAATGCAATATTAGAAGATTGACGTTATATTTAATAAGTTTTCCTTTTTTAAAATGACTACTTTTATTTTAAGTTTCTAAATTAATAAAAAAAAATTCCATATTTATTTCATATTGAATATATTAAAATAAACAATTAGGATTATTAAAATAATTTTCAAATGATTTCTTCTTTTCATTACAAATATTTTCGATTTTCTAAAAAAATGAAAACGCGCGAAGTAAACACGTTTTCCAGTTTTCAGATCAGAAAATTCTTACATTCAGTGAGAAGTAAACGCGTTCTCCAGTTTTTCTGATCAGGAAACAAGCGCGAAGTAAGCGCGTTTTCCAATTTTCAGAATGAAAATAAACAGCAAATTCTCAAATTGAAAATTCTCAAAAACAGCAAATTGAAAATTGAAAATTTTTCCAGGTAAAAGCACCCTAAGGCCCTGTTTACCTCAATTTTTTTTTCAAAAACATGTTTACTTCGCGTTATTTTCATTTCGAAAACGAAAATGAATGAAAACTCATGTGTAAGTTTTGAAAACACCAAAAACCTATTTCCAAAATTTCTAACTCATCTTTCTTCAAAATGAAAACACGGTTTTCTGTTTGAAAATTAAATGAAAGTTTTTTTAATACACTTTTACCCCTCACCATTTCTTCACATTCTTCGTCCTCATTCTTCCTCTTCATCTGCTCACGTTCCTCTTCTTGCGTTCCTCTTCTCTTCTCCCTCCGACGCCGGCCTTCTTCTCCACTCTCGGCTCCGTCCGACTGCCCTCGGTCATCACTCTCTCGAGTCTCCCCTCGCGTCGCCGTCGCGCCTCCATTCAATTCCATTCCAGTCTTTCCAGAGACCAGATTCGCTGCCTCCTCTCACTCTGTCATCGATTGCTTGCTCCCTCTCTCGATTCGCTTGCTCCCTCTCCCGATTCGCTCCCTCCCGGCCGGCAGCCACTTGCTCCCTCCCTCACTCGAAGAACGAATCAAAATGGTAAGATTTAGGTTGGGCATTAATTTGCTCGCTGCGACCTCTCACTCTGTTGTCTTGCTTCAAATCTTCACTCACCTTTATTTGCTTTTGTTTCTCATCTTTGTTTCCTTTTCAATTTTTATACGAGGGTCTATATGAATTTAGGTTGAGCATTGATTCCCTTGCTAGGCGGTTGGATTTCTTGTGATTTATTGATTATGAAAATGTATTTTAATTTTGGAAATCATTGAGTATTGCTGCAAGAATTTTGTTTGATTGGGTGGAAATTTTGAGTATTGAGTATTGCTTAATTTTGGAAATCATTGAATAACAGTAGTATGGTATTGAATTAATTGACTGATAGGTGACCTACTGAATCACATTTAGTTGGAAATTGATTGGAAGTTTGATATCTTACCATTTTTAGAATGCCTGTCAGCAATCAACTTCTTGTTCTTACAGTTGTGTTCAACTGCAGATGAGGAAAAGAGCAGAAAGAAAGCCCTTTATTTCATGATTTGAACTGGTCCATGCTTCCACCTTTCCTTGAAATATATTTTATTTTTGTCCCTTTATTTTTTCTTCTGTCAGTAGCATATATGGTATTTGGTCAAAAGTAGCATGTTTTGTTGAATTTGCAACCATGTTTCTGTCGACTTTGGTTCTGCTGAGCAGAAAGGCATTGATGGAGGGTGGGTCTTCATTCACTTCAACTGCACAACTTGAAGATTTGTAATAATATTTAGTTTTTTGGATGGATTTGTTGCTTTTAAGTTGCTGGTAATGTATGGTCATCAAAAAATTAATGATTGAAGATTTGAAGTATTGGTTTGCTTAGGAACATATACTTTTGGTATCTTTGAAAACAGAACATGATTTTGAGTTGCTGCCTTTGTGACTTTGTCAATGTTTGTGCTTGAATTTCTTGGTTGGTTTGTTTTCGTGTTTGGTATCTTTGAAAATGGAACATGATTTGCATTGTGATTAGGTTAGTTTGAGACGGGGAGTTAACTGAGGGTTTATTTCTTGTCATTATGTTTTCGTGTTTTCACTGATTTCCTCATCTGTATGCTATTCCTGGTGGATTGGGATGATGGTGTTTGATGTGTATATAGGTTTTAGATGATAAAAATTTATGCGACTGAGTGGTGTTGCTGGACCCAGTTACAATATCATACAGTATAGTTCAAGATGTTATTGTGTCATTGTGGTTAACTTAAAAGCATGTTCTCTTTAGATATTTGATTAATTTGATCTATTTCTCGTAGTGTGCAGTAATCCAATTACCATCCCAGACATTGCTACTTTCTGTTTCTGACAAAGCCTGCCGTTTGATTGGGATGCTTTTTCCTGGGGTAAGATGTTTATGCACTTACCTTGCTCAACATTTCTTAGTAACTTCCTTCCTAAAACTTCTGTTCTTTCTGATTTCCTCATCTGTATGCTATTCCTGGTGGATTGGGATGATGGTGTTTGATGTGTATATAGGTTTTAGATGATAAAAATTTATGCGACTGAGTGGTGTTGCTGGACCCAGTTACAATATCATACAGTATAGTTCAAGATGTTATTGTGTCATTGTGGTTAACTTAAAAGCATGTTCTCTTTAGATATTTGATTAATTTGATCTATTTCTCGTAGTGTGCAGTAATCCAATTACCATCCCAGACATTGCTGCTTTCTGTTTCTGACAAAGCCTGCCGTTTGATTGGGATGCTTTTTCCTGGGGTAAGATGTTTATGCACTTACCTTGCTCAACATTTCTTAGTAACTTCCTTCCTAAAACTTCTGTTCTTTTTTTGTCATTCTCAAAACTAGTTTATGTTTGAAGGCTGTGTGGCATGTCATGTCTTATTGTGCTTTGAAATTGGGAGTTTCAGTTTGCTTCCCCTTTGTTACTATTAGTTGTGGGACTAGGATTTGTATATTTTCCTTCCCTTTTAAGTTATATAAGTTTCATGTGGTACTAGGATATGGTTGTATTTAAGCCCCAAATATCCAGTCAGCAGCAGCAACAGCACCAGCAAATGCAACCCCAGATGCAGCAGCAGCAGATTCCACAACTGCAACAGCAGCAAATGCAACCCCAGATGCAGCAACAACAGCAGCTACCACAGCTGCAACAACAACTCGCACAGATGCAACAACAACAACAGCAGCTGCAACAACAGCAGCAGCAGCAGCTGCAACAGCTTCCGCAACTGCAACAACAGCAACAACAACTTCCACCATTGCAGCAACAGCAGCAACAAATGGTTGGGCAAGGGATGGGTCAAGCGTATGTTCAAGGTCCAGGCCGTGCACAGTTAGTTTCTCAGGGACAAGTTTCATCACAACAAGTGCCATCTAACATGCCTGGTGGGGGCTTTATGAGTTAGCGAATTATGACTGAGTCGACAATCATGCTGAGACTCTAGATTCAATTCGCTAGAATAAGTTTACCTGTAGGAGTTAAGTTAATTAGTCTTGTTGTAGTAAAATGAGTGTAGTCTCGTGGTTATATATGCTGTGTAATTTAGAGAGACTGAACCTAATAATGCCGATACCGTTTTGGGAAGGAAAGGTGATAGAATTCCAAAGACTAGGCGAGAGTTTCCGCCATTCCGGTCTATACCAGTTTGCATCTTGGAAAAGAAGTTAAGGTTCATGTGCCAATCTCTCTGTAATATGATACACTTTTGGTGTAGGGATTGGACCTCAAAGGAGCATTTTAATGTTTTGAACCTTGGTCAGGCAAGTTGCAAATTGCAATCGGGATTTTGACATATACCATATTATGATATTGAAGGATATTTTTATAAACAAATTACTTGGCATGAAAATGATTTATTATTGATATAACTTTATTTTTTAGTGGCTGATGCCCTTAAAAAAGATTGATTTAAATAATGTAAATAAATAACATTAAAAATGACTGATGCCCTTCAAAAATATTATTGATGTGTTCGCATAAAAAAAGTAATTCAATAGGTAATAGATTAATGATGAATAGATAATTGTGATTTTATATATGTAAAATTTTAAAATAGTGCTCAATAAATTGCTTTTATTTTCATGTAGGAATATGAGTTACAATATTTAAATGCAATATTAGAAAATTGATGTTATACTTAATAAGTTTTCCCTTTTTAAAATGTCTATTTTTATTTTAAGTTTCTAAATTAATAAAACTTTTTTCCATATTTATTTCATATTGAATATATTAAAATAAACAATTAGGATTATTAAAATAATTTTCAAATGATTTCTTCTTTTCATTACAAATATTTTCGGTTTTCCACAAAAAATGAAAACGCGCGAAGTAAACACGTTTTTCAGTTTTCAGATCAGGAAATTCTTACATTTAGTGCGAAGTAAACGCGTTCTCCAGTTTTTCTGATCAGGAAACAAGCGCGAAATAAACGCGTTTTTCAGTTTACAGAATGAAAATAAACAGCAAATTGAAAATTGAAAATTCTCTTAGGTAAACGCACCCTAACATTTTAACTAAAAGAAACAAGGCCCAATAAAATTTTCATGAATATTTTATGTACTTTGTAGGTTATTAAATTGAATTTTATGTGAGTTTTAAAAATTCATAAAACTTTGTTCGAAATTTCAAAATTTATTTGAAAGTGAGAAAATAGTTTTTTTAATTTTGAAATTTAAAAAATAATTTTCCAAATTTAAAAAACTGTTTTCCCAATTCAGAAAACCGTTTACCAAATTTAGAAAACAGTTTTACAAATTTCAAAAAATTGTCAAAATGCAAAAAACATTTCTCGAAAAGGAAATAGGTTAAAAAAATTCTAAAAACAATTTTGCCCTTTCAAGCCAATGCTCTTGTCAGAACACGAAATATTACAATCGTCGCTTAACAAATAAACACCTCAATTTTTTTATTAGATTTAGGTCCTTGTCTATTTTTTCATCGCAAAAAGATCCATCTATTAGGGTTTTCATTCACAACCCTAATGGATTTTCTGTGTTCGTATTTTTTATTTCGTAAAAATGAGAAAAAAGAATAAATAGGATAAAAGACATTGAAAAAAAAAATCAAACAAATATGACAAATCTAGAATATTTTTGTTGTTGTTGAAAGGATCTAGAATAAAATTTTAAAAGTCATAAATATTTTGAAGAGTTAACAAAATAAAAATAAAATAAAGTAATGGTCATTTTTTATAATCCTTTGAAAAATATCATTTTTATCATCTCTAATATATTGGAAAATTAAAAAATAGTGTTGATTAGGCGTAGTTAATATAACGATTGAGAATAATTTACTAGAAATACATTAAAAAAAATCAATTATTACCTTAATTATTGTTAAAATGGATCGAGAGTTTTTTTTTTAGAAAAAAAATATATCATATACAGATTACAGTTCAAAAATTTCATCCTTGCGAGATTTTTTTCTTCTTTTTCTCTCTCTCTTCTAGATAAATAATATCGTGTTGAATTATATAAGTTGACTCTAAGTCAAGACCCCAATCAATTAGAGTATTAAATGGTTTTTTGGCATGCAAATTCTAACATCCTTTGCTGATTGGGATGGGTCTTTGGTGTTCTACTGTACTAATTTGGGTTGACTTCCCCAATTTTTTTCTATTAATAAAATTGTAGAAATAAGGAAAAATAGGATAAAAAGGTTTGAAAAAAAAATCAAACAATAAGACAAATCTAGAATGAAATTTTAAATAGTGATAAATATTTTGAAGAGTTAACAAAATAAAAATAAAATGATGATGATTTTGTTTATTTATTTATTTTTCGAATTTTTAGCAAAAGATTCTATTTTTTTATTTTATAATTATTTTAAAAATGGTATCAATATTTATAAATCTCTTCATGTTCTTTTCTTCTTTCTTTTTATTTTCCTATACAAGTTGGAGTACAACAACACAATTGAGTGGTAAGAATTGGCAACAGCTATTACTTATAGGCTTATAGCATTAGCCCCCAAAGTCAGTCAATTAATTATTGAACCTCTATAGTCAAACATTCCAAGCCAGCAGAGGAACACCCAGTTAGGACTATTTAAAATTAATTCCCAAATAGATTCTGCCAATTTTTTGTGATTTTTCGATTTTAATATTTTTGTCCAAAACTGTTTCCCCCTTACATCAAATTTTGGAGGAAACAGAATCTAACAGTAAGCTATTCCCAAACAAGTGTGAGGGTCTATATACAAGTTTTTTTTTATAAAAAAAATTATATTATTAATTATAATTACAATACCAGGAATTAATTTTATTACTTAATCATAAAAATAACATGCCAAAGTTATCAGAACTGACCCGAACAATGAACCATTCGAGGTCTCGGTTTAATGATTTACTAGTGAGTCAGAACCGTTCAAATATCAAACCACTCAGTTCGTGAGTTAGTGATTCAACAAGATTAAATTTGTTGGTTTATTAAAAAATATAATATTTATACATATTTGTACCGAATATTGTTAAAAAAAATAAATGAATATTATAATTCAAATAAAATCAAGCAGCCAGGAGTGTGCAAACCTTTTTTTTTAGAAAAGGAAAAAAAATTGTGATGGAGTCAAGACTCAAGTGTGTCCACTACGCACTAAGCTTGCAATTAAAAAAAAAAAAAAATTTAAATCATTTCCGACAACAACCACTCATATCTCATCTTAAAATCTTATCCACTACTCATAAATTTGTATTAACAAATTAAACCATATATATCTACACACAAACGACTCCAAATCAATGGAAATAATTAATTTCGACCACAAAAAAAAGAAAATAATTAATGTTCCAGTCGAGTCCATAAATAGGAATGCCGTCTAATTTGAATAAGAAAATAAGTTAAATGCCAAAACTAGATTGTCATTACTCATTACTTCTTTTAGTTTGAACTTTGAACATCCTTACAACTTTACGCAATTCTTTCATTTCTGAGTTGACGAGGAAGGCTTCATTCCTATAAATTGAAACAACGATTGCCTTTGGCCTCTTCATCTTTCTTCATCCATACACAAACAATTCTCATTCATTCTTCTTATCAATGTCACTCACAACAATACTCTTGTTCTTTCTCTTTCTAACTTACTCCTCTTTTGCCATTTCTCTTGTTCCTGCTAAAACAGCAGAGGCAGAAGCAGAGGCTCTTCTAACATGGAGGGCGAGTCTTGACCACCAAAGTCAATCAGCATTGTCTTCATGGGTTGGATCCAATCCTTGTGTTAAGTGGGCTGGCATCTTTTGTGACGAAAGTCCTGGAAGCATCACAAGTTTGAACCTTACTCATCTTGGTTTGAAAGGTACTCTTAATAATTTCAACTTCTCTTCCTTCCCCAATCTTGTCATTCTTGATCTTTCGAACAATTCTCTCTATGATCTAATTCCAAGCTCTATTGAAAACTTAAGGAGTCTATCTATTCTCTATCTTTGGGGAAACAAATTCTTTGGTCAAACTTCACAAGAGATTGGTTCCTTAATCTCTCTCACAGACCTTAACTTGTCTAATAATAGTATAACAGGTGAAATCCCAGCTTTTATTGGAAACTTGCAAAATTTATCATCTCTGAACCTTTCTGAGAATCAACTCTCTGGTCCAATTCCAAGCTCTATTGGAAACTTAAGGAGCCTATCCATTCTCCATCTTTGGGGAAACAAACTCTCTGGTCAAATTCCACAAGAAATTGGTAATTTGGAATCTCTTTCTGACCTTCAATTAGGGCTAAACAATCTCTCTGGTCCAATTCCAAGCTCTATTGGAAACTTAAGGAGCCTATCCATTCTCTATTTTTGGGGAAACAAACTCTCTGGTCAAATTCCACAAGAGATTGGTTCCTTAATCTCTCTCACAGACCTTGACTTGTCTAGTAATAATATAACAGGTGAAATCCCAGCTTCCATTGGAAACTTACATAACTTGTCATCTCTGGACCTTTTTGAGAATCAACTCTCTGGTCCAATTCCAAGCTCTATTGGAAACTTAAGGAGCCTATCCTTTCTCTATCTTTGGGGAAACAAACTCTCTGGTCAAATTCCACAGGAGATTGGCTCCTTAATCTCTCTCATAAACCTTGACTTGTTTAGTAATACTATAACAGGTGAAATCCCAGCTTCCATTGGAAACTTGCAAAACTTGTCATTTCTGAACCTTTTTTAGAATCAACTCTCTGGTCCATTGCCTGTAGAGATGAACAATCTCACACATTTGAAGGAGTTGCAGCTGTCTAACAACCAACTTACTGGTAATTTGCCAAATGATGTTTGCGTTGGAGGATCACTTCGATACTTTACAGTGAACAACAACCATTTATCCGGTTCTATACCGAAAAGCTTAAGGAGATGTTCTAGTTTGTTTAGAGTTAGGCTTGAGCATAACCAACTAGAAGGGAACATTTCAGAAGATCTTGGAATCTATCCGCACCTGGATTATATTGACTTGAGTTATAATCATTTTCATGGTGAGATTTCAAAAAGATAGGGGGAGTACGACAACTTGATTACCCTTAGAATCGCAAACAACAATGTCTCTGGTGAGATACCGCCAAACCTTGCAAATGCCACTCAACTAAAACTTTTTGACCTATCAGGGAATCAATTGAGTGGGAAAATCCCAGTGGAATTAGGAACGTTGAAGTTATTTAAGCTTATTCTTAATAACAACCATCTTTCCGGTCTCATCCCCTTAGAATTCCATACGCTATCAAGTCTTGAGTATCTTGACTTGGCAGCGAACAATCTTAACGGGTCAATTCCAGAACAGATTGGGGAATGTACAAAGTTGTTGCAGCTGAACTTGAGCCACAACCAATTTGTAAGAAATATTCCATTTAAGATAGGCAATCTGCATTCTCTTGAACTTCTTGATCTCAGTTGGAATTTCTTAGATGGGAAGATACCTGCACAACTCGGGCAGTTGGTGAGGTTGGAAACATTAAATATCTCCCACAACATGTTTTTTGGTCTGCTTCCTTCCAGTTTCAAATATATGATAAGCCTCTCAACAGTGGACATATCCTACAATCAATTGGAGGGGCCGATTCCAGACATTCCAGCTTTTCGGGCTGCTCCTTTGGAAGCATATAGAAACAACACAGGTTTATGTGGCAATACAAGTGGTTTGATCTCTTGTAGTCCCTTCAAAAGCAATGAGATGGACAAGAAAAAGGGAACAAATGTTGCCCTTGTTATTGTACTTCCTCTCTTTGTAGGTATACTTGTATTGTTGATGATTATGATTGGAGGTTTCTTTGTTTGCCACCGGAGAGGAAGGGCATCAAAATCACATTCATTAGAGGGACAAGGGAAAAATATACTGACAGTACTGGGACATGATGGGAAAATGTTGTATGAGAACATCATTGAGGCAACTGAGGAGTTTAACCCTAAGTACTGCATCGGCGAAGGAGGATAAGGAGCTGTTTACAAAGCCTCGATGGCTACAGGTCAGATTGTTGCTGTCAAGAAGCTTCATCAATCAGTAACAGGGAAGTTGATGGATATGAAAGGTTTTGAAAGTGAGATTTGTGTGTTGACAAATATCCGGCACCGCAACATTGTGAAGTTACACGGTTTTTGTTCACATGCTAAGCATTCTCTTCTGGTGTATGAGTTGATTGAGAGAGGAAGTTTGAGGATGAATTTGGCGAGTGACGAACACGCATCAGAGATGAATTGGGTGAAAAGATTGAATGTTATTAGAGGTGTTGCTAATGCCTTATCCTATCTGCACCATGACTGTTCTCCTCCGATAATCCACAGAGACATTACAGCCAACAACATTCTTTTGGACTTGGAATATGAGGCTCGTGTCTCTGACTTTGGCACAGCTAGGCTCTTGATGCCTGACTCATCAAACTGGACCTCATTCGCCGGAACATTCGGATACGTGGCTCCCGGTATGTGTGTATGTCAATTTCATTATAAACTCAAATAACGGTATTATAAGCGCATCACTCTATAATTTCCCCTAACACTACACATATGTGACTTTCCTTGTTTTGTTCCGCTGGCAGAGTTAGCTTACACAATGAGGGTGACAGAAAAATGTGATGTTTTTAGCTTTGGAGTGGTAACACTGGAAGTAATTATGGGAAGGCATCCTGTTGACCTCATTTCTTCACTTCCATGGTTAAAATCTTTGTCATCCTCTTCGTCCTCCTCATCGTCCTTGTCTATTAATCAGCAAACCTTGTTGAAGGATGTGCTTGACCGCCGCGTCCCGTATCCAGAAAGTCGGGTTGCAGGTGTTGTAGGCTGTGAAACTAGCATTTGCTTGCTTGGATTTCAATCCCAAGATTCGACCGGCCATGCAACAAGTTTCTTCCTGGTTAGTGACCAAACCTCCTTCATTGGGAATGCCATTCTCAGCAATAAAATTGGAACAAGTTTATCTCTCACAATGTTATGATGAGGGTCAGAAATCACAATCCACAGTTAGTTGAACACTTAATTAATGGGTTCTTGATTTGTAGTATGTTCTATTTTTTTTATCTCTGTATTTTTCTCTTCTTAATCAATGATGATTTTAAGTATAGAAAGCATTGATGGTGATTGGTATTTTTCAGAATTTATGCTGAATATGTTATTTCCCTTTGTAAATATGTCAAGGATCATGTTATTTCTATGGTTGAATCTGATAGTAGGTCCACAATTTTGGCTAGTTTCTCGTATGTTACACATCCATTTATTCAAGATGATTCCTCTGTTAAAAGACATTAACAAAATTCACTAGATTATAGGGAAAAAAATGAAGAGTTATTGAATTCTTTTGAAAACTTTAAAATTTTAATATTTTTAAAAAACCAATGAAAAATATAACTGTGCTTATAATTGAATTAGATTAGTAATTGTAAGGTGGTACTAAAAAATTGGGTTAATAACATTTTGAACCCTAGAATCGTTCGAAAATGTTATAATGGATCCTCCGTTAATTTTGAGATTATAATAAACCTTGTACTCGAAGGAAATTGCTATAATAAATTTTCTGTTAACAATTTTCGTTAACTCGGTGATTTCGATTTTTTTTTGGATATAAATTTAAAAAATCTAGAAAAATGTTAGAAGAATAGGAAGTGGAGGAGCACATGAGAAATTTGGGAGTGAGCTTGGAGGAGCCAGAGCTTGCAGCATTGTTGAGAGTGAGTGCTGAGACTGGGAAAGAGTAGAAGGTTTATGAGTATTTGCACACAATTCACCACCAGCCAACCTTTAAAAGATCCAACAAAAGGATGTCACATCAAACACATTGGGGAAGACAGTGAAATCTTGAGCACCCAATATGCCGCGCAAACATCTAACTACTGATTTAAGCACATGACAGCTGACAGTTTTCGACATGACTAGTGAGAATTATCTCACATACTAACTAGAAAGAAAACTCTAACTTACACTAGTTTCTGCTGCCACGGTCTACTACGAAGTCAGCTTCCTGCCTGCTTTCCAATTACCTACAAACATGAAATAATTTATCAGAAACGTAGTGCTTAATGAACAACTACACCAAAAACAAAGACATCTGTTTTCACCAGAAACATCACATTATAGGCTGACTACTATAACCAAACAAATGAACACTCAGCAACAATCAATCAATAGAACAAGGCTAAGCAGCAAGGTCTGTAACAGCAGATGATTTTGGATTTTGGATTTTTATCTTGTTACAGTCATGCATCAAAAGTGAAAACATCGGGAAGATGATTCTCATCTTTCCGCTATTAACCAGAATGCACCTCGCATATAGCATGCTGTGTCATGCTTCTGCAATCCAACTGCCATCATTTTGACTAATCAAATATCAAGCATCAAGTAAAGGAAATCAGCTTCCTTGAGTTAAGAGTACAAGAGGAGGTTGTTATCAAAGACAAAGTAGTTCAGCAAATGCAAATGCTACCTGACACATGAGTTCATATTAAGGTAGCAGCAACACCATACATTGCTATCACTGCCTAGAGTAGAACATTGTGATAAAAGATTCAATAAGTTGAAATTACATGGTATGCATATTACAAAGAATAAACAGATTTCAAGTAAGTGTAAAGCTGTAATATTAGTACACATTTTACACTCAGAGGTAAACATACCTCTACAGCTAGTTGTCTGCACGACATTATGCAGCTACTTGTCCGTGATGAGCAGCTTCATCAGCAGAGGCTTTTTTATATGGGCCATCAATCCTGTTGAGTAGTTCAGTATAAGAAGTCAGAGAAAGGTCAAGTAGATTGTTAATGCCTTCCATTTCATTGTACACTTTACTGCCATCATCTTCCACGCAACCAACATCCTCAGAACCACTCTCAACAGGTTGATCCATATGAATTGTCTTACCAAATAACTGAAATGAAGTGATACCAACTTTTTTGGGGTATTCCCCACGGTTTCCAACAAGTTCTGTGCCAAAAGAGTGCAAACTACTCTGACTATCTGGTGATAAGTTCTCAGAATGTGAACTGCCGATGATTGGCTCGGTAGGCACACTCTTAAGCTTTGGTATCATGTTATTACCGAATGAAGTATCAGTAAACATTGGAGGAACATTTGCCCTCAAGAGGTTGGATAAACCAAATGCTGGAAAATAATTTTGCCTGGCTCCCTGCATGCCAGCAGGAAAAGTCTTATAATTCAACAACGCTGTGTTCATGTTACCCATTGTTGAATTAGTTAGCCCTGACATATGAAGGAAGAATTCTCCTTCTCCATCAGTCAGAAATCCAGAATTCTCGGGATATCTGAGTTTTTTGGCTGGGGGATATGGAACTTGAACTGGTGGTGCAGTTGCAATAAATTCCACTTGCCAAGGACTCACTCGCTTCACATTCTGCAGAACTTCAGGATCATCCCAAGTAATCTGAGAGAAAGAGGGAAGAAAAAAAAAGTGTAAGAAGAACCAATATGTTTTACTAAATAACACTAATAAACCTCATCTTTCAGTAATCTTCTATGTGGTAATATATCTGTGATGAATCATAAAAGCACGAGACTAATAAGTGGAAGAAAAAAAATGCACATTTTAATTGTTCTTTCTATGCAGGAAGATGCTTACATACATAACTTAAATAGCCTGATTAAAATTGGTTTAGTTCATAACAAACGGCATAAATTCACGTCCATTATCTTGCAACTTTAGTTGCTTCTAATTTTAGTGAATACACAAAGCATTTTGCAGACCAAGAGAGAATTTATTTCATCCCACTATATTTTCAGACTTCACTAATTTCCCCCCTCTCTCTGCCCACTTCTATTCTAAGATCATCAATCATGCCTTTAAAAAAAAAATCAACATATGCTTTAGTGTTCTTTAGTCTGAATATACATTTGCCATTTGAATTGCCATTGCCTTTGATGTCCGAATGTGTTGCACGCAATAATTATTTATAGGCTTAAGTAACTCTATTCAGCAAATGCATCATAATGCTTCAATAAGAATAGCCTACTTTTGACTGGATATCCCAGAGAAATTGAAGCACTATTTTTCCAAAGACAACCATGGTGTTTGGGTGGATACATTGGTCTCTTTTTTATCTTTCATATATTCTATATGTAAAGAAAAGAACAATAAACATCGAAAAACAAAGTAGCCATGGAAATAATATTGTTCAATTTGGGTTTGTTTAGTTGTTAAAGACAGACTGATCATGAGATAATAGACTAGAATAAGAGAGATGAAGAAACAGAAAGATCATAAGACATTGCTTCCCAATTGATTTACATTTCCATAAACTTTGGCTAAAACGGTGGATAAGTTTTAAAAGATGCATGCTAAGTTAACCTGCTACAATGGCAGACACATTAGCTAATCCCTATAAAGAATGCGGCTATGCATGCATCTGATAATTGAAAAAGTCTATCAGAAGTGAAGGCAAGAAAAAACTGAAATTGGAAAGAAAAATACTATGCCAGAGAAATTATAAAAACTAAAATTTCCTTTTCTGCCAATCTTCTGCAGCCCACTATACAGGCTCGTCTTGCACTCCTGAAATCATCCCTTAAATCTGACTTTCAAGGAAAGAAAATACCCCATGGAATTTCCCACAAGTCTCATGCTAAAATATCCCTTTCTGCCAATATTATGTGTTAAGCACTTGCACTATACAGATGTGTAAGAAATGACGAGCACAGCACATCACGGTCCACTCTTTTTTTAAGATAACAAATTGGTCTACTTAAGCCTTGAAAATTACAGTCGGATATTAATCCACTGGCTGCTCTCCCCAAAAAAAGTGACAGCTTACTAACTCCCAAGATATAACAACTAATGAACAGTGTCCTACTAATTAAAACTACAGAAGTCGAATCTATGAGAAATTACATCATCCTAAGATATATGATATACAATGTATAACACCAACAAGCATTTACTATCCACGGACCATCACAAGCTGTGAGATAAACCAACAAGTATAGCATCTCATGTCCTGTTTCAAAATCTCATTACCAATGCAATGCAACATATCAACAAATTTATTTCATCCATCGAAAATAATATGCAATGCAACGCACATCACCAACAAGCATTAACTATCCACACAATCTCAAAATCACAAGCATAGAGATTACCAATGTCTATTGTATCTCAGATTCTGTTTGAAAAGCTACATTAGGAATGCATTTTATCAACAAATTTAACATGCATTACCTGGAGCATGCGCCAAGGAGATCCTTGCCACGGCCCAGAATCTGGAACGACAATACCTGCAATCATCCCCTGAAACCAAGTCATCCTGGAGGAGTCCTCTGTCTCCACGGCCATCTTCACTCTTGTCCCAGTCGACCAAAACCCACTGAAGGCAGCATCCACCATCTCAGCCCTCACCACAAAGTCTGAATACCACCCAGCCCTCGGATAATACACCACCTCAAATGGAACTCCCTGGGCTGCCCTCTCGACTGCCTCCACTACTGCCTCCGAGGACCCTGTGGCAGTCCCACCAACATTCCTGGTAAACAATCCCTCGTCCTTTACCACCTTGGGAGCCTCTCCGCCAACTTGGTCCCGCCACCTGGCATTATTGTTAAACCTCCCAGCTCTTCTGACTCCAATAAACATAGCGCCCTTGGAGTTCCTCATGAACACTACGGAATCCCCTGCAATGAGCTTCTTGTGGTTGACGAACTTGCTCCATCCGGTGGTTAGCAAGTGCCTACGTGGGGTTCCACGGTAGATGTGCCTGAACTCCCAAGTGAAGCCGTGAATGTCAGTGACAGTTAGGTTCTGGACGGGGGGGTCAGTTTGGTAGTTCAACGGAGGGAAAATGGAGTCGGCACAGAATCTGGGGACGGAGAAACCACCGCCGTTATTAGCGTCAGACGGGGTCAAAATCTTGGCAAACGCCACAATTCTGGCATCTTCATCGGCGTCATCAAAATCACGATCAGTTTTCACATATACGCCTCCCAAGGCGAAGTTTCCAGGATGATCGAGAGGGACAAGGAGGAGCTTCGTGTAAACCTCATCTGTGACGGGATTAGCGAGCAGCTGGACGTCGGAGATACGGCAGAGAATGGAAGGGTTAGAGAGAGCGAGACTGGAGAGGAGAGGGGGAGACGTGGAGGAGGAGGACTGCTCGAGGTGGCCTTGAGGGAAGTAGTAAACCCTAGAATTAACGGTGGGGATTTGGACGGAAGAGCCGGCGCATGCTCGCCAGATCCGGGAATCGACGCTGCGAAGGAGCTCCCCGGACGGCGGGTTGGCCGACGGCGGTAGCATTGGTTAGTTAGTTAGTTGGAGATCCGAAAAAGAGGAGAGAAAGATAAAGGGAATATACTGCTCTGATATTTTCCTTTATTTTAACCATAAGAAGAGCATTGTTTCTCTTCAACTCTTAAGTTCTCTGTTTTGTTCTTCGAATCAAGCAATACAGAAATACAGTCTCAGTCTGAGTGTTTGTAGTGTCTGTGTGCTGAGATTGGACAGTGAGGCGAGCGAGCGAGTGAGTGTAGTAGTGCCGTCTCGGGTTCGGAGAGCGGGCACTGGGCCAAAAGTGACGGAGTACGGAGAAAGATTCTTTTAATTTATGACTATCATCTTTATTTTCCTTTTTCTTATTAGTAATAATAGTAAGTGGGCTCCTTAAATTACCATTTTGTCCCCAAGGAACCGGTAGTAACTAACTTATTGGTGGGTGTGTCAAAAAGCATCTGTGATCCCAACGCCTTTCCTCCATCACCTGCTTAATATTTGTCGTTTTTATTTTAATTTATTTTAATTATTATTATTTTATTAATTTTAAATGTTATATTTTTTAGTTTATTTTAATCTCAATGGTAATAAAAACAATTGACGAGACGAATCTTATTAAAATTATAATTTTTTATTATTATTCTTTTTTACTAAAAGGATCCACCCTTAGTTCATAATTCGCTAGTTCATATATTGGGAGAGAAATGGGAATGGGAGGAGACTCTTTTTCCTTTTTTTTCTATTTTATTTTATTTTTTATTTATAAAAAAATAACTCTTAAAATAGAAAACAGAAAAGCTAAGAAAAAAAGAAAAAAATTTATGAGTCGGGCTGTGGGCACTCTGTCAGAAAAAAGTAATAAAAAAATTATAATGGAATTTGTCTTTATTAATCATTTTTATCATAATTAGAGCTAAAATAAACTAACGTTATAATAATAATAATAATAAAATAACTAAAATTGACTAAAATAAAACGACAAACGTTAAGGATTTTAGAGTGCATTAACCCCTTTGCGCGTATGCAGAGATTAATAATTCGTTAGAGGTTTAATTAACGTATTAGAAAAAAGGAAGAACTCACATTAAAAATTAAATAAAAATTGTAGTTAGGGGGAATAGAACCACAAATCCAAACTCAAATTTAAATCCAATTGAGCGGATAATATTCAACTTAATTGAATTTGAGTTTGGATTTAGATATCCAAATCTCCCCATTAATATTTTTTTTACACATCATCTTTTCTTTTCTTTTCTTAATAATAACTATTATCTTCTTCCAGAATTAGACATAAATTATTTCTCATTTAACCAATTAAATCCGATTTTGGCTATAAAAATTTGGTTTTATCATTTGTCCATTTTTTTACCATTCACGTCTAATTTTAACCTATTAAACTAGATTTTAAAATAGTAGAGGTCCGATATTTTTGTGATGTTTCGCATGGCTTTTTATTTAGTTTGGGTTACATGGTGGTTGGATCTTCGGATATTTGAGTATACAAGTCGTTTTTTTCTCTCCTTTCCTTTAAAAAAAAAAACTTGCATTATAACATCTAGGGATATAAAAATTGCAACTTTTAGGAAAGTGTAAAGTTTATATTGCAAGTTTTAATACTATAGGAGGGCGAATTGGAAGATTTTATAAACTCTAGCCTTTTGTGTAGTTTATAAGAAAAAGCTAACATCACGTTTCTTGCCACATGAGCAAAAAATACTCAAAAAGTCACATCATTCACGAGCAATCTTATTTCTAACCGGAGGTTCGAACTACTTACTAGTCGAGTACATAGTGCTACTGCTAGATTATGGTGAAATTAACAGAAGGTTTGAATTTATCAAAACGTCTAATGCAAAAGTTTTATTCACAATCTTTAATCTTGTATTTCAAAGTTACCAATAGATTCCTTGATGGATGATCTTGAAGAGACTCAGAAATTAGTTTGCAAGGTAAAATTAATCATAGGTGTACGTACGGTTGTGTACAATCTTACAAGTTCGAGCAACTCGAAGTCGAAATGACTGGCTTCTAGTTCTACTGCATCCTCATTTCATCTGGTCCGTCTCCTTTGCTTCTTCTATTCCTTGCACAAAGTGTAAATGCATTTTATGTACAACAAGTTTACAAAAAATATTAGAAGACCTAATCCTACAGTGAAACTTGATAGTATATAATTTAGAAGGAAATGGGCTGTGTGATTGTGTATCAAGCAGGTCAGAACCAGAAACAAGAAAACATTTTTATCTAATCTGCTATTACTTTTATCAGCTTCTGAGCTGCTGCATCTTTTTGAAAAGCTGTTGTGTGAGATCAACACTACATCATCCTCCCGTTTTCATGCGCCCGCTTATTTATATCTATTGTTATAAATGCTGGGGGAAAAAAGTAAAATTGCTGGTGGTCTTACCATATTGAATCCTCTTGGGGAAGATTGCGACTGTACATGGGGAATTCAAAGAGGAAAATCCTTTTAAACCATGCAGGCAAGCTCCCATAAATTGCCGGAGGCAGAGGAACGAGAGGGCTGCAAACAAGAAATATCAAAGTTCAGCTCATTTACCCTTCAAATGCTTCCAGTCAGAGGAGAAAAATGATGGACCTAACCTAGTTGTCCTTTTGTAAGCTCTATAAGCTGCTTGATTGCCGAATTTCTTGTCAGCAGATTCCTGACAACATTCCCACAAAATATAGCAAAATTATTATGAGAGATGGTCAGGAATCTCGAACAATCAAAAAGTTGTCAAGGGAAGCAAACCTCAAGTAGTGGTATGCCGCTAACGAATAAAAGTAGCAATGTGAGAAAAGTTGGTCCAAGAACTACCAGCCACTCGGAACCTTCCAGCACAGGTGCAGAAGCCGCAAAAATTCCCCACCAAAGGAAAATCTGATCACAACATTTCTTAGGATACTTACTGTGTATGTCACGTAAAAGATTCAAGAAAATATCAAATTGATCCTACTGTGAGCTGTCGTCAACCATAATCCTAACAAAACATTAGAGAGCATTTCCGCATTTGAAAATCAGAAGTCAGCCCTGAAGCTTTCATAAAAAGAAGAGAGTAACCGCATCCTTAATCTACCTCTAGTTTACCCAAAATGTAACCACCAATATGATAAAAGTGAAACGATGTACGGATTTTAGTACAACCTACGAAACAGTGGCTGAAATATAGCAAAAGAAGGGGTATAATAATGCCTTTATGAAACCAGAGAGTATGCAACCAACACAACATCGAAGTGTAACCATTCAAAAAGATATAATTGATACAAACAAATAAACCAACTCAAAGTCAATGCAGGAACATCACCGCCAGATCTCAACAACTCAAAATAGAAACAATAAGATTAAAAGACAGACAAACCTCGCCAAAATAGTTAGGATGACGTGAGTATTTCCATAGTCCCACATTACACCATTTCCCTCTGTTTTCTGGAGTGTTCTTGAATATTAATTTCTGTTGATCAGCTAAAGCTTCAACAGAAATACCTACAGACCACATAATCCACCCAATTATGTCCTCGGGCTGAATAGGTGGGTCTCTGTCACTTGCGTTAGCCACTGTCACTGGTAAGCTCACAGTCCATACCCAAACAGCCTGCAACAAAGAATGACTTATATACGACTACTGAAAAGTTGCATCTCAAACAACAAACCATATTATATCAAGCCTCGTAAAACAACCACTTGCTTGTGTAAAAAAATGAGGAAGGCACAAAACCTGGAATATCCAGAAAATTGCTAATTTCCCCAAATTACTACGCATTTCATCGAAACGCCTGTCCTCCCCCCACCTCAGAATCCTGCTCAGAACATTCCAAAAATTAAAATCACAAATAAAAGGCATCATGCTGCAGTATCAAAGATTGTATTACATCAGAACATTGAAAGAGTATGCCACGTGGAAGATGGAGGTGCTTGCCTCTTTGTTATGTTCTACCCATGTTATGACGCTCATGGACTACTCATCTCTGTCTCTCTTTTTTTTAGAATGACTACTCATCTCTATCGGACTTATTTTTATCTAACTTAAGTTTTATTCTCAAGATGGCCTTAGAGCTAGCTTACACCAGCAATCTATTAGTAGAGAACTTCACTACTTTGTTGGGATGTATCTGCCCCTTTGATTTCTTACTTGTTTTTCTTCACCATCTTCTAAGATTTCTAGTGTCAACTAATACTTTCCTTTGACAAGTGTAGAATACGACAATGTACCTATTCTATGGCCATTTTGAGCGAATAATCTTTCCTCAGCTTCTATACTACATGAACTAAATGGAGATATATGTAAAAAACAAATGTGATGAATGGCACATATCAATAACTGGGGATGGAAAAGCTCATGTAACCAATTTGAAATGGTTGGGAAATGCTTGATTTGTGTAGAGGTGGTTTTCCACAAATACACGTATAACTACAGCAGATATAACAACAATCAAAACTGTTTTTCATGCTTATGAAGCACAACATCAACACAATCGAGAAATGAGAGTAACCGTTGAAATTCATTAGGAAGTGGAATTGCCATATGGATTAAAACAATGAATTCATAGAATAATATATCATAACTACCTCAATAACAGAAAGAACCCCAAGCGAAGGCCCCATACTACTACAAGCAAACTGAGGACTACCTGAAAAGTGAAGTGGTAAAATAAATTTTCTTGGAAATGCCATTTAATCACAATAGCTAAAATATTGCACAGAAAGATCAATTACCTTACTAGTAGTGATTTAACAAATGCAAGCCTAATTACATTCAAGAAAAGAAAAAAACCTTAAGTTACATTGAAACTTTCATCAAATTAGACAAATACAAACCCTAAAATGTAGGATTCTACTAATGAAGTATAATCCTTTGACATTATATTACAAAGTTAAGAGCAAAGTATTAAACACGCAACTGAATACAACTGAAATTTCTCTTTGGCAATGTAACAATAAATCAATGATTAAAGGTAACACAGGAAAGCAAAAATGACATATTTACACACACAATCCAGCGGTGGACTTGAAGAAAGGGGGAAAAAATGAAAACAAGGACATGAAGAGAGAAACAAAGAAAACAGGAAAACAAGGGGAAAATGTAGTTGCCGGGAGAAAAGAGAATAACAGGTTGCATAAAAACAGCTACCAACAATGAAATCACTTTATGAAATGCTTATGTAACCTGATTTTGCACATAAAAAGAGGCCTTTAACTTGGATTAGGAATTTAAAGAGTAACTTTTCCAGATTTATCTTCTCTAAATCAATCAGCCAATAATGCCACTGCTGTGCAATGAAGTTATGGACAATAGCACGATTGATGCAGTGGGAAAAAAAAGAGAAGCTGAGAAAGATAGTTATTACCTGTCTGAAATGCCATGCCCCTTTCAAAACTAAAGTCAACACAGCAAGTATAACAAAATTGGTGCTTCCTGACAAACACAAAAACAAAACAGTATTAATCTTCTCACATGACAGTAATGTTCACATGACAGTAATGTTATGCACTTGTTATTGGTTAACCCAGAAAAGGAGCAAAACCCAGAACATGAAAACACGTTTTCCCAGATACCCACAAAAAGAATTCATAAGAAAAGTTTGGAATTGAAAGTACCAGCGAAGTCTGTGACCTTATCAAACTTGAGAAGTGCAGTGATGATGAAAAACAGTAACTGGTAGCCTACCTGCACAAACAGAAAACAGCACCCAAAAAAAAAAACCACGTAATGTAACCATTAGCACGCACTGAAACAGAAAGTATCAGAATAACAAGGGACAGGGAGTAAGTTACAGTGACGACGGCAGTGAGAGCTAGAAAATGGGAGTCGATGACAGTTCCCATCTTTCTGTGTTTCTCTACAAAAACTAAGAAGAGAGTAGTATTTCCTTTCCTGCTGTCTGTATTGTAATGAATCAATTAATCCTTTTTCTTCATGGTTGCGTGTGCAGAGCGAGGGAAATATGCGGATGGATTTTTTTTTTTGAAGGGAAAATATGCGGATGGAAATTGAACAGCGTTTGGGTTTGGGACCTTTGGGTTCATCAACTATACGGACGACCGCACATACGAACGGATTTGTATCCGTCGGGTCAAACTAGAGATGTGTGCATTTTTACAAACGTTAATTACCGGTATTATTAGAATTGGACCCGATTGGATCGGACGGTTGAACTGAAAAACCGGTAAACTGATCATGTGAATGGTCCGGTTCAGCCTACACAGAATTATTGAAGTGGTATATTCATACGATGACAACTTATGATAATATTTAAAGTGATTTAACTTGTACTAAAATAAACTTTTAATATTATCGATTTATACGTAGATGCGACGATTAAAATTATATTACCTTATGTAATTCGGATAGTGCACATAAATGTACACCTAAAATTATTATTTGAGATACTCGAAATCTTACATGGAAAAAGATTCCTGTAATAAAGTGATACACAATTAAAAAGAATTAATAAGTTGCCGTTTGGCATTCTGGTTTGGCAACCCAAAATGGATTTTCAGGTGTTTGGTAACACCTGGAGCAAATCGTGCCTTTTCACCCTGGAGCAAATCGCTCCAGTGCGTGGAAAGGACTTTGAAGAAAACACGCGTAGGAGTTTTGAAAACTTAAATGGACAAAATTATTATACAAACTTTGAAGAATTACAATTATACCAGGTATAAATTCTCATTCCACACCACACACCTCATCTCTCTTCTGCATACCCTCTTCCAACTCCGACGACCCTTTCTCTTCTTCTTCTTCCACTCGATCCGGCGTCTCTCCCTTTCTTCTCAAAGGGCAATCGTCACTTCCTTTCTCCTCCTCTGCAATCGTCTTCGCTCCCTTTCTTTTCCTCTGCAATCGTCGTCCGCCTGCTGCCCTGTTCTCCCCTGGTAAGTCCGTGCTCATTTCTAATAAACCCTAATTTCGTAATTCAATTTTTTTTCAATCCCTCGGTACTCTCTGTTTACGGTTGTGTTTGGTGTTTGTCGTGTGGTTGCTGGTGCTTGTCGTCTTGTGGTTTAATGTTGGTTTCTGTTGAGGCCGCATCGAAGAGGTTATAGTTGATTCGATACCTTTCTTTACTTTGTTTCTACATTAAGCTAGTGCAAGTACTTGTTCGTTCCTGTGTTGAAGTTTTATTGATGCAAAATTTTGATTTACATTTTATAGAACATTGTAAAGGCATCTCAGCTTGAGATCATTGAGCTGCGGCATTCGGTGGAGGAATTAACTGAGGCATTTGAATCATTATTTGGTAATTGTGAGTCTTTTGAGTCTTCAAATTCAGATCAGCTGTGCATGAAAGCATGTGAATATGTATGTTATGAATATGATGGTTGGGAATTATGGAAAAGAGTGTGCCTTTACAATGAGCTGATTGTTTTCTAGTGGTTGCTTGCAGTATCTGGAACGAATGAGGATGAACTTCTGATGGTTTTTGTTTGTTTGCTTCTTCTTTTTGTAGAGGGGTACCCTTTCGAGCCTCCAAAAATGCAGTTTGCAACAAAAGTCTGGTAAGAATAAACTGCGCAATATGGTTTTGGTTTCATGGGTTATTGATTAAAATGGTCTTGAAGTCATGTCGTTTGCAATTTTGTGGTGTGTGGTTGTTCTGATGAAGGTAATATGAGATGGTTATTTTTTGGTGTCTGATTTTGTTCTGGCGTAATCAAAGAAGCTACATATTGTATAGTTATCTTATTAGTTCCAAAACTGTTTTAATGCTTTCTCTAATGCTCCCATTTTCCTTATTGGTTGGTTATCCTGTTCTTTTTGCTATTCATGCAGTTGATTAAGTGAGTATCTTTTCAAATAATTGGGTTAATTTCTTTCAGGAAAGCTAAACTTAGTCAAGTTGGTTCTTGCATATCATTGCGCATTAGCACTTTTCTGTTGAGTGGCCATCAACCGACTAATTTTTAAATGATGTACAAGCTGTGATTTTATATTAGATTATTTGTCTCTTTTTGAAAAATGTATTATTTCTCTTTTTGAAAAATGTTCTCCTTTTTACAGTATAAAACTTGGTTCGCATAATTTGCTAATTCAAGTCCTTCTCAATTTAAGATTTACATACGAGAGAGTTGAAAGTTGATCAGCTTGAACAGGTATAGTGTCATATCTCTCATGTTTTGATCTTGTCATGAGTTGAAACAAAATACATGGTATGCTGATGTTAGCTTGGTACACTTTTCTATGATAGCGAAGTGGATAGGCGTGTATCCCATTGTTTGCTGCAGGAATCTATTTTTGGGTTCCTGGTAAATATTAGGACATCTTCTGTTGAAGAGAGGTCAAATAGTTGTCAGTAGTGCTCTTGCTAGGCTGATAGCATTTGTAAAGTGCTACTGTTTATATACTTTATACCCAAGGAACTTTTTTCTCGATCCAAAATATCACAATTCAACAATGTGTGTCTCTACCTGGTTTTGACTGAAATGTCTTTTAAGTTAATGGCTGTAATTAGGTTTGCAATTAGAGCGATCTGTTAAAAGAGTTTTGACGTGTATTGTGGATTCCCTTTCTTTCAATTGCAGTTATCTTCGTATCCTCTTCAGCCCTGAGAATAGTGACTGAGTTGGCTTTTGTGCTCATGTCTATTTTTATTGCAGAACTGCCAGCCAAAACTATGAGCTGCAATGTGTGTTCTTCAAGTTGTCCCGAGCAGAACCTATGAGCTGCATTCAGAAGCTGGGAACCAGCGGCGAGCAGGGCCTGCAAGACTACAATAAAATACATATCGCAATAAATGTCATGTTCATCGAACTTTTCCGCTCGTGTACATGTAAAGAAGATTATAAGTGTCCTCTTATGTTATTAAAAGGGTCAAATGTTTGCTTGCTTGAAATAAAGCTTTGGATCTGAACTATGCGTAGATGTCCTTGTTGTGGGGGATTGTATAATGTTATTTTTTGCATGATAGCAAACCTTGTAAACTCAAACATATTTGCATCATGTGATTCCCTCCCACTCCAATCTTTGTTTCTTTGTTTGTTTTTGTTTTTTTGTTTTTTTATAAAAAAATAAGGATCTCATAAAACAATTGGGGCTTATAAAAAAGAATACACTGATAAAAATACAAGAAATTATTCTATAAAAGAAAGAAAGAAATAATGAGTATGTACCTAGATCGCAAAACTTGATTGAAGAAAAATTACGATTAGTTGATAATCATTAAGAGTAATTTAATTAATAATTATATAATAATTATAATCTAACAATTGTTTTGATTACTATAAAAACTAAAAAATACGAAATATGCAAGTTATTCATGTAATTCCAAAAATATTTTATTTTTCTATTATATTAGATTAATATCTTTTATTTATTTATGGTATTAATAACTCAATTTTTTTATGGTATTAATAAATTTTAATTTTTTTATGATTTAAATAAATTTAATTTTTTTATGATATTAGATAAATATTACGTGATAAATGTTAGATTATAAATAAATTGAACATATATAAAGATACTAAAAAAATTAATTATAACACTTGAAATGAGTTATGCCCTTTATGGTCATTTTACATTCTAACCATAGTTTTAAAAGTTGTTTTACCAAACAGCATAAACAACTTCTGGTTTTCACACAGAACTTTTAACAAATATTTATCAAACAGCTTACTCATTTTCCAACTAGTCATTTTCAAACAGAACTTCTTCCCATAGAATTTTTCCAGCTAGTACCGGAACGCCAAACAGACCCTAAAAAGGTGGATATTGTGATTTTTGGTACATCAACAAACAGGACATGTTGCTCTCCCGACACAAGCTGAGACTTCTTCTAAGATTGTTATAATTGCATCGAACTTGGGGCGCTTGGTTAGTACTTTGCTTGTGCAATCCTCTATTAACCTGAAACAAAGTATAGTCATTAAGAGCATTATAACATTTAATTAAGAAGAATATGCTTCACTTCACTTACTGTTGAACTCTGTTTGGACAACGACTCATTTGAAACTTGGGCCTAAAAAAAACAGATCTAGGATGCATGGAGTTCGACTTCCTGTTGGTAAGGAGCCTTCCTTCCACCATCTGTAGAGCAATAGCATTGAACAATGACTCTTGACATTACAAACAAAACCTTAAACATTAATTGCGATTTTGCAGCAGGTTTTTGACATTAGTTTAGATACCAATATACCTGATAAAATAAAAAACCAAATGAGCGAACATCTTTCTCCATGTCATTTGATAGGTTATTATAGCTATAACCTAAAACAAAAGAGGTTATATGTAATATATGACATAGCTATAAAATTAGAATATATAAAAATAATATGTAATTACTTCAACAAAATTGCGCAAACTTGAGGATTAGTCAATAAAAAATAACTTACACACATCTAGGTTGGGATGAATTTGTTCATATAACATTTGGACCCAATACTCGCCTATCTTCAAGTGCCCTCCTTCTTCTAATAACAAGTTTCTATAAAGATAAAATGTGAAAAGAGAAATCATGTCATTATGCAAGAAATGATTTACGTTTCGCTTCTTTGTTAGATTATAATTCGTTTGTCTCATTCACCTGGGATCCAAATGATTATGAACAATTGGCGACGGCTTGTGTCCATGAAGATAATTCATTCCCCTGCCATTTATTTAACTCATAAGATGATGGGTTACCTCAAGGTTAAGCTTTTAATGTTTGAAAAATAAAAGAGACGTTATAATATTGCTAAATTATCTTCAACTTTACCTAGCAATATCAAGCGCATAGCGAAGAGCGGTAGGGATGTCAAGGCGAACCTTTTTTGATAGTATATCTTCCAAGTTCCCCTATATGTATATGTTTAGCCACATGAACAAGAAGGTAAGATGGTGAGTGACACGAAAATAGAATTCTTTGAAAGATGCATACATACCTTTGGAAGATGCTCGGTTATTATAATCATATCTTCACCATGCACTATCGAACCAAGAAACTGCAAAATATTAGGATGCCGCAACTCTCTTAAGACAGTGTTGTCCTTAGCAGACAATATCCTACAAGATTCGTGATTACAATATAATGTTAAGGTAAATGAAACAAAATACCAAATAAGAAAAACCTGAAAATCACATACATTTTTATTGGATGCCGTATCTGACTTTTAATTACTGCCTTAACAACCCAGGTTCCACGCCATTTCACCTTCACATACTCACCAAAAACACCCTACCCATCATCGCAAGAACAACTTAGCAATCATAAAGAAAAAATATCAAAATGAATACGTTGTATATACATTACCTGCTCAACTGTTGATGAGTTATGTGTTTCTAGTTCTGATATGTCAAAATTTATTTCTCCATGATCTTGCTCATGTCTAACGGTCTGTACAAAATTTCGGAATGAATCAAAATATGTCTTCTATGATCGATCAGTATAAACATCAACAACTCCAAATTGGATCAGTTTCGCCTCAATAAATAAGTGCTTGGGCCACTAAAATCCTACCTAATGAAGAAATTGTTGGAGAGGTGACTATTTTAGAAAACAAACGGGCACAAAATGTAAAAAAATAAGTCTTTAAATGATTATTAAGATGTGAGTAGACCATGTTATCATAGCTACGACAATTAGTTGCAGATCAGAAAAGAAGGTAAGTCTATTTAATTTTACCATTGGTTGATCATTAACATAATCCTTTCCACCATTAACTTCTAGCATTCTGCATATATCTCTATGCCCATACAATCTTGCATCTGTCAAGGGCTAATGTTGCAATAGAATGAAATTATATAGAGAGTCAATTATACATATGCACATGAGTATCAACATCTTGTTTAGCTATAACTCGATTGAAGGAAGTGCTGAGTGGTGGTGCTTACGGTTCTTTGCCACCGGTCTTTGAGATTGACACTGGCATTATAATGAAGGAGAAGCTCAACAATAGAAGCGTGGCCTTCACTTGCAGCTAGATGTAAAGCAGTTCTCTTGTCATAGTCTTGTACATTAGGGGAGGTGTCATCCCTCAACATCTGATTTAGTCCAACTCGGTCACCTCGAGATGCATAACTCAAGAAATTCCCGATCAGTTGCATGTCAAATTCAACTGATGATGGTCTGTCATTTTGCATCTCATCCATTTTCTTTGTAGCTCCAATAATTTGGTGAGTCTAAGAGGTTTCAGCAAGATTACAAGGGGGGAAATGGGTAGAAGATTAAGGCACTCTTTTGTTGAGGGGAAGCATGAGTGAGTCTTCCTATGCCAATATTGTTGGTATTAACGAACATTTTTTTTTGTTGTTGCTTATGTTGTTTATGAGTGAGTCTTCCTATGCCAAATTTGACAATAATTTTATAATGCAAATTAAAAGTAAACCAAATTATCACTAGCATTTATCTTCACACATTGAATAAGTTACTAATAAATTTATTTTTTATCAACAATTTTAGTCCTTGACATTTATTGGCTAAAGTTTTTAAGGTTAATCCGATGAAAAAACGGTTCATTTTAATTAATAATTTAATAATACACGTAATGAATCTATTTAATATAACATATTTATTGTAATTTTCACAAAATTAGACTTATAAATTAGAAGAAAAAAAACACAAGACTCTAGGATATAGGTTTATTTATAATTTTAGGAAGGAAACAAATTCTAAAGTTTTGAGATTGTTTTTTAATTAAAACCATAGGAGATATAGAGTGGTGCATGGTCTTCCTCATGGGTGTGAGGGAAACCATGAAACACCCGCTGATTAAAATTTGGCAATGACAATAGGTTCGTTGGTAACATCATAGTTTGTCTATCCAAACTAAGAACTGACCATGAAGTTTAAGAAGTTATCTATGGACAAAATACAAGGAAGAATGGGTTCACTCATGGTTTACTTTATTACATCGTGAGCTTGACCATGAACCCAAAACTCCCAGTCACAATATTATGTCTCGTCTTACGTTTGAATTAATGTATATGTATTTTATTTGATTTCAGAAAATAACAGTAACACTTCATATAACAATATTTTGATTAATAAATTAATGACGGTCTATTATTACTCACATTAGTCACATAGTATCTGAAACGTGGGAGCAATACCAGATTTAGTCAAAAGAGTAAAAAGAATAAAAAATCCACTCTCAAGATCCATCATTTCATCTACACTACAGCCTCTCCCCTTTCAAAAAAAAATAAAATCTACAGCCAGTCTCTCTCAGCTGTCCTAAACTCCCTTACATGGCGGCAATTCGTTTACCACCCGAAGAATCAGACCTAACGCAGCAGCAAACCAGAGCTTCCCCCAATGATCTGGTCTCCGATGACGAGAGGTCCGTCGCGGCCGACTCTTGGTCCATAAAAAGCGACTACGGAAGCACTCTCGACGACGATCAGCGTCACGCTGATGCAGCCGAAGCCCTCTCCTCCTCCAACTTCCGCGCCGCTTCCGATTACAAGTAACGTCATTTTTGTTGTTGTTTGATTTTTATGAATATGTAAAAATGGTAGCTGAATTGTTTTTTCTCTTCGTGTATGCAGTTCTGACAAAGAAGAACTGGGAGATGGTGAAGCAGTGGCGTCAATGCTAGGTCTTCAAACTTATTGGGATTCCGCATATGCTGATGAGTTGGCTAACTTTCGTGAACATGGGCATGCTGGTGAAGTTTGGTGAGTTTTGCTGTTTCATTTCATATCATTTCATTTTCATTGTTTTGTTTCTAACCTGTGGAGGGAAGAGAAGAGTTTTCTTTTCTGCTCTGGGATTATGTAAGGTCGCTTATCACAGTTTTCTTCTTTTGTGATTGAGTTAAGAATTTGGATGTCGGCAATTTATTTGTTATTTATATGTGCCTCTGGTTTTTTGTTGGGGAAATTGGTCATTTGAGTTCACGCTAAGCATCTGCTACTGAAGAGGGCTCTAGTCAGAATTTAAAACAATAAATATTATCTTCATTCTATGGTTGGTAGAACCTGAATGTGATGCATGTTCTTGCAAATGCTGTGATTCAATTCCTACTGTTACTTCAGTTGTTGCTTGAGCAGTTCATCGTTCAATGATTTTCTTTCATAACATGGATAGATATTACTACTAGTGAAATTTCCTAGGCCTTTGAAAGGTGATCTTTTGACTCCTTAGTTCGTGTAACTTTTATGTTTGAGTCTTATCTGTTGCTCCTCTCTCTGTAGGTTTGGTGCTGATGTGATGGATGTTGTTGCTTCTTGGACTAAATCGTTGTGCAGTCAGATTTCTCATGGTCAAGTGCCAAGTGATGATGATGAAAGCAAGTCTTTACTGGTTGACCAGGATGACAAGTGTTTGGCTAGCTGGAGTGTACTTGACATTGGGACTGGCAATGGCTTGCTCCTCCAGGAACTTTCTAAGCATGGGTACACTGTCAGATTTTACCTGTAGTGCTGGTATTATGTGCTATATTGATATGTATTTTAAATTGTTTTATAAAAAAAATAGATATTTCATTTATATAAGGCAGTTAAAGTCCTCTTTTCTACCAACATTGATTGTGGTCAAGTGGTAAGGGACTTGTCCACCCTTAACCAAGGTCTTGAGTTCGAGTCTTGGGAATGGAGAAAATCATGCTAGGAGAGTCACCTCCCGTTGGAGGCCCGACAATACTCGAACTGGATTACCCAGTAAAAATAAAACAGTCCTCTTTTCTGTTTGTCTATAGATACTAGATATTATGCATTTATGAAGGGGGTTGATGTTGTGATGGTAGGATGGTTTGAACCTCTTAACTACTTTTTAGAAGATATAGATATAGATAAGAGGTAATAAGGGAAATAATGTTTGTTCAGAGATCAAAGTTGGTGTTAGTTATCAATTTCGCTTTCTGATCAACTAAGCCTTAGTCTTTGTGTAGTACTATAGCACAGCTTGATTGCCCCTATCATTAGGTCATTCTGATTAAGTTATCAGTTTATGGGGGTCTTAGTTTGTGCTCATGAACTGCATCAGTGTAGCAGAAAGGGTGTGTTGTTTGTAAGGTTCTGCAGCTCTACTTTGTAGATAATCATCGGAATGCATGATATGCAACGGTAATATGTCTGACTTCTTAGAAGTGGGTGGGAACATTAGATTCAATGGCTGGCTCAGATTTTAGCTCTTAAACATCCCCCCAATCCAAAAAATGTAACAGATCTATTTATTAGAGGGGGGAATTTACAAGGGTAACTTTTACCCTCCATTTCTCTCAAACGAAACATACCCTAAACTATTTACTTAGTCAACCAATTCATGCAAGGAGTATTAATTTGGCACATACCAGTTAACAACATGAAACCAACACTTGATTATGGTTTTGGCATCACAAGGCTGCTGGCTGGCCTCTTGCGGATCAAAAAATGACATGCCATTTTCAACAAAAAATGTTTAATGATTGTTGGCTTAGCACATGTCGTAATTTTTTAGATCTACTTCTATGATATCTAAGTTGAAAAAAAGTAATTTGCTATAGTTGTGCATATAGACATTCTATTTTGTTGAGAGTGTAACAAGAGTTTCCTTGACAAGAAATATAACTCTAAAATTCGCTACAGATCAGACATGACTTCAGTGAAATAACACTGGTTTTGCACTGTGAAAGTGCTAGGGAACAAGAGTTCCAGTATGACTCCTTTAGCTTTTTAGTCTTTAAGTCTTAAAAATTCTGAAATCATAGTTTGGCTTGAGTTATGCTTAATTTTGTCAAGGGTCAAGGGTATTCCGGTACTTTCTAGAACTTGCTGGAAATTCTGGAATTAGAGTCTTTTAATTAATGGAAAGGCTTTTATTTTAGGATTAGGAATAAATGACCTTCTTTCGTATGGTCAATGGTAATGCATTCTTACATGTTTGCATGTACATGTGTAGTATGTGCATAGTCTTGTAGGGAAAAAGTAAAATAACTGCTAGATCCAACTAGTAGTCTTTATGTCTTAAATTAATTCTGAAGTTCAGAGCTTAGATCGAGTTATGCTTAGTTTTTTCACGAGTCAGGGTATTTTGATACTTGCTAGAACTTTAGAAATTCTGGAATTGTAGTCTTTTAATTAAGGGAAGCACTTTACGTTTCCCATGAGGTCAATGGTAATGCCTTATGACATGTCTGCATGTTTGTGTGTTATGGTGTCCATCGTTTAAAAGGATTCAACTAGTAGCTTTTTTCATTTTTTTCCCTACCAAACTACCTGCACACTGCAGTTGTAATTCGAAACTTTTGCAAATCTTTTATGATCTTATGAACTAGAGCTAGATTCTGCATTTCAGCCATGTTATCTGACTAGACTGTTGAAGGGATGTATTTGTCTTTAACCTCAGGTTCTCTGATTTAACTGGAGTTGATTACAGCGAAGGGGCAATAGACCTTGCAAGAAGCCTTGCTAATCGTGATGGGTTTTCCCATATCAAGTTTTTGGTAGGTCAGCTTGTACATTCTTAATCTTCTGCAAGTGGTTTGCCCTTGCATTTCTCTCATTTGTGTTGTTCACCTTTGAATTAGATTTTTCTAACATTCCACGACTTCCTTGGGTCATGATTGGATGATTTACTTTTCAGACAGTTTACTTTTTATTCCATCAAATTGTGTTGTCTCTTGGAGTTAGACTGTTCTAAGTTTGTGTGATTTTTCTTGCTCTAGACTAGGCAGTTTCTTTTTCCCTTTTGACTAGGAGTCTGGGACAGTGATATAACATTGCTTTAGTCTTGAATTCTACTCTCCTTTTAACTAGACTTATTCATGCATTTAAGTTTGACGCAGTCAATGCTGTAAATGGGTTTTGGATATAAGTAGAAGGTGGTTCTTTCCCGATAAACCATGGATTGTGGAAAGTAATGGTTATATGATGCAAGGCGCATGTATTTTGGCATGTTCTTTTATTGTGTTTTTCTTTTTTTTTAAGCATCTGCACTTTTCCCCCAATTCTACCTTTAAATCTAGTTTATAGTGTATCAGGACTGTTGTTTCTGTCCCCCTAACTGGTGTAAAGTAGAGAGTTCATTCTCTTCACTCCAGTTCTATATTGCTTTCACTTGGTAAAATTTGACAATTTGAATATTCCAGTTGAGTACATCAATTGATAGTATCATGACGTAGTGATGAACGACACATGTAAACGTAATTGTTCTTGTATTTTTGTAATCAGTAGCATTAAGGACAACAATTAAATATCGTGGGACCTACTCTCTACCTGTTTGAGATGAGTCTCTTGAGGTTGCATACATGCATGATGCTTGTGAAAAAGAAAAGTAATAGTGTCAAACAAACAATAACACTACCACCTCCTGAGGGGCTTTTGTTATCCTACTTTCTGGTTATATTTGATCACTTCATAGTCATTAACTTTATTTCTTGCTACTTCCATTCAACTTAGGTTGATGATGTTCTTGAAACGAAACTGGAAAGACCATTTCAGCTTGTCGTTGATAAAGGGACTTTAGACGCCATTGGATTGCATCCCGATGGTGCCATTAAAAGGTAATCAAGTGGAAGCCCTTGTATTTGAATATTTATATACTATTATGTTGCCCTTTTTTTAATTAGTTAAAGGTGGTGGTTTTCTTGTATATCTTTCAATTAACAAACTTTCCTTTTCTTCTTTTCTCGTAGACTCGTTTACTGGGATACTGTATCAAAGCTTGTTGCACCAGGTGGAATATTGGTAAGCATTTTTCTTGAAGCTAGATTTTCTGATTGTCGTCAAGCTCGGGTCCAATTATATAGTGGATATTCAACCCGAAAGCTTGAATACTGGATGGCTCTTTATAGTATAAGAATGCGATACAACTCACATCCATAAATATCCAATTTTCTTTTATCTCAATGGTAATGAAAACTTCAATTATTTCTTTCATTCTTTCTGAATACAATGGTAGGTAATCACATCTTGTAACAACACAAAGGATGAATTGGTGGAAGAAGTGGACAATTTTAATCGAAGAGCTGATGTATCCCAGGGATCAGAGGTCGCAAAGGACCGAGAATCCAGTTCTCCTGTATTCCGATATCTCAATCATGTCCGAACATATCCAACATTTATGTTCGGGGGATCTGTAGGATCACGTGTTGCCACTGTGGCGTTCCTTAGAAACTGACACTAGCGTGCAATTTTTTACGTTTTAGGAGTGATTAAGTTGGAACTTCTGAAAACTTGATGTACTAGAACATTTGTTGAATCCAATATTTCACACCTGGTGCCATTTCTGAGAAAAATATTATTTCACACCTGGTGCTATTTGAGTGAGGATCATATGGTTGATTGATAGAATTTCTTCTCGTTCAATTGTGCATGAAAGAACTTTCCTCTAATCTCTTTCCAACAGAACTCCTGTATTTTTCTTATTCTCCTTTCATCCCAATCATGGCAGCAATCAACTCATATTCTTCTTCAACTTAAAGCGAGCTGACCTGCTAACCCTTTTCTTTCAATCTCTACTCGATTAATTAGTTTTATTTGAAGTGTGAAATTAAATTCTTACTGTTAAAAATTCATATATTTTTATTTATTTTATTTTAGTTAGTACATTTCATATTTCTTTTTTGTTACAAATGATTTTTTTTTTTTTAAATTTTCATATACTAGTTTAAAAAAATTAATTTAAAGAGTACCTCAACTAATGATCGTAATATAAACATAAGTGATTTTTACATGTTGTAGTTCATTAAGTTAAAATTAAATTCTTATTATTCAAATAAATATTCTATTTTAATGCATTAATTAAACTAAATAATTAAATAAAGATTTTACTAACCTAACTTTTTTTACACAAAATACCAATACCCCTGTTTTAAAGGAGATAATTACTCCACTTGACAATGTTAGTATAAAATCTCATCTGATGGGATTTCTATCAAAACCTATTCTAATGTCGTGTCCATGTCGGGATCGTTTTTAATATTGATATTTATTTGAAAATAAAAAAATAAAATTTTCTAATTTAGAAATTTAGAAAACAATTTTCCAAATTTAAAAATATTGTCCAAATGCAAAAAAAACATATTTTGGAAAAGAAGTAGGTTTCCAAAATTCTGAAAACAATTTTTGCCCTTTAAAGCCATTGCTGTACTCAGAACACGATTAAAAATATTATAGTTATGCCAAAAATATAATATTTGAACAAAAAAGATAAAAGCCTAAGAGCTTTCCATAAATATTTTATATAAGTCATTAAACTGAATTTTATGTGAGTTTTAAAAATTCATAAAATAGCTTTTAAAAATAATAAAATTGTGTTTGAATTTCAAAATTATTTGAAAGTAAGAAAACATTTTTTTCTAAATTTGGAATTTAGAAACAATTTTACAAACTCAGAAAACTGTTTTCCAAAATTAAAAAAATTGTCGAAATGCAAAAACAAAATTGGAAAAGAAATAGGTTTAACAAATTCTAAAAATAGTTTTTGTCCTTGCATGCCAATATTCTACTCAAAACACGATTAAAAATATTACGGTTGTGCGAAGATAATATTTGAACCAAAAGAAACAAGACCCTTTCAATGAACATTTTATGTAATTCGTAGATCATTAAACTGAATTTTATGCCAGTTTTAAAAAATTAAAAAATAGCTTTTTAAATTCATAAAATTATTTTTGAAATTTTAAAATTTATTTATAAGTAAGAAAATAGTTTTATCTAATTTAAATTTAGAAAGAAAATTGCAAAATCAGTAAATTGTTTTTGAAATTTAAAAACATTGTCGAAATGCAAAAAAAAAATTTTTTTTGCAAAAGAAATAGGTTTAACAAATTCTGAATTTTTTTTTGCCCTTTCACGCCATTGCTCTACTCAGAGCATGATTAAAACTAATATAATTGTGCGAAGAATATAAAATTTGAACAAAAAGAAACAAGACACAAAGACCTTTCTATGAACATTTTATGTACTTTGTAGGTCATTAAATTGAATTTTATGCGAGTTTTAAAAATTCAGAAAATAGCTTTTTAAATTCATAAAACTGAAATTTCAAAATTTATTTGAAAGTAAGAAACAATGTTGTCTAATTTTGAAATTTAGAAAACAATTTTTCAAATTTAGAAAAAATTCCGCAATGCAAAAAAAATTCGGAAAAGATATAGGTTTAAAAAATTATGAAAATAGTTTTTGCCCTTTTAAGGCTTGCTCTACTCAAAAAACAATTAAAATATTACATGTACGAAGAATATGATATTTAAATCAAAAGAAACAAGACACCGAGAGCTTTCCATGGACATTTTATGTACTTCTTAGATCATTAAATTGGATTTTATTCGAGTTTTAAATTTTTAGAAAATAGCTTTTAAAATTAATAAAACTGTGTTCGAAATTTCAAAATTTATTTGGAAGTAAGAAAACATTTTTTATAATTTAGAAATTTAGAAAACAATTTTCCAAAATTAAACAAAAAATTCGAAATGAAAAAAACATTTATTTGGAAAATAAATAGGTTTAACAAATTCTAAAAAAAGTTTTTGGCCTTGCACGCCAATGCTCTACTCAGAACACCATTGAAAATATTACATGTGTGCGAAGAATATAATATTTGAAACAAAAGAAACCAGACCCTAAGAGCTTTCTATGGATATTTTACGTACTTCGTAGATCATTAAATTGAATTTTATGCGAGTTTTAAAAATTCATAAAAGTGTGTTCGAAATTTTAAAATTTATTTGAAAGTAAAAAAGTAGGTTGCTGTTTACTTAGTAGAATTCTTTAGTTTTTAAAAAATTGGAGGTTTTTTCGAAAAACGTATTTACTTCACGTTATTTCCATTTAGAAAATGAAAATGAAAAATTTCTGATTAAAAAACGATAAATAAATTTGGAGTACAGTTAAAGCTCGATAAATGAATGTCCGATAAACGAATAACCTCGCCAAATGAATAATTTTCTCCGGTCCCGACTTGGGCAAATGGGCTAAATGAATAACCTCGCTAAATGCATTAACGAATAATTTTTTTTGAATCCTTAAAAGACCCCATGTAAATATAAATGAATAATCATTAAAATTCATAAGATATATATACATATATATATATATATATATATATATATATATATATATATATTTATTTATCCTAAAAACAAAAATATTTCTTCCAATCAACAATGTTCATACAAGAAGTCATTTCTTCACAAAAAAAGCGTCTAAAGTTGTTTCACTTTTTCTCCTGACATATTCACTTTTTCTTGTCTTTGAAGAAACCATTCATATAAAACTTTCTCTAAATCGGGGTACTTAGCTGACTTGTGCCTCTTAGCATCGCTATTTTTCATCTCCTCCGACAAATACACTGCTGATCTTTTGAGTGTATTTGATATTGTAGTTTGGCTGGTATCCAAATCAAACTTTTCCTTCACCCATGCTTGCATATCCTTTTGCGTAAGACTTGGTTGTTCCTTCTTATGCTCACATATGGCCCTCCTTATCTGGTCGGTCAAAGTTGATTTTGTTGTTGGTTTTGACTGGTGATCGAAAGCCATCAGACTGAATATTAAGAAAGATATAGTAGAATGAATTATTTACCAAACCAAGACTCTAGAAAAATATATATAGTAGTTTGTAGGTAGGTTAGGTACATTGTCTTAGTCTCTAAGTATTCCATACATAGAATATTATTATTAGTACATGTTGCATGTATTTAGACTATAAGTATTCCATACATAGAATCTTATAAGTACATGATGCATGTACATAGTCTATATACGTATTTGTACATTAAATGTAAAATAAATAATCATACGAAAAAATAAAAATGTAAAAATACTATCTAAATGAATAAAAATTCATTTATCGATAAATGAATAATATATTCATTTATCGATAAGTAAATAAACTCACTAAACGAATATTTTTTGCTGGTCCCAAGAGCATTCATTTATCGAGGTTTAACTGTATACCAAAAATGTTGTTTTCTATTTTTCTAAAATTTTTACCTCAGTTTGAAAACACGCTTCTCAAACTGAGGATTAAATGAATTTTTGATTAATCCAAATTTGCCCTTCTTCTCCTCCTCATGCTGCGCTGCGCTTCTTCTTCCTCCTTTGCTATTTTCGCAGGATTCTTTCAAAAATTTTCTAGTTTTTTGAAAATTGAGAGAATTTTCAGAAAACGCGTTTACTTGGCGTTATTTTCATTTAGAAAATGAAAACGAAAATACTCTATTTAAAAAAAGATGAACAAAATTTGAAAACAACAAAAATCTGTTTTCTATTTTTCTAATTTATTTTGCCTTGGCTGCCTTAGTTTGAAAACTGCAACACGCGGTTTTCAAACTGAGTGATTAATGACTTTTTTTTAATACCATTATACCCCCTGGTCGACACAACGCCCAAATTCATCTTCTTCTTCTCTCCTTGCCCTAAATCACACGACGCTCTTCTCCCTCGCTCCTCTTCTTCTCCCTCACGCCGACCTTCGCCTCCGTCCGACTCTTCTCACACTCTCTTCTCTCTCGATCGCACCTCACCATCTCCACCCATCGTAACCCTAACCCACTCGACATCTTCACCCATCACGGCCCTAACCCACAGTCACCGACTCACCTCACCATCTTCACCCAAAATCAATCGAAACCCTAACCCCCAGACCCACATTTGCCCTTCTTCTTCTTCTCCTCACGCTGTCCTTCTTCTTCCTCTCCGTCTTGCCTCAAGCATAACATCGTCTGCGGCCTTTCTCGTACTTTTGGCTGTGAAACCTGTCTCTCTTCAAGCCAACCAACCAATTTCTGCGCTGCTACTACTCCTATTGCAAATATAAGCAGCAGAGGTGCAAATGTTGTTGATTTTAGGTAAGATGACAGGCATGTTCCTGATTCATTTGGTTCCGCGTGTGTTGAAAATTGGTGGGTGTTTGCTTTAATTTTGATTGGATTTTCAAATTGCTGAATACCCATTAGTTGTTGTTGCGAATTGGATGTGGGTTTTGTGTTAGGAGTGAAGAAAGTGTTGTTTGGGTGTTCTAGTGGCGTGTGCGTCTGTGTTGTTCAATTAATTGATTCTCTTATGGTTGTTGTTGGCTTGTTCATACAATCGATAAAAGTGTGCTTGATTGCGATGTGAAATTGCATGTGTGGTGCTTGGAATTTTCTGATGAATGGAATGGTAATTGGCTGTGTGGTGCTTGTTGTGAATTTAGCAGAGCTGAGAAGACTGATTTGCAGGGTTTTGAGATTTTCTTTGATAAGATTTTAGGGTTCATGTTCTTAGGTCTGGAGCTGAGAAGACTGTTTTCCTGTTGCAGTATTTGTGGAAAGATGAAGAATTGGTTTAATAACAGTAAAGGAATGATTTTTCGTTGAGAAATCACTTCTGATATTGATGTAGAGATAATGACTGTATGTTTCACCTTCCATGCTGTGGATTTTTTTAACAAAATAATGAAAAGAAAAGAAAACTGGGAAGTCCCTACGATATTTGTTTTATAAGTTTATTATTATGATTATTATTGAGTCATCTTTTTCCATCTGTTTTTTGATGCAAGTATAATCCAATTTCAAGTGGATCTGATTCTTGCCAGCTTTTATTTCATACTATATATTTATGGTTTAACCTGTTAAAGCTATGGTTTGTACCTTTTTTCCCCTTTAAGAGTATGGTCTGGTCTGCTAGTGTATCATGTGTCAGATTCTGATTTTTCTCCCTCTTTTCCATACATGGGAAATTTGATAGTTCTTCTTGGTTGGCTTACCTTAGGTGGAAGAAATCTATTGGTTTATTGTTTCTACTCTTCTTCTAGTTGCAGGGATCCAAAATTCATTGTCTAAATTATTCTTTTGTGATGGGGGAAGTTAGAATGTCTTATTGATTTGTGACAGTGGGTTAAAATGATCTATCCATAGTTTCTACTGTAACTAGATTTCTTAGTATTATGGCCCATTGCTCGTATTATTTGTTACCTTTTCATGATGATATGGCTAGGTATAATCAAGATGCTAAAATCCTGGCCTTCTAAGTTTCATAATTTTGGTAGGATTATACTGTTGTTTGAAATATAATTTTGGTAGGATTATACTGTAGGATTATAATTTTGGTAGTATTTTTTATTCTTCATTTTGTTGATCATGTCCAAATTGAATATTTCTGATGAAACCCATCTCGTACTTTTATGTGAGTTGTGTTTTGACTTTGTGTTGCATTAATACTGCTCCCATATTCTTCTGTTTCCTTTAAAACTGATCTTACCATTCTTTAGTGTGTGGATTGCATGGTATCATTCCTGTGGTTGGTTTTTTGTTTGTTTGTCTCTAATTTTTAACTTGTGTTGATGGATTGATGGTTTTGACTTTTGATTCTGCTTGACAGCTTTGTTCCACGAGCAGTTTTGGTGGCAAAGTATCCTTGATCACTGAGGTTGGAGCTGACATTTAGGTGGCCAAAAAAAGTTAATGCTTGCGAAACGTGGTAGTTGACTCAGACAGATATGGTTGACTGGAAACAAGGGTATCCTGGGACTTCTAATATTCTTGCTTATATCTTACTACACATGCCTGCTAGTTGTGCTGGATGTGTTCATCAGCTTGTGGCTTTAATCTAGAGAAGAATTTTAAGCAAAACAATTGACATGTATGTGGAGTCGTAGGATATTGGTTCCGTTAAGCTATATCACAAAAGAAATCAGAATCATGTATTTTGATGCATCTATATAGCCTACAGAATGAAGAAATGGTATGGTGGTGTTGTGGTTGCATCCTTGTTTATGTTATTGGTCCTGGGATATGGTCTCATGAGAAATTCTATCGGAGAGGGTTTCTTGACAGGTCCCTTCTCCAATGCTACTAATCCTCTTGAATGGGTGCAAACAGCACTTCCTCCTGTAGTGCAAAACCCCGAGAATTCTTCTCAAGTGATTTCTAATGATGCAGCAGTCTTCAATCTCTTTGCTCCGAGGAATATTTCAAATGAAGAGCAAAAATCTTTGAAGACATGGAATCTCTTGAGAAATTTGATTGATCATGCTCATGTTTTCCCAAATGGAGTGGGGGCCATTAAGGAAGCTGAAAGTGCATGGAATAGCCTCATGGCTTCTGTTGATGAAGAAAGGCTCGGTAATGCAAATGAAAGTCGAGTGAAAGAGAAGCAATGCCCTCAATTTCTTAACAAAATGAATGCCACAGAACTGGATAATAATGGTTATAAATTGCGGCTTCCTTGTGGCCTAACTCAGGGTTCTTCCATCTCAATTATTGGCATTCCGGATGGTCTTCTTGGTAATTTTCGGATTGACTTAACTAGGGAATCACTTCCAGGGGAGCCTGATCCATCTGTCATTTTGCATTACAATGTCAGGCTTCAGGGTGACAAGATTACAGATGATCATGTTATGACTGAGCTCACTGACGTGTAATAAATAAGCATTGCCATATGAATCTGATCATAAAATGGTGTACTATTTTTTTTTACAACTTAAGATGGTTTACTATGTATGCACAAACATTGTGTTGCGTTTATAACTCTTTGTACAAACTACAAAGCCCACATAATTAAGCGAATCTTGTGTGATTACTATTCGTATGGGATTTGTTTTTCCCGCTACGATGTAAACTACATGTGATCAGGTTATAATTAATTTTGATCGTATGAGTTAACCGGTAAAGATTAAAGTATTTTTAATTAGTAATATTTTTATACATAAAAATTGAATCAAAGATTTCTTAATTGAAAGATAATCTTATATCAACCATCTATTCTTATATGAACATTAATTGAAACTGAGTTAAACTCACCTTGCCAACCATCTATTATTACTGTGTCTCACATCAAAGGTTGATGGACTAATGACCTACCAAAAATTTGAAAATTAGTGCGAAATAAACGCGTTTTTCAGTTTTTCAAATCAGGAAAATAAAACAGTGTGCGAAGTAAACGCGTTTTTTAGTTTTTCTGATCAGATAATTGTGCGAAGTAAACACGTTTTCCAGTTTTCTGTTTGAAATGAAAATTCTCTATTTTTTAAAAAACAGCAAATTTTCAAACTAAAAATTCTTCGAAGTAAACGCAGCCTGAAAAAATAGCAAATTAAAAATTAAAAAATCTATTTTTCTAAAGTTTTTACCTCAGTTTGAAAACACGCTTCTCAAACTGAGGATTAAATAAATTTTTGATTAATCCAATTTTGCCCTTCTTCTCCTCCTCACGCTGCGCTGCGCTTCTTCTTCCTCCTTTGCTATCTTCTTCACTTCTTCCTCCCAGCGCCGAGAGATGGTCGTGTTGGTGGTGGCCAACGACGGGAGAAAGAAAACAACGTTATTCTTCTCGCTTTCTCTGCAGGAGCAGAGTGTTGTATAACAAACCCAAAACACCATCATCGTCAATCAATACCCACACCGCTCCTCCTCCATTGTCATTGCTCCGCCACCATCAACGGCGCCAAAACCATCGTCACTGCTCGGCCTTCATCCACCTCCGTCATCGGCGGCAGCATCGCTTCGTCTTCATCTTCAACCTCCAGTGCCGGCGGCGCCAATGTAACTTCTCCTCCTCTTTTATTGTTTATGCCATGGAATTAATTAACTGTTTATGTATGACTTACTCCTCCTCTTTCCTTTAGCAGATTCCACTGTCCTTGCTTATGTTTTGTCAGAATTAAATCGTCGGCACAACTATGGGCTAGACCTTTTCCTTTTGTCTGTTGATGAAGGCATTACGGGTTACAGGGATGACTCTCTTGAAACTGTCAAAAGAAATGAAATTCAGGTACCCATTGTTGACCCTGCTATTCAATTTGAACTTGAATTGTCCAGCTATTGTTTTATGCATAATTAGTAGAGTATTTCTGATTCAATTTGAAATTGAGGTTCATTAACATGTTTCTGTTATCTGTTCTACTCAGTATGGCCTTCCATTGAAGATTGTTTCCTACAAGGATCTATATGGGTGGACAATGGATGAGATTGTGAAGATGATTGGATTAAAAAATAATTGCACGTTCTGTGGTGTTTTTCGCCGCCAGGTATGGGAACTCCACTTTTTGAGAATATCACAATGCTAGGCTTTGTTTCTCCTTTTGAAAAGGAATATTTAGTGAAGGGAAGAAGACATGCCATTTGCAAATCTAGTTGTCATGAGTTCCAAATCTATAATTGTTGTTTAGCCTAGTGACCAATTTTGCTTAGGTTACTATGAGGCATCTTACAGCAGGCTGTTTTTTGCATCCTAAAATAATTTTAAGAATTGTCTCGGCAACAGAATTGTGTATAAATTTATCAGGCCAAAAATTAAAATTAATAGTTCTCAAGTTATGTAAATGGGTATCTTTTTTCTAGCTGTTTAAATTGGTTTTTAGGAATAGAATCCAAGTATTGAATGAAATTGTTTGATTTCTTCATTTTTAAGGCCCTTGATCGGGGTGTTTCTCGTACTTCAATTCCTTGAGGAAGAGAAGTTCAAGGAATCTGTCCATAAGTAAGCTCAAGTCTTGTCTTCCCCTGTTTTTGCTTGATTTCTATGCATGTCTGGTTTAGTGAATTTGAGGGTGCCTTGTGAATTGATTTCTTTTGGTTTTGTGATCACTGGTCTGTTGGATTTGACTGGTTAAAGTCTTCTGGTGAAGTTCTGTATGCTGGAATGAGTGTCAAGTTTATTACAGGAATGAGAAGGCAAAGGCCACAACTACTGATAGGGATGACTTGAAACAGAAAATGAAGGGGGAATTTAGGAGAGGCAGAGGAGAAGATGCGAATGGATAGTACTAAGATCTCTGCTGTCTCTTCACTCTTGTGTTCCAGTAGCTGCTATAGCTACCAATAGCTAAAGAACAACTGGAAAAGTGAGACTCACAAGAAAAAAGTTTGTTCTTGATTCGCCCCTTTCGTATAGCAGAAAGCATAATAATCATTTCCTTAGTCAGACATCCTTTGCTGAACCAGAACAGGATGTTAGCTGAAGCTAAGAAGGTTTATGAGGATTTGGAGGGATATGGATGTAATCCAAATGCTGCAACTTTTAGGACTTTGGTTTTTCACCTGTGTTTGAATCGGGAGTTTGAGGAAGCCCATAAGATATTCAAGCAGAATGTCAAGGTGCACAAGATTTTAGATTTTAATACATTGAAGCATTTGGTGGAGGCGTTGGTGGAGATACAGGAGACAAAGAATGCTAGAGAGGTGATTCGTACGATGAAGAAGTTTCCTTCTAATTTCTTAAATGCGTGGAAAAAAGTTGAGGAAAATCTTGGTCTGTCTTCAACTGATGATGATGCTCCTGGCCAGGATGGTCAATCTTCAACTAAGAATAATGCGGATGATGATGATGATGATGACGAGGATCAAGAGGCAACAGCTTGAGGATTGGTGGATTGTTGTTTGGCTTAGGCAATTAGATTTTGCTCGTTGTTTAGTTGTAGCTACAAGTGGTTGGAGTTCGATAAATTGTAACTTTGCGGTAATGGATGTAGCTTTTAGCATTGTGCTCTTCAAAACTAGCTATAGAAGCTATTTTTTTCTGTGATAATGAAATGAAGCAATATACAGCTTCATAGAGCTAGTATTTCATTGGATAAAAATTGAGCTTACTGATAGGGATGACTTGAAACAGAACACAACTACTTACAAGTTCTCCTGAGCATTGTTTTTGGAACCGGACCGGACCGGACGGTTCAGTCCGGTTCAACCGGATTTTTTGGGTTTTCGGTCTGATTCGACCTATCGGACCGAAATGCATGCGAACCGGATTGGACCGTTTGAAGCGGCCGGTTTTTTGGCAACCGGCGAACCGGATCGAACCGGCTGGTTCGACTCTCCAAAAACGACTCTGTTTCCGTCCTCCACAAATCCAACAAAAATCAATCCCGATCTGCTCACACCGCCGCACCGCAATCATATCCATCACCAAAATCACCAAATCGCCATCATCAAAGAACAGAGAAGAGAATTGGAAGAAAAATAAAACCAGATTAATTTTAATTATCACAAAAAACTCGAGCGGGAGGACACGACAATCCTAATTACCAACGGCAAATTGCAATTTCAACCCACCTCTCGAGCACCGCCGCACTCCGCCTCCGTTTCCATCACCTCCGTATCTGACCAACCCACTGCTCGGCCTCAATCATCTGCTCGCTCCTTCTCTTGCTCCTTGTTTATTTATTTATTTACCTTTCCTTTTTCTTCCCGTGTTTTGTTGCTTTTGTGTAGTTGCTTTGTGTGGCTTTGACTTTGCAGGAGGAGGAAGAAGAGGGATTAATTTGGGTAAAAGGAGGGTTTTAATTTGGGTTAGTGAGAGAAGAGAAGGACTTTGGTGTAGTGGTGGGCCGGCATATGGGAAAGGGAATTTGGGTTGGCTGAGTTAGCCAAGCCCATTGCATTTTTACATTAATTCGTAATATTTATTATTTAGCTAATAATGTGTTAATTATTTGTGATAATTAATTACTTTGTTTGCTTACGTGTTATTTGACTATTATTATTTGTGCTACTAATCTTGTTTTTATAGGATAAAATTAATCGGTATTCGCCTTCAAGTACACTTTCTTTACCCTTTTATTTATTTTGTAATTTGGATATTTGGATATTTAGTAATCTTGTGTTTCTTTATTTTGTAATTTGGATATTTGGTAATCTTGTGTTTCTTTATTTTGTAATTTGGATATTTAAGTGTGTTTGAATGAACTTTGAACTTTGAATAACATTTCATTTGAATGTTAGATTGGTAGACCCTAGTCAATTAGAGTATTAAATGGTTTTTTCTTTTTTGGCATGCAAATTCTAACATCCTTTGCTGATTGGGATGGGTCTTTCTCTTTGATGTTCTACTGTTCTCATTTGGTTTGTTGTCCTCAGGCTCAGCTATGAGGGTCTATATACAAGTTTTTTTTTTATAAAAAAAGTTATATTATTAATTATAATTATATACCAAAGTTATCAGAACCGACCCAAACAATGAACTATTCAAATATCAAACCACTTAATTCGCGAGTCAATGATTCAGCTAGATTGAATTTGTTGGTTTATTAAAGAATATAATATTTATACATATTTGCACCGAATATTGTAAAAAAGAAATATAAAAAATGATAGTAATATTTTAAAGCTATTATATGAATATTATAATTCAAATACAATCAAGCAATCCTTTTTTTTAGAAAAGGAAAAAAAAATGTGATGGAGTCAAGAAGAGTGTCCACTAGGCAATTACTATAAAAGTGAGAGAGAAAGAAAAAGAAAGATAAAAAGGAGGTATTCATTTAAAGTTTGAAGAGAAAGAAAGAAAAAAGAGGTATACAATTTACTTTTTGAAAGTGGAATGAAAGACGGGGTATAAGTAAACGACACTGATTCGATATAGTAACTTTTTTAATATTATATAATTGCAAATGCCAAAATGTAAGGGACCCATAGGCCATACGGTGTTTCACAATTTGACTAAAATGTATTGACTATTTGGAAAAAAATGTTTGTTACGGAATGATACACATCTTTTCCAACTTTTTACCATTTATTTTTATTATAATAACCACAGATTTGGAAATAATTAATTTCGACCAAAAAAAGAAAATAATTACGCAATTCTTTCATTTCTTCCACAAATGTAACATATCTGAGTTGACGAGGAAGACTTCATTCCTATAAATTGAAACAACGATTGCCTTTGGCCTCTTCATCTTTCTTCATCCATACACAAACAATTTTCATTCATTCTTCTTATCAATGTCACTCACAACAATACTCTTGTTCTTTGTCTTTCTAACTTACTCCTCTTTTGCCATTTCTCTTGTTCCTGCTAAAACAGCAGAGGCAGAAGTAGAGGCTCTTGTAAAATGGAGGGCGAGTCTTGACCACCAAAGCCAATCAGCATTGTCTTCATGGGTTGGATCCAATCCTTGCATTAAGTGGGTTGGGATCTTTTGTGACGAAAATCCCGGAAGCATCACAAGTTTGAACCTTACTAGTCTTGGTTTGAAAGGTACTCTTCATAATTTCAACTTCTCTTCCTTCCCCAATCTTGTCATTCTTGATCTTTCGAACAATTCTCTCTATGATCCAATTCCAAGTTCTATTGGAAACTTAAGGAGCCTATCCATTCTCTATCTTCGGGGAAATAAACTCTCTGGTCAAATTCCACAAAAAATTGGCAATTTGAAATCTCTTTCTGACCTTCAATTAGAGCTAAACAATCTTTTTGGTCCAATTCCAAGCTCTATTGGAAACTTAAGGAGCCTATCCATTCTCCGTCTTTGGGGAAACAAACTCTCTGGTCAAATTCCACGAGAGATTGGCAATTTGAAATCTCTTTCTGCCCTTTCATTATCGCAAAACAATCTCTCTGGTCCAATTCCAAGCTCTATTGGAAGCTTAAGGAGCCTATCCATTCTCCGTCTTTGGTCAAACAAACTCTCTGGTCAAATTCCACAAGAGATTGGTTCCTTAGTTTCTCTCACACACCTTCACTTGTCTAGTAATAGTATGACAGGTGAAATCCCTGCTTCCATTGGAAACTTGCAAAATTTGTCAATTCTGCACCTTTTTGAGAATCAACTCTCTGGTCAAATTCCACAAGAGATTGACAATTTGGAATCTCTTTCTGACCTTCAATTAGCGCTAAACAATCTCTCTGGTCCAATTCCAAGCTCTATTGGAAACTTAAGGAGTCTATCCATTCTCTATCTTTGGGGAAACAAACTCTCTGGTCAAATTCCACAAGAGATTGGTTCCTTAATCTCTCTCACAGACCTTGACTTGTCTATTAACAGTATAACAGGTGAAATCCCAGCTTCCATTGGAAACTTGCAAAACTTGTCATCTCTGCACCTTTCTTATAATCAACTCTCTGGTCAAATTCCACAAGAAATTGGCAATTTGGAATCTCTTTCTGACCTTGAATTATCGCAAAACAATCTCTCTGGTCCAATTCCAATCTCTATTGGAAACTTAAGGAACCTATCCAATCTCCATCTTGGGAGCAACAAACTCTCTGGTCAAATTCCACAAGAGATTGGTTCCTTAATCTCTCTCAAATACCTTGACTTGTCTATTAATAGTATAACGGGTTCAATTCCAAGCTCTATTGGAAACTTAAGGAACCTATCCATTCTCATTCTTGGGGGAAATAAACTCTCTGGTCCCTTGCCTCTAGAGATGAACAATCTCAAACATTTGATGGGCTTGGCGCTGTCTGAAAACCAAATTACTGGTCTGTTGCCAAATGATGTTTGCGTTGGAGGATCACTTCAAAAATTTACAGTGAACGACAACTATTTCTCCGGTTCTATACCGAAAAGCTTAAGGAGATGTTCTAGTTTGGTTAGAGTTAGGCTTGAGCGAAACCAACTAGAAGGGAACATTTCAGAAGATCTTGGAATTTATCCGCACCTGGATTATATTGACTTGAGTTATAATCATTTTCATGGTGAGATTTCAAAAAGATGGGGGGAGTGCGACAAATTGACGACCCTTAGAATCGCAAACAACAATGTCTCTGGTGAGGTACCGCCAAACCTTGCAAATGCCACTCAACTAAGACTCATTGACCTATCAGGGAATCAATTGAGTGGGAAAATCCCACTGGAATTAGGAAAGTTGAAGTATTTGTTCAAGCTTAATCTTAATAACAACCATTTTTCCGGTACCATCCCTTCAGAATTCCATACGCTGTCAAGTCTTGAGGATCTTGACTTGGCAGCGAACAATCTTAACGGGTCAATTCCAGAACAGATTGGGGAATGTACAAAGTTGTTGTGGCTGAACTTGAGCCGCAACCAATTTGTAAGAAATATTCCATTTAAGATAGGCAATCTGGATTCTCTTCAACTTCTTGATCTCAGTTGGAATTTCTTAGATGGGAAGATACCTGCACAACTCGGGCAGTTGGTGAGGTTGGAAACATTAAATATTTCCCACAACATGCTTTTTGGTTTGCTTCCTTCCGGTTTCAATTATATGACAAGCCTCTCAACTGTGGACATATCCTACAATCAATTGGAGGGGGCGATTCCAGACATTCCAGCTTTTCGGGCGGCTCCTTTCGAAGCATATAGAAACAACACAGGTTTATGTGGCAACGCAAGTGGTTTGATCTCTTGTAGTCCCTTCAAAAGCAATGAGATGGATAAGAAAAAGGGAACAAATGTTGCCCTTGTTATTGTACTTCCTCTCTTTGCAGGTATACTTGTATTGTTGATGATTCTGATTGGAGGTTTCTTTGTTTGCCACCGGAGAGGAAGGGCATCAAAATCACATTCATTAGAGGGACAAGGGAAAAATATACTGACAGTACTGGAACATGATGGGAAAATGTTGTATGAGAACATCATTGAGGCAACTGAGGAGTTTAACCCCAAGTACTGCATCGGTGAAGGAGGATACGGAGCTGTTTACAAAGCCTCAATGGCTGCAGGTCAGATTGTTGCTGTCAAGAAGCTTCATCAATCAGTAACAGGGAAGTTGATGGATATGAAAGGTTTTGAAAGTGAGATTTGTGTGTTGACGAATATCCGGCACCGCAACATTGTGAAGTTACACGGTTTTTGTTCACATGCTAAGCATTCTCTTCTGGTGTATGAGTTGATTGAGAGAGGAAGTTTGAGGATGAATTTGGCGAGTGACGAACACGCATCGGAGATGAATTGGGTCAAAAGATTGAATGTTATTAGAGGTGTTGCTAATGCCTTATCCTATCTGCACCATGACTGTTCTCCTCCAGTAATCCACAGAGACATTTCAGCCAACAACATTCTTTTGGACTTGGAATATGAGGCTCGTGTCTCTGACTTTGGCACAGCTAGGCTCTTGATGCCTGACTCATCAAACTGGACCTCATTCGCCGGAACATTCGGATACGTGGCTCCCGGTATGTGTGTATGTCAGTTTCATTATAAACTCAAATAACGCTATTATAAGCGCATCACTCTATAATTTCCCCTAACACTACACATATGTGACTTTCCTTATTTTGTTCCGCTGGCAGAGTTAGCTTACACATTGAGGGTGACAGAAAAATGTGATGTCTTTAGCTTTGGAGTGGTAACACTGGAAGTAATGATGGGAAGGCATCCTGTTGACCTCATTTCTTCACTTCCATGGTTAAAATCATTGTCATCCTCATCATCCTCTTCGCCCTCCTCGTCGTCCTTGTCTATTAATCAGCATACATTGTTGAAGGATGTGCTTGACCGCCGCGTCCCGTATCCTGCAAGTCGGGTTGCAGGAGATGTGTTGCAGGCTGTGAAACTAGCATTTGCTTGCTTGGATTCCAATCCCAAGATTCGACCGGCCATGCAACAAGTTTCTTCCTGGTTAGTGACCAAACCTCCTCCATTGGGAATGCCATTCTCAGCAATAAAATTGGAACAAGTTTATCTCTCACAATGTTATGATGAGGGTCAGAAATCACAATCCACAGTTAGTTGAACACTTAATTAATGGGTTCTTGATTTGTAGTATGTTCTATTTTTCTTGCCTCTGTATTTTTCTCTTCTTAATCAATGATGATTTCAAGTATAGAAAGCATTGGTGATGATTGGTATTTTTCAGAATTTATGCTGAATATGTTATTTCCCTTTGTAAATATGTCAAGGATCATGTTATTTCTATGGTTGAATCTGATAGTAGAGGGAAATAGGTCCTCTATGTAAAACATATGTTTGTGCTCCCAAACTTGCTATTGAGCAGCTGGATGCTATGGTGAGAGAACTATATAATCAGAATGGCAAAAAGTGGCCACTTATTGTCTTGCACAGTAAACGTGTTCGGTCATTGTTGGAAGACCCTTCATGTAGAGAGAGCCTATTGAGGAGTGGATGAAAAATGATGTTCTTTATACGAGTCCACATGGTTCCAATGATGATTGGTATAAACATCCAAAAAACTACTCTTTTTTTTTATTCGGTGAAGAACTATTTGTTTGCTTTTTGATTATTCTTCTGCGCTTTTGTGATATGGTGATACTATTGCTCTCCTGTTTGAATGGTGCTCTTAATACCAGAAAGAAAGTTTCATTGATATGATTACATTGTCATGATTATAATTTCCCCTGCCTCGGAAATATTAACTGGCTGTGATTTAGTTTGCTATAAGATAATCTTCTACATACCGATCCATTTTTCTAATTCGGTATTGGCTCTATGCTGCTGTGAAACTAAGGTGTTTGCTAGTGACTAATGATGAAATGAGAGATCACATATTTGAACTCCTAGGACCCAGCTTCTTTCTCAAGTGGAAAGAAAGGCATCAAGTATGCTCTATCTCAATATCTTGTGTTGCCATTAGGATGAATACTAGCAATAGAAGTGGACTAATAAATAATGATTAAATTTGAGTAGAACAACGTAACAAAATGCTCTTGGCTTACCGACTGAGCGTCGCTACCTAGTACAAATTGTAAATTTATTTCAACTCTGCCATAGGCTACAAAGTGAAATGTAGACAGTGGTGAGAGGTTCGATCCACGGAGACAGCTAGTCCAATCTTTGTTTCTCCTGAAAATAACCAAGTAGAATGCAAGGTGGTGAGATGATTTTATAAATTAGAAATAAAATAGTACGAGAAAGTAAATGAGTGAGCGAATTGTAGTAAGAAACAGAACGTTTGTGAAGAGAGAAGATCAGTAGAAATAACAATTCTTGGTAGGGATCTCTTTGAGGTGACTATCCTTTGCAATTGATCATTGACAAAATATTTTCTGAATGGATTTATAAAGATGTTATAGGAACAAGAGACCCTCTGAATTCCCAAGTTTCCCCCTATACAAGTCAATTAAAAGAGACACTCTAATAATGACCCAAACTCTCCTAAGAATTTCTCAAGGTTCGCCTAAGAGTTGCTGGAAAATTGTAAACACACGGGAAACCCATCCCAAGATGGACTTACTCAGCCCAGGACCTATTCTTTCTTTTCTCTTAGTTTCTAATGACAAATCTTATGCCTATTAGTTACTAGTTGTCTACTTAATCTTCCCTTAATGCAGGATTAACACTGTCATCAGAGAAACTGACAATATTCAAATTAAATCATAGGTTAGCTAGGCCTAGATTTAACAAGAACGAATTTGACATTTAAATGAGAAGGAAAGAAATACAAAAGCATTCATATTAAGTTCAACGAAATCTCACAATAACATGCATAGTCAACCTCTCAATCTCTACCAAGAATCAGAGGATTTAGTTACAATACATAATGAAAACAACAAACAAGAAATAAAATCCTAATGAATAAGGAAAATACAAGAAATAAAAAAGGGAAAATGATAATGGGAGAGTTCTCTTCACTCCCTCTCCCAATCCGCCCTCTCTCCGTTGTTTTGCTTGTGTTTTTGTCCCCCCCCCCTTCTCTTCTTTCTTGGACGAAATCCACCTCTATCTATAGCTCATCCTCTCTCTTCTTCATTCTCCCAAGGAGCTAGCACTCAATGATAAAATAATTGCAAGCATGCAGCTCAACAAACAAGAAGGGGACAAGAATATATTCTTGCTAAGAACCAAGAAGAGATGTTCCTTAATACTTTATGAAGTCTCTAAGACATTCTTGAGTCAAGAAAGGAAGGAACACGAGGTTGGGGAGAAGGGAAACTGTCTGGCACGCCTAGGAGACAAGAAAAGCACTGAGGATTAAAATAATCCTTGGCGCGCAAATTCATGGCCGGACTGCCCAGAAATCAACAAGCGCTACATCTCCATCCCAAGGCCTTGGGATGGACCGGAATAGCTTCCACGGAAAATCTTCAAAACTGACTTGATTGAAAATGCTCTATCTTTCGCCCTTTTTCACTTCTTTTCCTCTCTAACGATCTTTCATGCCTGCGCAATGGAAAAGGAGGGGAAATGGCTAAAAGAAGCAGAAATATACTCTCGATTCATAAGAGAAAGAGAGATAAAACATCATAAATGAACATCCAATCACTTACCTTAGGAAACCTTTTTAGTTAACCAGTTATAATGAGTATTCGTCAAAATGATGCATCGTATCAAAACATCTTACTATAGGACCTTCTACATTGTACATTCCACAGTTATTTTACTCAGACTCCATGTGTTTCTTGAAGGACTATAGTGCTCCCAGAATATGGTTGATAAGAGTGTTAATTGTGTTAATTATCATCGTACTTTATGCCTTTTTAGGATGATGATACTGCTAATTTGTGCGCTTTCCACTCCTTTTTGCAGATTCTCCAGTTGAGGGGACACTTTATGACTTTGGAGCTGGAAACGCCCTGTATCAGAGCAAATTGGTGCAACCTAAGAGGATTCTTCATCAGGCCTGGGAAATTCGATAGAGTGGTCATGTTGACTGAGGTCAACTCATTAATCCAAGATTCCCATGGGCTTGGGCCAGAGCTGGAGAAGGACGTTGCTGTGCTTCTAGAAGGGATATTTTACAGACTTCTACTCCAACTAGAAGTCCCATTGACAAGCAAACTCTTATTTTGAGTTTAGACAATTAAAACAATTAGATATTATTAGATTTTATCTTTATCTCTTAGAATTTGAATGAGAAGGGGAGATCAACCATAAAACAAAACAAATTGGACAAAAGAAAGGGTTCTTTTTCCCGTTCTTCTTCTTCTTCCCGTTTTACTTTCTTTCTCTTTTAATTAATTAATTCTTATTTTATGTTTTTAATCCCTTGTATTTATTTATTATGATTATGCAAGGCTAAACAACCATTTCTCGGTGAAGATCATCTGGCATGATTCATAGATGTTGTGAGGTCTAAGTGTTCTTCATAAGAACAAGAGTTTGTATCTCTTTCCGTTTTAATTACTTGTCAATGAATTCTTATTTTCTTGGAAGCCTGATCAACTTGTTTGAAACCAGGATTTTTACAGTCTTTCTCCCAAGCTTTGGATGCTACATCGTGAGGGTGAATATGAAGGCAACTAGCTAATCGACGGATTAGATTAGAGAACGGAAAGGGTCAGGTTTATAGGATTAGATATCCCCAACCTGGGATCGGTCTCTCACGACGTATATTTGGTCATTTTATTAGACCTGATAGAATAACTTCTTTAGGCCATAAAATCAGACCAAGGATCTTAATAGGTGAAAACCTTTAGGAATCTCGAATAGGTAGAGAGTAGGAGATCTAGGTGAAAACTTGATCTCTATAACTGCCTACATACTCTAGTTCTAATATTATTGAATCGATGATCAACACATATGAATCATGAGCATAATCTTCACCGGGATTTTATCACCACTTGATTACACACACGATTTTGTCTATTGTTTGTTTACGTTTCTGTTCTTTAATTTCTATTGCATTACAATCACTCTCACATTGGTATTTACCACAACCACACCACTGGTCACTTACAAAAGTCTTTAAATAGTCCACCGAATTTCTGCGGATCGATCCCTTTACCACTATTGCTACTATTCTTAGTTACATGTGCACGGTAAACTGTATTTATAATTTTGACGGTTTCGGCAACCATCAAATTTTGGCGCCGTTGCCGGGGATTCATCGGTACTAATTAATTTCTTTTGTTTATGACCAGGTCTTCTCGCTCTGAATTACTCTCGTACAACCCAGAAATCACCAGGAGAGAAACACAGTACAGGAAGTTAGTGAAGAAATAGAGAGCTATTTCTGAAGCATCAGACCCAGAAAATAGTCAAGCCCAGATACCCCAAAACAGATTCTTTCCTAAACCTGATAGAGAGCTCATCTGCGACAGTTCTAGACAACCCACTCTTCGAACCAGAAATGGAAAACCCTGGTAACCAAGATGATCCACCACCACCTCCACCCCCTGAGCAAACCTTTAGGCAGTGCAAAATTGAAGGACCACCACCGGACACACACTTTTATGTCCAATATCCGCCCGTAGAACATGATTGGAATCTAAAACCAAACATGATCCATAACCTAAAGAAATTCTACGGTTTGGCTAGTGAGAACCCCTTCAAACACTTGCAGTATCTTCATTGGGAATATGACACTCATAAGCCACCTCGAGTGGATATCAACCGTGCTAAGCTCCGAGCCTTCCCATGGACCCCTGAGGACAAGGCTAAGAATTGGTTCCTTAGCCTACCACACAACTCCATAAACACATGGCAGTAGATGTTGGGCATCTTTCTCAACAAATATTGGTCCTCTAGCAAGGCAAGTACTGCTAGGAAGAATATAGTGTCTATCAAGCAGGCCCCTAACGAAAGTTTTGGGGAGTATTATCAAAGGTTCAAGGACCTATAAGAAATCTGCCCAAACCATGGAGTTTCTGACTGGAATTCGGTGCAATATTTCTATGACGGTTTGTGCGTAAGAGACAAATTAATGGCTGATGGAACTGCTGGAGGCGCGCTACAGGATTGCACCCTCACAAGAGCTAACCACTTGATCGAAACTTTGACCGAAAATAACTACCATAATGAGTTAATTGAATGGGAAACGCCCATAGGTAATGTATCCGAAATTCAAACTAAATTGGATGAACTTTCTAATCGTTTAGATAACTTTTATGCATGACAACCACAACTACAGGGACAACAAGTTCCACCAGCCACCATATGTGGTGTATGCGGCCAGTAAGGGCACCACAATGATTATTGCATTTTGATCATGGGTACACCCGAGGAGGTCAGTTCGGTAATGCAATATCAACAGCAATATGGGAGGTATCCACCCCACAAGCCCAATTATAACCAAAATCAGTACAATAACAATCTTGGTTGGAGAGAAAACACAAGCTCCAAGACCATGGTTCAATTCCCAAATAATCAATACTAAGCTTAACCGCAACAACCACCACCCATGAACCTCCAAAATTTTGTCCCAAGACCTACTGCTCCATTGCTACCAGCCCCACAACAACCTCTACCACTTACTGGAGTACCCATGGAGGACATGCTCAAACAATTTATGTAAGCTACCCAATCTAGCCTTTCGACTACACAAGCAAGCATCTCAACCATGCAGAAGGAAATGACTGAATTGAAGGTCAAAAATCAGGAGTAGGGACTTGTACCATTGACCACGGTGAACAACCCGAAACACAATGTCTGTGCGATGACATTGAGGAGTGGAGCAGAAATTTCAGACAGAATAACTTTTTCCCCAGACCTAGGAAAGAAGTCTTCTGCTGCACCAATATCAGGCCAAGTAGAACCAGAGGAAGAGGTAATATATGAAAAACCAGCACAGGTAAAATTAGTTCCAGATCCAGTCCTGATCAAGAAGGAACAGGTAATCCCTCTTCCCTTCCCCGAAAGGTCTGAAAATGCCAAGAAGGCAAAGGAAGAGAAAGCTATACTAGAACTATTTCGTAAAGTGGCTATTAATGTTCCTCTTCTTGATATGATTGCACAAGTTCCAAAATATGCTAAATTTTTGAAAGAATTGTGCACTAACAGGAAAAAGCTTGCAGGAGTAGAAATGATCAACCTAAACGAAAACGTGTCCGCTGTTTTCTAGAAGAAATTACCGAATAAATGCAAAGATGGAGGAACGTTCGTAATCCCTTGTAAAATCGGGGATCAGGTTATTGAAAAAGCACTATGTGATTTAGGTGTAGGAATAAATGTTGTCTTTAACCTTGTTTAAAAGCTTGAAAATCGGTGAATTGCAAGAAACTAGACTAGTCATTCAATTAGCCGATAAGTCTATTATTTATCATGTTGGAGTAATTAAAGATGTGTTAGTACAGGTTGATAGTCTTGTATTCCCTGTTGATTTTTACATTATTGACATGGACAATGAACACACTTCCAAATCAACCGAAATATTGTTAGGTAGACCTTTCTTGAGAACTGCCCGAGCTAAAATTGACGTTTTTGGAGGATGCTTAACCTTGGAATTTATGGATGAAATTATCACTTTTAACATGTATGATGCTATGAGATATCTTGAGGATGTGCATTGTGTTAATTTTGTTAATCTTATTGATCCTGATGCTGAAAATATTCATGAATCAATTGCTATTGACCCTTGGGAGCATGTTCTTAGCAGAAACATTGACAACCCGAAAAAGATAGGAAAGGAAAAAGTTTTGCAAGCACCTAAGATTGAGTTGAGAACCTTGCAAGGAGAATCGGAGGAAGAAAGGCTTGCGAGGGTGCTAAAGGAGTACCAGGAGGCTATTGAATGGAGGATAGCCGACATCAAGAGGACTTCTCCTTCCATCCGTGCGGCAATGTGCAGCCCACAAACCACTTGAAATAAAAGAGAAAGTGTCTAGTCCAAAGACATTAAAACAAAACGCTTCTTGGGAGGCAACTCAAGTCTTTTAATTAATTTATTTTGTCTAATAAAATTGTTGTCAAGGAGAGATTTCTTATGGAGTTTTCATTTTTCTTGACAGGTATAGAGAATGCGGTAGAACGATCAGACTGCCTGTCCCAGGTCAAGCCTTTAATAGTTATGTAAATGTATAGAATATCATGTCTACTCTGGATTAAAATTAATTGACGATGCATGATCTTCAATGTTAAACAATTCATTCAAATAAATACAATTTAATTAGAAGAAATATCTCAATAATTTAATATTAAAATAGTAGGCGCCGCAACGTAGCGCGAGTGGAGATACTGGTAGTTGTCTAAAACCGTAATATAGAATCCAATAATAAACAGATTTTAACCCTCAAAATCAATGAATTCTTTAGATTTTTATGTGCTTGAAAAAAGGAAAGACGACTAAAAGAGAATAGAAAGCCCAATTCAGTTCGACATAATCTCTCACCCTCCTAGTGCCGCTTTTAATTGAGAAGCACATTGGATGTTGCTGAGAACAAGTTCCCCTTAGTGTTGGGCAGACCAAAGGCCAGGAATCATATTCAAAGTTTTCAACAGAAAGGCGAATGTGAATGCATCTTCTTGGAGCTTCTCAAATCTGCATCCAAGAGAACACACCATAGCCTTTTCGTCAATCAAGGGTACAATACAATGGAGACACTATTTGATATGCTCACAATTACAACATATATAAAATCGGTGGCACTGACTCTGAGCCCAGCGCGCAAGCAATCAATAAAGGGTACAATGCACACTAAATTGTTTGTTAAACATAGTCAAACTTATCAAACTATAAACATGGTTGGATAAAGAACTTTCAATGACTATTTTACTTCGTTTTCCTTCTCTCTCTTTCCTTTTTATTTTGCCTTGCCTAATTGGACAAATTATTTATTTATTATTAACAGCACAAGTGATAAAAAATGTTAGGCCATTTATATTGGTATACTACTTAAACTGCTATATCTAAACATAATTTTAAGACCACCGATGCCCGGGGGTAACAGTAACACTCACAGCTTCAACTCAGCTTCCTCTTTCCATTTGGTCAACAGGAATATGAATAACTTCAAACAAAACAGAGGATAAATGTTACCTTCCGGACTTTGAGAAATGCCCAGCACCGAGTTCACATTTAAATAGCAGGACATTATCATCTGTTTTCATGTCCCTCAGTTTTGCTACAAGCTTTGCAGGTTCTGAATACATAACACGTGGATCTGTTGCAATATGCCAGAAATTAAACTGGAGTGTTAGATGGAAAAAAAACCCATCTCCAATCCATCAGAACATAAGAAAAATGGCAAAATCATTTTGACATTCATAACCATTTTGAAAATCCTATAACCTATTAAATCATAGAAAAGGGCACTAACTAAATTCATAATGACTTGAGCTTCTTGAAATCCACAGCACAAAAAGATTGGGAGGGGTTAAAATAAAATAAAATAACAATGATATGAAAGTTCTATTCCAGAACTTACAAATCATTTTTCTGTAATAATCTCTTCTCATATCTAACAATTCTTCAAAAGGATAATGATCCATATAACAAAGTCAATGACCAAAAATCATGACATAATATAGGTAAGAATAATGCATTTGAGTTCACATAAATAAATTGATGAATGTGTTCCACTCATCAGCATGTTCCAAAAAAAATATGATGTCAGCCATATGGGATTTTTACAACCATTAGCACTTCATGCTATTATGCTTCCAACATATACAAACATTAGCCAAATTCTTATCTGGAATATCATAATAACAGAGTAAGTAAGCACATTACAAAATTTCATTGAAGGAAGCAAGAATGATTTTTTCTTCCAACCACAATACATTTCATAATGTGGTACAAAAGTGCACTGGCACTTTAATATGTGTGCATGTGTGGATGTGCGTGTTATTATATATGTCACTTTAAGAAGAAGGTATATTGAGTTTCAATGGCAAGGACAAAAGGTTATGTCTCTCTGCAAAGAAAAGATTACAAAAGTTTTCAGAAATGAAATTCTCTGAAATAAACAAAAAAATGTACCGTTCAAACCAGCAGTGATAAGAATGTTAGGATAATTTTGAGCCTTCACCTGTATACAACAAGGACTTTGGGTTACGTTAGAAAAATAATTCTGATAGTTCTCTGAAATATGCTCTATTCTATCATATATAAAAAACAGAAACAGATTTAGGCTATTATATAGTTACAACGAAATGGTATAAGCTTGAACATATACATTATCAACGGGAGAATACGTCTTCATGTAGAGGTAGAATTCCTCCTTCCGAGGGTCACCCCATTCCTACAATAAAGTAAAGAGATTAGCAAAAACCCATACCCAGTACATTAGCATGGCACTAGTCTGTGTGTACATGTATGTGTTCATGCGTGTGCACATACCTCCCACTCTGAAGTTGTAAGAGGGATTGTTGGATCAAGCATAGTAGTCAGAACATCTACAAAAGGTACTCCAGCAACTGCAACCTTAAATAAATCAGGCCTCATATTAAGAACAGCCCCAATTAGCAATCCCCCAGCACTTCTTCCCTCAATGCACAATTTTTCTTTTGAACAGTACCTCTGTTCTACTAAATACTCTGCGCAAGCAATAAAATCTGTAAAAGTATTTTTCTTTTTCAAGTACTTCCCATTCTCATACCACTGCCTCCCCAGTTCACCCCCTCCACGAATGTGAGCAATTGCATAGATGAAACCACGATCTAGTAAAGAAAGCCTTGATGCCTTGAACTTGGGATCTATGCATACCTATCAAATAACACAAAAATTCATCACTTTGAGTAACTTCAAATTGAATTTCAAAATAAGAGTGGAATCAGAAGAAACTATAAAAAGAGTAAAAAGAAATGCCACAAAATTTCAAGCTATATATACAGGAATACTTAAACTTTCATGTCACTGATAACTGATGGATTTCAATCACAGGGAGACCGAGTGCAGCCATGTGTGCAGAAACCGAAAGGCAACCACTTTAAATACACGAGATGACAACCTCACCTCAATCAGTCATAAGGACCGTTTTTTTTTTTGGATAGCCAATAAAATCATGGGGAAAAGAAGGGAAAAGATCTTGTCTAATCATACTGCTTAAATTATTTTTCATGCAGCAGTGAATTAAATAATGCCTGCAAATTCTTTCATGAAACACCATTTCCAAGGAACTAGAGTAACTAAAACTGCAAACATGGCTGTGTGGATCATCATATTTTATTTCTTGCAACGAAAGGAATCATGTGAATATTTCAACAGTATTGCATTGGCAACAATAAAACCTGGAGATGACACGGATACTCAATTGCATCTTGAACTAATTAAACATACAACACAATAATGCATTAATGTAATGTCATAATGACAAAATCAACTTTCCATCTTAATAATTGATATTACGTTAAGACATGAGAGATTAATAGCTGGCACTACTTTCTATTTTAATTTATAAAAAAAAAACAGCAACAAGCAAACAACAAAGAAATTACACATTCAACCAGTTACCAAAACTTATCCCAAGATTTCTAGTAGTACCTCATAAGAACCATAGCCGTAAAGCAGTAATGGATGCGACGCATCAAGTTTCACGAGATCCTTCCTATAAACGACTGATATAGGAATCCTAGTGCCATCAGAAGCAGTGGCCCATTTCCTTTCAGTAACATAATTAGATGAATCAAACCCTCCCAATACCTGGATAAAACCAAGGACAGAAACACCACATGTTGAGTCTTAGACACTAAGTATCTTAAAATAAATCCAGAAAGATTATCGATAAATTTCTACAGCATTTTAGAAGGTCCAGGATCATTATTCAAACCATAATTACAACAACAAGAATCCTCTGACTTAGTTTATTCACTCGACCAAAAGTGAATTTGATCTACACAAATACTTACCAATACAGAATTGAGGATTTTCCACCCCTTAGTTTAGAGCAACAAGTGACACAATTTCTCAAGATACCACATGTTTAAGGTCCTATCAGTAATGTAGAAATTATTATAATTAAAGGTTCCAAAAGAAAATATGGAGACATTTTAAGCCAATTTTTGTTCTTGGATCATCTTAAAACTAAACGTAATAAGTAAACCTGACAAGACATCTACAAGTGAAATTCCAAGTAACTGCTAATAACTTACTAGCTCACTCTTCTTAAGAACTGAAATTCCTGTGTTCATATCATAATCGTACACCGAGGAAGGTGTCCTCAATGAACTATATGAAAACCTCAAAATGCTGGAACCAAATTGAGACTCTTTTGGATCCACGGCATATACTGGGTCAACAAAGTCAATGCTCCGACCACATTTAAGGCTTGAGAGTGGCTCTTCAATAGGTGGAAGGCAATAAGCTGTTATTTTTGGCAGACCATTTTCACGCTCATGTACAACTAGATGATCAGCAAAGAGCTGTATATTCTGAATTTTGACCCTGCAAAAGATTATAGTAGAAAATCCAACAAATAAGAGTGAGTTTGTATCTACTGACTGCTTTTGACATAATTACAAGAGATCCAGAAAGAGACTACAAATCGCCAACAATGCAGTAAAAAATAAGTAGAAGCTTGGCACACAGCGCAATTTGGGTTATCCACACTGGAAGTTCAAACTGATCTACTTGAATAAAGGTAAATAGATGATACATTGGTTTGACTTCATTAGAAGAAAGTTCCAATTCAGCACAAAAGAAAAAACAAACAATCAGTAGTCAGTACTACCTTTCCCTGTGAGGAATAAGAAGTGTAGTTGCAGAGCTGTCATCCACAGGGCAGGCAAGTAATTCTGAATTGAAGAACTCATCACTTCTCCTCATAATGAAGAAATGATTTCCTCGATGGCTAGCCGATGTATCAATGCCAATCACACGAGGTGTCAACACCTTTGGACCATCTTCAGGTTTGGAAACATCAATATAAAAGATAAACCTTGTAGTTTTGCTTTCAGATGCAACAAACAAATACATTTTACTCTCTGAAGCTTCAAGATCAAGAGAGAACATATCATCCTTTTCATGGTAAAGGCAAGTATCACTTGATTGGTCAGTCCCCAACTTATGCAACCACACCTAATGTGACAAACTATATTAATCCATCAGCAAATATATCAAAACATAGTTATAAAATTTGAATGAAATAGCAATACTTTATCTGGACGAAGGATCTCATCCATCGTGATATAAACCAACGCACCATCCCCAGCCCACTCAACATACGAAGTTACACCTGCCAATGGCTTCCCGATAAGAGCTCCAGTCTCTGCATCAATAACACACACCGTATAGATTTCATCTCCCTTGGTATCTTCTGCATATGCCACGAGCTTATCATTTGGACTAACCTGATGAGAATTAAAAGTTAAGCAAGACAATTGCCATCTAAGAACCTAAATCTTAAGGGTGGCTTCTACAATATCACATAAAAATAGGATGACATTATGATTAAAGGTTTCCTTAACTTTCAAAACATCTATTTTCTTTATAATTAAGGCTTCTATTATTCAACCAACAATATCAGACTGTTGCTTGATAATTGACTTTCAGAAAAAAGAAGAAGCACCTTTTTAGATTCTAGGTATAAGTGCATTCCATGCATACTTAAGTTTTTTTTCCTGATAATTCAAGAAGATATTATTTAAGCAACCACACAAGAAGTGTGTTGCAGAGAACGAAACAAGACTGAGCATACTTAAGTTAAACAGTGATCCCTAATTATTATTAGATAAAAAAAGGCAATGCAGTAACCCACCCGTGCCCTGCGAGAAACTACAATATTCACCTAAAATTGACTAGAGTTTTCACTCAATATCCAACAAATATCTTCACATTCTCCCATGGCATGTCCAAAACAGTGACACTATATCATATCCTACTAGAAGGAATTGTAGAGTTTCCCTTCATAAATTAATTCAAATCTCTTGTTAGGAAAAGAATACCTTGAAAGCATCAACGCTGTAAAATTGGTGCTCTTTAGCCTTGACATTCTCATCCAATATTACATGCTCAGGAGGATCATTAGGCCCAGTAGGCATGACATCATCAACAGAACGTGGCGCCTCACGATTGACTATGAGGCGCCGGCAATGCTGCGCATACTCCTTCCCTTCCAAAGTTCTCGTGTAATAGTAGTAACTACCTTTCCTCGCCGGCGCTGACATGTCGTCCTCCTTTATCCTCCCCTTTATTTCACGAAACAGCTGATCCTCGAACTCTTTCGTTCCTGTAGACGGCAAACACGATTCTCACACAATTATTATGGAATTTTCCACTGAATTATTTTTCCTAATTTTTTTTCTTCTTATGTTACCTGACATGACGAAATCAGTGTAGGCATTTTCTTGACTGAGATAGGAGAGGACCTCAGGACTTTTGCGGGAGTCGTCGCGGAGCCAGTAGTAGTTGTCTATTCGGACGTCACCGAACATCTCCATGGCGTGTTCCACTTTCTTCGCCGACGGCGGAGAGGTGACGGGCCGAGAGTGAGAGCCCATGGCGGCCGCTGTTGAGGTAAAGGAGAAGCGTAAGGCGGGAGAAGTGAGTGGAAGTGGCTGGGATGATGCGCAGGCGGAGGAGGCGGAAAAAAAGAAGTGTGTTGCTTGGAAGCAGAAGAGGCGTTTGAGTGTGCCTTTGGCCCCAGGTTCTAGTTGGGGAAGGACTTTTCCCAACGCAAAAGACACAAAAGTGTTTGGTAAACACCTTCACAAGTAGAGCTTTTCCAAAAGCTCGACTGGTTTTCTTTGCATTTTGCCTCTACTCCTCACTGCTGAAAAATAGAGCAGTGGCTACAATGCGTTGGTGAGAAACACGGGAAGGAGGTGAAACATTTGAAGTGGACAAAAATATCCCTTGGTTTTTTTAATAATTACAAATAAACCAAGTATAAAATGTTGAATTTCCTCTCCACTGACTCTCATTTCCTTACCCACACAAATTCTCTCAATTCTCTCTGCCGACAAAACCACCGCACCATAACCTTCTGCAGCCACCGCACGCGGCGAAGATGATGAATCTTAGGGTTTTGTTCCTTGCTCTCCTCCTCCTTGCCTCTCCTCTCCTCCAAGGTTTCCATCTTCTCATTTCTAGATCTAGATCCGTTACTTTCTGTCTGTCATTTCTTACTATCTTTCGTATGAGCATGCACTGCTTATAATGATTCTATGTATGCATTGCGATCGGGTTAATCCGTTGACTTGATACTCTGATTCGGCTGATTTTCGTATTCTTCAAGTGTTGTTGCTTTGAATTTGGAGTGTGCGTTGTCGTTCTACCTTTGAATAGTGGTTTGCTAGATTAGCTTGTTGTTGTTGCTTTAATTGCTTTAGAGCCGAAGCTTAGACTTGTTTTCAACGTCCTGATCGAAGTAGGTTGAATTGTGATGTTTCTTTTTGGAAGTTAATACCTGATTGTGTTGCTTTCTTTATTTAGATGTTTGTTTGCTGCTTCATTTTTTCAATGAGTTTTGTGCCTTTGATGAACTTAATTAATCAGTGATATTGTTGTTGGTGACGAATATTCCCAGGACTTTGGTGATGGCAGTTTCAGTCCAGCTCAAGGAGTTGAAACAGTGTGTGTATTCCCCAAAAATGGCGCTCGACGTGAGAACCTTCTCTATAAGCACTTTGAGATATCATGTTGATGTTTTCTAAATAGTGTTCCTGAGAGATGGATGTTAACATCATTGTTTAATCTGTTATCTTGTTCTGGGCAGTGCTTACGGCTGGGGAAGAGGCTGAATTACTCGTTGGAATGAAAAATGATGGTGATTCTTTCTGTTTTTTACTTATCTGCAATGGAAGAGCAATACTGTTTATGAGTCTTTGTCTTTGGGTTTATTTGTTCTTCTGGACACTATTGAGTATGCACTTGAAATCGTTGTGCAGCCACCGGAGCCATACAGAGAACAGGTATCAGCTTTCTTGCAATCGTTGTTGTGTTAGCTGTTGTTGTTTATGTTGTTAGATGAATAAGAAATGCTGAGATAATTGAGGATTGGGAACTGGAAATTGGGCCTGTAGCGGTTAAGAGAGTTTCGAATGATTCAAAACAAGGTCTGCGCGAGATGGTGTCTGCGTAAAGATGATTTCCTTCTTGTGTATGATTATATGGCGAATGGTAGTTTAGAGAAGTTATTGTTTGATGAGCCAAAGATGGTTTTAAGTTGGGAGCAAAGGTTCAAGATTGTAAAAGATGTTGCTTCTGCTTTGCTTTATTTACATGAGTGGCGAACCCTCATACCACTCGAGTGGTTGGCACATTTGGTTATCTAGCACCTGAGCTGCCAAAGACAGGAAAGGCAACTGAAGGCTCAGATGTGTTTGCATTTGGGGCACTTTTGCTCGAGGTTGTATGCGGGCGCAGGCCTATTGAACCGAAAGGCTTGCCTGAAGAATTAGTTCTGATGGGGTGTTCGGTTTCGCTTGCCACTTCTACACAATCACTTCTCTACGGTAGAGACTAGGCAGATAGGTTTGATGGGGTGTTTTGATGACCATATTCTTCTGGGGAAAGAGTTGCATACTTTTCTGTAAAACTGTTACTATTTCAATGGATGAAAAGTTTGATATACAAATCTCACTTTGCATTTTCTTCTGGCATTTTAGGTGAGTTAGGTTCTGCAGTATTGTTCACCACCAGATCTAATTCTATTGATGTAAATAAAATAATGAAAAACAAAAGTTTCAATCTTTAGTTAGCATATGGTTTCCATTTTAGTCATTCAGGTCCATTTTCTTGTTAAATTTGTGCAGAATTATTGATTAGGAAAGGCAAGTCGGTAGAGGGTAGAGACAATTGGCTGGGTTCATTCAATTTCACTACTAAAAATCACTGATAGGTAACAGATCTATACCCTTAGGCTTTAACTCATGTTCTAGATACAGAACTTCTACCCTACGTACCAAAACTGACAAGTTTTGACACTTCATCTAACGATTATTGTGAATTGAAACCAACTACTCAAATTCAATGGAAAAAGAGTAAACGAAATTCTGGTAAGTTGAATTTTACCATTTTTGCCAAAACAAATCATTGACTTGCTGTACCCCACTACCAAAGTTAGGATCTTTTCTGATCTTTTAAGTCTGTAAACTGTTTCATTTCAACTTACCAAAACAGCTCGGTAGAATATTAAAACCAAAACAGTAAAACCAAAACAGTAGTGGTAAATAAAAAGATGATATTTTGAAGCCAAACTCTTCATAAATCCAATTGCTAATCAATTTGCTTAAATTGTTAGTTTATCTGTTGTTTATTAATTCATACTCATCCTTTAAATTAATTAGGTGTCTTCAATTTGATAATCCGATTAACAGTTTGCTCGAATTTTTGATTTTTTATTAATTAACTAAAGTATTTATCAAATTAAATTGTGTGTGTATTAATCGAACATTTGGTTCGAACAGCTGAATCGGCATTAAATTTAGAGACATTTTGATCGTTTCAGATTTTTAAACCATAAAAATGCATTGTGCCCTTTATAGTCATTTTACATTCCAACAATAGTTTTAAAAATAGTTTTTACCAAACACCATAAACAACTTCTGGTTTCTCACAGCATTTTTAACAAATATTTACCAAACAGCATACTCATTTTTCGGAAAGTACTTTTCACACATCACTTTTTCAAACCCAGCTTTCTCAAGTAGAACCTTGCTCCCAAAGGGGAGGAGCCGTCCTGACATAGGAAAGTACAGACATGCCCTCGTATCATATTTTCTCTTTCAAATTGGCCCTCATATTTTGCTCAAGAAAGACTTTTGCCCTGGTGTACAAATTGTACGCACAAATTTCCTCCCAGAGAAAAATAGAACTCAGATCCGACCAAACTCGAATTCGAATCTAAAATTATAAATTAATGTTATATTAATGAAACTTAATTATTAGGTTGTAGCCAACATTTTTTCATTTTTTTAAACTATTAATACGTTTATTTATTTCATATATGCCATTAAATTAAATTATTTCATATATATATATATATATTAATACCGTTGTGGTATAATTGACTTGTTTCTTTTTTTCCAAAAATAAATAAATAAATAAAATAAACCTACGTGGTTAATGGGCTTATCCAGTGACGGACCGGCATTCGACCCAATATGTGTCTGGTAAGTTGTAACTCTTTCTGCAGTGCAAGCTCTGGTAAGTTGTAACTCCTAAACCCTAGAATAAACCCATTTTAGCCTTTCAGGCTAAATTTTTTGAAAAAGTAGACGGAAATGGAGATAGATTTGGGGAAAATCCCGTTTGGCATGGATTTTCACCCTTCTGATCAACTTGTAGCTGCTGCCCTCATCACTGGCGACCTTCATTTGTTTGTCCTTTTCCTTTTTCCTCGGATTACTTCATTCTCCTACTCTCTTTTTTCAAATTTTACATCCTCATGTTCTTATTAATTTCTTTTTCCAGATACCGTTACACAGATGACTCTTCAAATAGGTACGGCATATGTGTGCGTGCGTTATGTAAAATTATATAATTTCCTGTTACCTATATAGTGTATTTATCAGTTGGTGCTGTTTGTTTTATTGATTTGTGTACTTAAAATTCATGTTAGATTGTTGGAAGTTCAGGCTCATACTGACTCTTGTAGAGCTGTAAAGTTCATCAATGCTGGACAAGGTTGCATATTTGACTCTCTACCTTTAATTTTTTTACTTTAATAACTCATTAATCCTCTTCAAGCTTTTTAATCGTTGTTATTTTAGCTTCATTTTTTTAGAGATTTTATGTATGTGATTTTGGTCTCAGCCGTGGTTACGGGTTCCAGTGATCGCTCCATCTTGGCCACTGATGTAGAAACTGGTTCTGCAATTGCTCGTCTTGAAAATGCGCACGAGTAGGTTCCCGTCCCTTTTCTTTTTAACCCCTTTTGGTGAATGATAAGAATGGTGTTTTAACCTTTATTCCTTACATACTTACTTGGTGATACTCGTTCACAGAGATGCAATTTTTAGCTTGATCACTGTCACAGAATCAACCATCGCAACTGGGGATGATCTGGGATGCATTAAGGTGACTATTTTTCTATACACACACACACACACACACACACACACACACATATATATATATATTATAAAAGCAACTTTAAGGTTTTATTGATCTATTAGTCTTACTGCCTCCTTTAATGGAGCAATCAGTAATGAAAGTTGCTTTGACCTTTTTGCTCTTTATGGTCATCGCTTGAAAGTGCTCTTGCATTGCAGCGTTAGTATGTCATCATATTCTAAGTTATTGCTACTTTCTCCACTAAATCAAACTAGGTCTCTTGAATCTCCTTAATGTGAGGATGATATGGCAGGTTGCCTTCCATGCCAAACTGGTGGAGCTCAGCAATGATTAGTCTTTATTTAGACATCTTTTTTGGATCTAAGAAACTTCTTTCCAAACTACATGGCAAATAGAAGAGTTAAGATGTCCATAGTGGCACGCCATCGAGTATAAACCATGATAGTGGCATATCATATTGTGATATATTGATGATTAAGTTGCACATTGGTATTGTGTTGTAAATTTGAACTTGCTGTTTTATGCAATGTTATCAACATGTGGTACATTTGTTCACGTCAGTGTTACACTCCCTTAAGACTCAGTCTATTACTCCCTTAGTGCATTGATTGCCTGTTCATGGATAAACTGTGTGATTTATATACCTTTGAGATTGCAGCTAGCCCTCTATCCACTCTTAAGCTTTCTGTTTTTCATGTCAGGTTTGGGATACAAGGCAACGTAACTGTTGCAATTCTTTTAAAGCGCATGAGGAATATGTTTCCGATATGACTATTGAACCTGATTCAATGAAACTGGTGGCAACAAGGTATCAACATATAAACAATCTTAATCTGTACTGCCATGTAATGATTATTTAGGGTATTTTTATTGTGAAAACATGTGGTGGTCCCTTTCGGGACTGTGTGATCCCAGTTATGTAAACTACGACTCTGACTTGAGTAGGTTTCACAGTTTTTCACTTTTGAATGCAATTTATTTGTTATGTATCAATCCTTTGTTGATTTCTTCTAATTTCTTTTCTAATAGTGTAACCACATGTCATTTACTACATGCGTCATGAAATTCTGTAGTTTTTTTGTGAATTTTTCTTTTCCTCTGCTTTGTGTTTGGGATTTCACTCTAACATGCCTTTTTTCTTCTTTTTTTTGCAACTAGTGGAGATGGGATTCTTTCTGTTTGCAATCTTCGAAGTAACAAAGTAAGGTGTTCTTCATATGAAAATGGTGCACATGGATAAATCTCAGGTGTTGTTGCTATTTGAGAATTTGTTCTTGTTTTATGGCAGATTCAAACCCGGTCTGAATTTTCTGAAGAGGAGCTACTGTCTGTTGTTCTTATGAAGGTAGATCATACATCCTTAAAGATTTTTGAACTTTCTTTGTTTATATCCTACTTTCACTCCAAAATAGTATTTTTCGCTTGGAGCTTAGGAAAGGTACTTCAGTAAAACATGTTATGTGCTAGTCACATTGTTAACGGAGTTGTTCAACCATGTGGAACTGCAAACTTAATCACATAATCCAGTTTGTATCCTGGATTGATGTAGGTTCACTTCCTGCATTGCACAAGTTAGGTCCAATCGTTCTATTTAATCAAGAACACAAGCGTAGAAAGTATTTTTGCTTCTTAAAAGTGAGTTAACGATTAGATTTGACTTAATTTCTTGTTACAACGGCACTTTGCTTCTATGCTTTTAGTTTACTGGCAAATTGATCATATGCTAATGACTTGAAAAGCTACAGAGTTAATTTTCAATATATTTCAATATCTGAATCATTCTATGTGCCTAACATTAAAATTAGATGCACTTACTACTCAAACAAGTTATCTTACTGAATGAATGAAAACTATATATACATACTTAAGCCTATCCCTTGCAAAGCCTTGAATTTATAAGATGGGCATGGTAACTTTCTTTTGTTTTCCTGCATTAATGTGAAGGAGGTATCTCTTCTGTTGTAATAGTGCTCCTCCATTGACCTTAAACCTTTGGCAACATTAATGTTCTTCGAGGACAGATAGGAGCAAATGCTATTAATGTAGCTGGTGATTGACTTTTCAAGCTGTAGTTGTTTACTGCTTACCAATATTATGATCTGAGACCTGTAAATTTTGGTGTCAGAATGGTCGGAAGGTTATTTGTGGATCACAAAATGGAACATTATTGTTGTATTCGTGGGGTTTCTTCAAGGATTGCAGGTATTCCGTTTTGGTATATAATCTCTTTTGTGAAAGGAGTTCCAATTGAAATCTGTACCCACATGTTCTATTGTTTCTTGCTTGATGAAAATCCTGGATTTTCCCCCATTGTAGTGATCGCTTTACTGGTCTCTCTCCAAACTCTGTTGATTCTTTGTTAAAGGTGAGTGGCTGAATTAATGAGACCATTGATTGACCTTCAAGCCATTCTGGAGTTTGCTTTAACATAACTCTTCATTCTGTTGTAGCTTGATGAAGACAGGGTCATTGCTGGATGCGAGAGTGGACTCATCAGGTGAAATTGAATGAACGGCTTTTTTATTTTATTTTTATGTTCAATATTTGGCTCGTCATTTATATTTTTCTTTTTTCCCCTAAATTTTAGTCTTGTAGGCATATTACCCAACAACATTATCCAGCCACTTGCTGAGCACTCCGAGTACCCTATTGAGCGCCTTGGTACTGTATATCTTTCTTGTACTGTAAACATTTATTAACAATGTCTATTAGCTAATACAATGGCTGTAGTTTGTGATTCGGTTCAATGACTTTTGACCGGTAATCGCCGTGAATCCTTTACTTGTCTGTTAATGTGTTCTACTGTATTATGCAAAGACAAGGTACTGTGTGATGTCTGGTGATAAAGTTGACCCATTAACATAGACTACCAAAAACATTATTCATGACCTTTTTTCTTTTCTTTTCTTTTCTCCATCTTTCTTTTTTCCGCATATATATCTTCTATTATGTTGGACTTGTGCTTTCTAATATTTATAGTGGCATGCTTGTTTACTATCTAACTTGTCTGGCTTTGTAGCTTTTTCCCATGACAGGAAATTTCTTGGCAGTATTTCTCATGATCAAATATTGAAGGTGCATGGCTTTCCTCACCATTCCTAGTAATACGCAAAGATGAATGCATATGCATACAAACTCGTTACTTGTGCTTAGAATTTTCTGGAACTGTTTGTAGTGTATGCTGAACTAATATGTTTATCTTTCAGCTCTGGGATTTGGAAGATATACTGCAAAACTCTGAAAATACACATATAGATCAAGCTGATGCTTCGGATAGTGATAGTGATAGTGATGGTGATGGTGATGAGATGGATTTGGATACTAATCCTCCAAAGTCCATCAAAGGTAATGCTGGAACTTGGTGCAAAATTTACCTTTTGAATAAAAAATCTTGTCATCTCAATAAGTAATTAATCTTCAAACAACATTACAAGATATTTTAGTATCATTCTGGAGCTAGTTGACATGAAATTTTTTTGCTTTCTATTTGGTATTTGTGTGTTTAGACTTCAGAGCTTTGCCATGTTGCAGCACATTCCTTGACCTGTTAGATGCTTTTCTACTTTGCTCGCTAAGCTTTCTGCTTCTAGTATAATTTGTGAAAACATTAAATGCAATACGTCTGACTTTATAATTAAGCTGGAATCTGCATTTAAATGTTCAGCAGAAGCCATCTCCAGATTTGGAAAGCAAATTCTGTCTTTTGGCTATTCCTAAGAGAGAAAACTCTTTATTCCTCAGTCCTTGTTGGTTCGAGGACTTTTGAGATGAATGTCTTCATTTCTAAATGCTATAATCCCAACCAGTTGCACCATTTTCTTCAACTTCTGAAACCAAAATATGTTATGTGGAATGAGGTGAATATTGAAGTTGGACAGGGGAGTGGAAATTGCTTCTGATTTGATTTCGCCTGAAACGAGTCCCTTGCTTTGATAATAAAAAACTGAGTAAACAACCTTTGAGATCAGGCAATATGAAAGATTTAGGATTAGCTATGCCTTCCTTGAGTATGTTTCTGCCCTAAACTAAGAGAGGGTATAGTTCTCGTTTTGATAAGAGTCAAGCTTACTATCTGCTGAAAGTTTACTACTGCCTTCATTTGATTTAAAGCTGTTGATCTTTTTGCAGGAACAAAAAGAAAAAATGAGCATGCTAATGGTGCTGCAAGTAGTTTTTTTGCGGATATGTAACTATATTACTCCTTGATATTGTATCTACTTCTAGATTGGATGTCGTTAAGATTTCGAGCAATCAAATAGATCAACCATTCCCTCATTTTCATATTAAATGTCTTTTTAGACAATTTTTTTTTTTAAAAAAATATCGTTTTGCAATTTTCTAGGTGATTTATGATTAATGTATTTGGTATAGAAGAGAAATGAATGTCCATTGATCAATTTATTTAATATAGAAAATAAATATTTATTTAATATTAAAAGTACTTTCAAAATTGTGACTAATCATTTTTTTAATTCTTGTGTCTAAAGTTAAAAAAACATTTAATATGAAATGGAAATTCGTTTGTACAACAATAGTGTAATAGTTCTTTTTGTAACTTTTGTTAGTTTTCACCTATTTTATCTAGGACTTGTAATAACGTAGACATTCTGGATTTTTGTTGTTTTCGAGGGATGACAATTGGATCCATGGGTACTTGCTTTATGCGGGGCGAATAATACCCGCATGTAATGAGTTTTTTAACCTGCATTACAAGTATGAATTTACTAAATCTGCCTAGCAAGTTAGAGGTGTCAAAACGGGTCTGGGATCCGTGGGTCCGACCTGAACTCGAAAATTTGAGGCCAAGTTAGGGCCAATATCTGGTCCCGTTTTGAGTCGGGCCGGGTCTGGTCCCGACCCGGGAAATCCCGGGTCCATTCGGGCCGGACCCGGAAAAATGGCACTTCTTCGTTCTTCACTTCTTTTCTGCGCAGCCACTGCCACACCGACAATTTCAATTAATTAATCATTTTCTCCATCAATTAATTAGTCATTTTCAAGAATTCTTCAATTTCAATTCCCTAGTTTTAATGAAAGGTCAATTTTGTATGATATGCAGGTGACACATTCCCTCTTGGTTGTCCTTTTGATGAATCCAATGTCCATCACCAGGTAATTAATTATTCTTCAAAGATAGACTTGAATTTGTTGCCAAGCAGTAACTTTTTTTAACCAGATGTTTTTTTTTACTGCAGTATTTCAAGTTCGTTTCATAAACGCTAGTTTATGGTAATATGACAAAAATTGTATCAATAAAAATTATATATTTAACAAATTAATTAATTTACAAAGAAAAAAGGAAAAAAAGAAAAGAAAACAGAAAAATAAATGCATTTAACAAAAAAAAATAAAAATCAAGTCCGAGTCTGGTCCGGACCCGGACGATTTAGCCGGGCCGGGACCGGGACCAGAAATTGATCCCGTTTTTATACGGGACCGGTCGGGTCCAGACCCGGATTTTCCGGGTCCGGGTCGGGTCCGGTCCCGCATACCCGGATTGACACCTCTACTGCAAATAAACATTTATATTTTTTAATAAATATTTTCTATAACTATATATATATTAATATGATAATTTTAATTTTGTAATTCTTAAAATTTGTAAGATTTTTTTATTTAGTGTTTTCTCGGTTCATTTATATGTCAATTTTTTTATTTAGACTTCATTAGAAAGTTTTATGTATTTTTTAAAAATAAATAAGTAGCTACTTATTAGAATGACTTTATACACTTTTTGGAATGAATACATTGTTACTTACTGAAAGAATTTTATGTACATTTTGAATGAATAAATTGCTAGTTAGCTGTCGGCGGAGGTAGGGTTGTGCACTGAACTACTGTACTAAAATTACCGAAATACCGAACCAAACTTTACTCTATTCGATCGGTATTTTTACTCAATTTTTTCTAATATGATATGACCGAATACTGACCAAACTTTATTGGTATGGTACGGTAAATAATTTTTTCAGTTTCTATATTACTGAAATACCGAACCGATCTTTTTTCTAGTATGCTTTCATTGATGGTTGACACTTTTTTGAATTTAAGGTTGACTCTTTTATCTGCTGGAAAGTCATCATATGTTTAATGTCTCTAGTAGTGGTGAAGGTATGTTTAATACTTCATTTGAATGATTATTTTAATTGTTGTTAAATTAGCAGGTTTTGCATTCTAAATCTCACCCTATAGTTTTGATTATCGAATATCGTACTAAAATTATTTCGGTAGTTTGGTAACGGTACCAAATAATATATGGTATGATATGGTATCTATTATTTCTACTATGGTATATTGAATATCGAATTTTTACCAAATTTTTTTGATACCGACCGATAAACACCCCTAGGTGGAGGTATAAGTTTTGCTACAATTAAAAAGAAAATAAAAAAAATTGAATATTCATAGGTATTTGTGAATATATTTGCGGGTACAAGTTCTCACTATAAACCAGCTTTTTTTGAATGCGGGTGTGAGTAAAGTCGCATTAAGGTGAATGAGTGTTTGAATGAGCTCAACCCATTTCATTGTCATCCCTGTTGATTTCTCTATCTTTTATGGATTAGGAAACAATCATTTATTTTGAGTCGATTTAGGAGTTGAAATCCATGTTAGAGTCGGACTTAAAAGTCATCAGCCAAGTAGGAGTCCTAGTCTTACTCAACCTAGGAGTCGTCGATCAAGTAGGAGATCAAGTCCTACTCGACCTATGGTTTGGGCGCACGTCTAGTACGTTCACACCCAGGCCGCACGCCTAACGTTTTCTTTCTTTTTAGTACAGATAACCTTATGGCTGCACATTGTAAATGTTACTATAATTGTTAAGATAATTGAGAGGGTTTTCTCCGATTCTAGCTATGAACTCTTAGGTAAATAAAATTAACAAGTTTTAATTTGTTTAAATAAAAGCAACAATTTCAACTTTTTGTTCAATCAACCAAAAGCTAGGTTACTAACTACTTTTTAGTTAGAGGGTTAGTTAATTGATTTGAAGATCCTTAGGTCACTCCAGAGCTAGTTTGCTTAGCTAAAAACTTGTTGGATCGAGTCACTCAAAATTTTGAACCTTCCTCCATGAAAAATGTATAAACATTAAACAACTCAGAGTGGATCGAGTGACAGACAGCTCAGAGTTGGAACTTGGATCCAGTGGAGTTGATCTTTAACTTCTCTTATTCAGACAGAAAAAGATTTTAGATAAGGATTTTTTGAATTACAAAAACAAACTGGGCGCGTGTTTAGGAACGCTAGTACACGTGATAAATACAGAAGAGAACCTTTCCAAAAATGCAAACCGGACAAGATCTGTGTACCACCATGGACCCGCCCTCCGCCGCCACTACCACCCCCCGCAAGCTTCGGCTGATGTGCAGCTACGGCGGCCGCATTATCCAATACCCCTGCAAGAAATCCTTCCTTTACGCTGGCGGCGACACCCGAATCATCTCCATCCCCACCGCCACCAATAAGCTCACCATTTCCTCCCTCACCGCTCACTTATCCGCTGCTCTCAACATCTCCACTCCCTTTAACCTCAAGTATCTTCTCCCCGGCGACGCCCTCGATTCCCTCATCTCCGTCTGCACCGAAGAAGACCTCCTCATCATGCTAGACGAGCACCGCCACAATCTTGGGGTTCCGCGCATCCGATTATTCCTCTTCCCCGCGGAGAAACGTGCCGCAACCCAGTTGAAACATCCCAAGACCGAGACATGGTTCGTGGACACGCTCAAAAGTGCCCAATTCATGCAGTGCGAGCGGAGTAGTAACGATAGCAATAATAGTAGTAATGGGATTTCTGAGACGGAGTCCGTGTTACTGGAAACGACATCGTCTTTTGGGTCTGCTTCTTCTTCGGGAGGGGATGCTGTTAATGGTGCTGCTTTGAAGGATACCAATAATAAGCTCAAATCATCAACTCCTGAATCAGTTCCAAGGTACTTTTTACCATTTCTTCTGGGTTTGGGTTGAGTTCTTGGAGTGGTTGAATCTTTTTATGTTTAATTCCTGATCTTCTAGTTTTGACTTTTTTTCTATCCTCTTCAAATGGAGCCATGATTATAGGAAATTGATGAGTATAGATGGTTGTCTAATTTGTTGTGACAGTGATAATAGTGTGGCACCTGCTGCTCATCACCAACATTGTGGAGCTGTTCCTGTTGCTGCAGGACAGAATTTAGTTTCTCCAAATCCATGTATACCAGGTCGTAAAGCGCATGGCCCTTGCATCGCAAGTGTTGGGGTAGATCAGATGGTTGATGTTTCAAGGATTCCCTCGCCACAAAAGTTACAATTTGTTCCTGCAGGTGCTTCAAATTATGTACTCCCAAACCCAACTTCTGCAGTGCCCATTCCTTCGTACTATGTGATGAATTCACAGCTTCCCCAGCAGCAAATTTATTGCTGTACAAACCAATCGCAGGCTGTATACGTTGTGCCAGCTGGGAAGCCTTATAATCATCCACCACAAAGTAGTTTGATTCATATGAAAACGGCTGCCTGTAATTCCCCCATGACGCATCCCGTTTCATATGCTAATTCTGACCAAGTGGCGTACAAAGCTGCAGCTGGTTTGCCTTTACCAGAGACAATTTCACAAGTTTACCAGCCCATCCCAATGTCAAATCCACTCCCCATTGCCCCTTATTGTGAAAATCATCACCATGCTGGACTTCTTACTCAAATCAATAACCAAGCTCAGTCCATTGGTGCTACTCCCGTTGAGATTGCTAAATATGTTAATGAACCTGTTGAAAACTCTGACCGCGCCCTAATATATAAATCTCAACCTCCACCTCCATTCACTACATTACCTTGTCAATTTTAAACCATGTCCAAGGCAGAAACATTACTGTTATCTGAGAAGAATTCACAGTTACAGATGAATAATGTCAAGCAACAACAAAGAACCCCACTGACACGATAGAAGCGACCTTGGGTCTTCTCCCTTTGGTAATTTGATTTTCACTGATTTTCTTTTTCCAACCTGTGTATTATAAGGGTAATTACAGTTTCTTCTTGCTCTTTTTGCTTTCTTACATCTGTATTTGTGCTCTTTGATATGAGAGGTTATACAGCAAATGTTATGCAATGGTATTATGTGGTTGATTGATAAGGTGTATTTATTGCTTTATTTTTGAATTTAAGAACACTTTTGCATGGTGTTATCTAATGCTTTTGAACACTTATCCAAGTCCTTAAGAGCACTAGGCAGTGGCATGGTGGCCTATTGGATCACGTGTTAGTGAAATTCAGAAGACATGACCTATTCTAATAACTTGTGCTAAGCCAGAGCACCTACTCAACATCTGGCCCGAACAAGAACTGAAAATTATTCTTATCCCACTTTTAAGGGGAAAGAAATGAATGAAATCAAAGGCTACTGTGGCTCATCTTAGGACTAAGGTTTGAATATTAGAGAACTAAAATTGTCACTCTCTTTCTTTTTATACCCATCACTAGATTTTTTTCCCATCATAATAATAGCATGCAACTGCACCTCAGCATCAATTAGCCATAGTTTTGTTTTTCTTCCCTTCTTCTACCTCTGGTTCTCATTGCGATGTTGTTTTTCCCTTCTCATAGCACATAGGTAGTTTCTGTTTTGTGTGTGATTCATCCACCCCCACATACACCCTCTATATATATTTGTAATAAAAAAATGAGGTCTGACATCACTTCAGCAAGATAAATATCTCTAGTGCTTCAGTGCTGCCATCAACGGTTACCTCCTGCACTCACTTATGAGCCACACCTGTGACCTACATCAAAAACCAATAATGCGTAAGACCCATCCAGTGTTGGTTCAATGGCAGTAATTGATATCTCCTCAAGGAAGCTCCTGACATATAGCCTCAAGCTAAGGGTGTGATGCTGGACAGTTAAGGCAGAATATTCTGTGTATGGATGTAACTCTTTTGTTGAAGTTGACTTTTAGGTTCAGGGTTTCGCATTTATGAGGTTAGGGTTGGTGAGTTTTGATAATGATTTAGGGTTTCCTGGAAGATGGTTGATGATAGTGAACTGTGATCTGGAGGTGCTAAGATGAAAGAGAGCAAATGTGGTTGTAGGAGTCATACATTGCATCCCAACCACAAAACATAGTTGACTTCTGAAAAGTACAAATTCCAGTGATTAAAAGTAAGCACACTTTGCATTAGTAAGACCATGAGAAGAACTCGTGGCCTGAAAGTAGAAGGAATTGGGTTTTGGGACCTCAAGCAAAAAACTCACTAGTAAGCAACACTTTTGTTTTGATTCATCTATCCAGGGTGCCTAAACTACATGAATGCACTAACACATCTATTTTCTATATGCCTTTCAATGAAGTAGTTCTGTTAGGGATCTATGGTTTGACATGCGGGGTCCATTTTCCATTATCATCCTTTTGGCCTTCCGTTCTATGATTAGTGGCTAGAAGCTCGATTTTCATCGCTTGTTTCGAATGAATGATTGCACGAAGAAGTCGCATTGCATGGTCTTTACAAATTTTCAGGTGTTTCCTAACACTTGGTTGGATTTCAGTATGGGTGGGTACTCAAACTCAATTCAGTTAGTAGCTGCAGAGTAATTGCATTGATGGAGTAGGGAGGTAACTCAATTTTGGTTTGATACTATAGTATAAAAGCAATCCAATACATCAAAATACACTAATTGAAACTGTTATACTTGCTTATTTGTAGTAAAATAAAACTGCATGCTAGAGTCTGATTTACATGGCAGTGGATAGGAGTTTTGTAGAGACAATTGACAAAATACGCCCACTGAACTGGAACCATATTGCGGTGCCCTTTGGATGAGTGCACTATGGCACTTATATTGAGGAGAAACCATAACATCATCTTCCAATTTCATTTGCATGGCACCATATTGCATTTTCTTCTCCTAAGGGTCTACTGTGCCTATAATCTCATGGATTCATTCTTTTTAATGACCCTCTTCATTAACCGATCATTGCCAGCCGTTCTAGAGTATCAGTCACATTTCTCATGGATGGCCTCTTATCAGGACTTGCATGAACACAGGCTAGCGCGACCTTGAGTACAGCACTTATCTCTTCTTTCCTTTTCAAGTCATGAGCCAGGAAAGGGTCTACAACTTCTGAGAGTGGTTTGACTTCAATGCTGAGTTGAATCCATCTAACTAGATTTATTTCTGATGAACTCACCATCGGCGACTTCCCAGATATCATCTCTAGTACAATCATTCCAAATGAGTATACATCCCATTTTTGTGATGGTTTTGTGAGTTTTACTGCCTCAGGAGCTCCATAATACGACCTCGTTGCACTTGAATTTCTTGGTGTCACTGCATATGGAGAACACTGAGGTGGTGTTCCACTTCTTATCTGCTCCGATTGAACTGCTGCTGATTCTTCATTTGTAGTATAAGCGAAACATCCAAGTCCAAAATCAGAGATGCAGGGTTCCATGGTTTCTCCAAGGAGAACGTTGCTAGGCTTCAAGTTTCCGTGGACATACCTTTTTGGACTGAATTCATGTAAAAAAGCTAGTCCCCTTGCAATTCCTCTCATGATTTTGAGGCGAGCGGGCCACGAAAGGGGCTTAAAGTAAGCCATTCCAGTTCTTCCTGGTCGGATTTTGGAAATTAGACAATGGAACATGAACAAGAAGATGCTGGAGTATTTTATTCTTTACATGATTAGTCCTGGCGCAATGGGCTGAAGGTGAAAAAAGTACAAGATAATAAAGAGATTTTTGAGTTTCTATCAGGATACGAAGCAACTTACCATGGATTGCTGTGGCAAGGTTACCATTTGGTGCGTAATCATAGATGAGCAACTTCTCATTGACGCTCCAGCAGTAAGCAAGAAGAGTAAGGATATTAGGATGCCTGAGCTTGCCAATTGCTTCCATTGCAGTTTGGAACTCTTTAAATCTCTGAAACCCTTCATCCTCTAGTCTTCTTACTGCCACTGCTGGTCCCTTCTCAAGAACCGCTTTGTATACAATTCCTACCCCACTTCTTCCAAGAAGAAAAGCAGAAGCTTTCAGAAGTAGTTCCAGATCGAAATTGACCTTTGGGTCTAATGCTACAAATGTATACTGCTCCATGTTCTCTGAAAGGGACTCCAAGTCATCTGTTCTGAAGCAGAACATGTCCTTTCTTACTGTCGCTTTCTGTTCGACATGGTTGCCCTCCGTACTTTTGTTCCCTTTACGAGCACTTAGTTTCTTGCTCCTGTAAGCAAAGCACAGAAATGCAAGAGCAATTGCTGCCATTATAGCAACAACTATTGGAATCAACACCCGATACCATTCGTATACGTGTCCCCTCCTACCAGAGACTTCTCCTGCTGGTAAGGATTTGTGGTTTGAATTTGCATATAAAGTGTCTGTTGAGCCGCAGAGAGTCTTCAATGGGAGTCCACAGAGGAGAGGGTTGCCAAGAAAAGCTGTTGGTCCTACAGTCCCTAGAGCACCATTTTGTGGTATGGGGCCGCTGAGATTGTTGCAAGTGAGATTGATATAAACTAACTCAGAAAGATTACCTAAACTTGCAGGAATTGAACCATTGAGAAGGTTGTGGGATAGATCAAGAACTCCTTGCAAGCTTGGCAAGTCACCCAAGTCGCTCGGGATCAAGCCAGTAAAGTTGTTAAACGAGAAATTCAGTTCCTGCAGCATACCGAGATTGGTTCCTAGTCCATTTGGTAGGGAGCCGGTGAAACTATTTTCATTGAGTGCAAGCTGCTTTAATCTCTTGCACTGAACTAGAGATGAAGGTAGCTGACCGGTGAAAGAGTTTTGTGAAAGATCTAGGATCAGTAGACTCTTGAGATTTCCCATCTCATGAGGAAGTGGGCCGGAAAATGAATTTGCAGACAGGATCAATGATTTTAGCCCTGTGGAATTGAAGAGTGAAGCTGGCAAGCTTCCATAGAAGAAGTTGTTTTGCAGGTTAACATGGCGTAGTGCGACGAGCTTCCCGGCATGAAGATACAGAGAACCAGAAAGTGTTGCATTTGGGAGCCTGAGAGCAGAAACGTTTTCTTGCTCGCATGTAACTCCATGCCACGAGCATGGATTTGGATCGTACGAGTTCCAGTTGTCTAGATAGCTGGCTGAAGAGGTTTTTATGGACTGCTTGAAGGATAGAAGAGCAAGACCTTCATCATTTACAGAACTCACAAGAGCAATGAAGTGGTAAATGGGAAAGAATAATGAAAGAAACTGTAGAATCATGACTACAAGGGATCAAAGTTTAGTGTCTATCAGCTTTTACTCGATATATTATATATATACTCGTTGGTAGTAAGAGGAAATGAAGATCCAGAATTCTTGCATCCACTTCCATGGGTCCTACTCCTGTATGACTTTACAGAGTGCAGTCAGTTCCGGTGAAAAGTATTGACTGGGAGATGTAGGGCAATGCTGATGGTGAACTAATGGAGTGGCGTGGCCTCATCATGGTGCTTTTGGACGGTGGGATGAGATGTTACTAAAAGGATAGGCGCAGTGATTATGTTGTGCGCCTTGACGATCAATCCTGGCTTCTCAACGCCATCACCATCGCCATCACCAACACCGGTCGCTGACTTGTATAATTAAATTGGTTCCTTGATTTTGAAGCTGGAAAGGGTAATTAATTAGCTTAGCGCAATTGGTGGCGTTGGTTTGGTTTGGTGCATAAAGATGACAAGTTTTAATAGTTTGGCAATATTCATATTGGTCCTTACATTTTAGCTAAATGTTGACAACAACTAAATTCTTCTGACTTTACGAGAAATTTTCGTGGGTTAGTATGTTTCAAGAGATGAGTGGGGTGATACCTTCCTACGTTTTTGCCCGGTCAATTCTTAGTAGTTTATGATCGGCTTATGATTCTTCTAGAATTTATATTTCTAAAAGTCGATTCTATGTTTTTTTTTTTCACACGTCTCGTCTGTTTTATATCATTAAAAAAAAACTTGGATTCTAGTTAGAGATCCATTCAAAACTTTCCTTCTACCCACCCTGTCATCCCAAGATTGATGGAGGCTTGCATTCTTTTTCTATGAACTCGTTGTGAAGGATATGATTTATTAGATTATTTGGCAATGTTTACTTTTCTAAATTCATTTAACTATTCTATATCAATATGTATATAAATATTAAAAAAATTGGTGAAATTTTCGGCAAAGTGTGAGAGGAAGTCATTTAGGATCTTTAAATCTCTCTCTATATCTATATGTATATAAATATAAAAAAAATTGGTGAAACTTTCGTGAAAGTATGAGAAGAAGCCATTTAGAATCTTTAAATCTCTCTCGTAATGTCACGTGTCATCCTTTACATACCTTAAAAAATTATCTCATATAATTAACAATTTAATATAATTTTTCATCAAATTTGAACTTTTGAGTTGCACTATTAAATTAAATTAATTAATTAATTTAATTATAAATTATGAAATTTGAAAAGATTGAATTTCAATCTATAAATCTATAAAAAGTCACACAATTCTATATACAAGTATTCACAAGTGTTTCATTTTGCTCACAAGTATTTTTTATTTAATTAAATTATATAATTATTTATTTTATTTTCCGTGAATACTTATTTATATTTTATAGTGTAAAATTTCTTTTTATATATAAATGAAAATGAATGTATTTACTTTTTCTAATACGGTCGCACAACGGGCACGGGTTTCAGACTAGATATTCTTATATCCAAGAGACATGGTAAAAGAAACTATTATTTGTGGCAAAACAAAACCAACAGGAAAATCCATCACATGACTTCTTTGATTGCGGTTACCATATCCTATTCAAATCATGAATGCTCCGAACTCAAGCTGGTTATTACAGTTTCGGGTGCTTAAATATCAATGATGGAAGAGAAGATCAAGGTAGGCATTTATTACAGAAGTAGCAACTGCCCTGTTAGCTCTAAATGCTCAGTGTATGCAGCATTCATTTTAGTTCTGGACTGGATTCCAGAGCTAAAAGTGAAACAGACAGGCATACCATGTCTGAAAAACTCTACAGATCACTGTCATTTTTTTTGCCAGTGAAAAGCTTGGCTATGTTTGGCACTGCCTGTCTTCGCTTCCTCCCTGTGACATTAGTAGATCGAGGGGTTATTCGTGGAGTTATTCGTACAGATGGAGAGACAAAGCTTCGGAGCTTTCCTCGTCTCAATGGAGTCAGATTACCATTACCTCTGGTGGATCTTCTTTGAAATGCTGGTTGTTGCTCGTGGTCTTCTCTTTTTCCACTTCTCTTTCGCCACTTCCTCATCTCACCCTCTACCGTTGTCTTTGCAGTTAATGAGGTCTCAGCTCTATGTACCTCCTGCTCTTCTTCCACCCTGATCTGTCTTACTTCTCTGTGAGCTAATTCAATTTTCATCATCATCTCCTTCTCACTCGCTTTCAGTGCGTCAATCCATGCTTGTGCTGCTGCAACCTTCTTGTCTGCTATTTCTTCCGCGGAAGCTGCATGCCCAGTTAAGTACTCATACTCAAACTTTGAGATGGTAATTGAGGAATTCTGCTTCGTTGCAGCAGCAGTTCTGGATGTCACCGCGCTCTCAATAGTTTTTTTCAGATTCTCAACCGCGAAAACTTCTTTCAACTTAACTGCTTCAAGCTCTTGAATTGCAGCCTCCAATCTTTCCTCTGTTAAGTCTACTTGAGACTCAGTCTTCTGGATTTCTGCCTTGATCTTGGCAGTTTCTTCACCGATAAGCTCCTTCTCTTTCTTTGCAACCTCTACCTCAGTTTTTAACTGTTGAAGAGTAAGGGACAGATTGGATAAAAGAGATTTAGCCTTTTCCTCAACTGCAGTTGCAGCTTCTAATTTAGACTTGGCTCTCAGCAACTTCGAATTCAGATTCTGAACAGTCACATCTGCCTTCTCTTTCGTTTTCGTCAATCGAGCTGTTTCTTCTCTGACATGCTTGAGTTCACCCCTTATTATATCCATTGAGGTCATGAACTGAAAACTCTCTTCTCTAGTTGAAGCCAATTCCTTCTTTGCTGCCTCCAATTCTTCCAAAGTGGAAGGTAAAACCTCCGGTTCCTTTGCTCTTCCGAAACTGCCTTCGAAAGTCCTCGAAATCTCATTCATTTTCTCCTTCTTTTCCAGTTCATTCTGCAGCACATTCACATCATATAGTGTGACAGCCAGTTTAGCCTCAAGCTCTTTTGACTGATCGATCTCCTCCTTGACGTCATCTATTCTCTTCTTAGTCTCCTCCATTTTCGATGCAAATTCACTAGCTTCCTTCTCTCTGTGAGCTTCAATTTCCAACAGCTCCTTCTTTGCCTCAATCTTAGCCAACTCAACCAACACTTGCTCCTCATTGATCTCCTCAATCTCCTTCTTGAGTGTGTCCATGGAGCTCATATCGGACCATGATTTCGAGCTGCAGCGTTCCATCTCCTTCAACGCCTGTGTTTTCTCCTCGAGTACTGAAGCCATGTCAAGCTTAAGCTTACTCAATTCTTGCTTCACACGCTCCAATTCTCTCATCACTTGCTCATAATCATGCCCCACAGCATCCCCAACACCCAAACCCTTATTATCTCTATGCTTTCTTGCCTTCTTTACCCTTTCAACATCCCTCATCCGTGCTTTAGCTTTCGAATTTGATTCCTCTAGCAGCAAAGCGAGTTCTTTCACTGTCTTTTTCGCATTCGAGAGCTCGGATTCTGCCTGGGCTTTCAGTGCATCTGAAGCCCTTCTGCTCTCATTGTACCCACCAATCTCTTTCTTTGCCATATGCAGCTCTTTGACTCTCGAAGGGGCCTTCTAAATGGATTTCGAAAGAGAAACAAGCAAAATTAATCAAATTGACAAAATGGGTCGTTGCATATTGACTTCATTGGTAACTCTTATAACAATCAAGAGAGATGTGTATATGTATATGTATATGTATATATACCTCAGGTAAATCCTTCTCAAATTTGTCCAGTGAAGAGCTAGCAGCCTCAAGAAATCTTTCTCCGTACGTACTAACAGCTGCTTTCACAGTCCCAATCCTTCTACGTTGGTCAATTGCTCTTCTTCTATCCATCTTTCCACTGTCCCATTAACTGAACTTGTACATCGCCACCATCGATATATCTTTTCAAACTGGAGCACAATATGTAAGAACAGGAAATACGGCATGGGATTGAAGAAACTATCAGAAAAAAACAAAAAACAAAAACAGAGTTGAGAAACATTTACCAGAGATTTTCTTTATAAATAGTATACAATGGTTTTGGTTCTTTTGGAGAATTGAGTGGTTGCTGTTGCTCAGGTGCGAGAGGTGGTCCTTTTAAATTCTTGAGGAAAAACCAAGAAAGGATATAAAATAAACGGCAATGGTAGAGACACAGGAGGAACCTTATGGTTGGCTGATATTGGAGCAATCGCTGCCACCTACCCTAGTGTCCAATTTCTTGGATCTTATTGAATTAGAATCAAACAAGTTTTAACGTCAATTTCTCATTTGTTGCACAACGATTTATACATGTGTTAATGTTATTTTCGGCCCTTACACTCAAAATAATCGTTTTAATTTAGACTTTAGTGTCCAATTTCTTGGATCTTATTGAATTAGAATTAAACAAATTTTAACGTCAATTTCTCATTTGTTGCACAATGATTTACACATGTGTTAATGTTATTTTCGGCCCTTGCACTCAAAATAATCGTTTTAATTTAGACTTTTGTACTAATTTTTTAATGAATTTGAACCCTCTCCTCTCAAAATTGGTTGTAAATTGAACCATTTGCCAACTCCACCTCTAAACGATATTATGCAGTTACTAACGTGTGCCTCGCCCGTAATTTCATATATTAATAATACGGGAGAGAAAACAAAATATAATTAGACTACATATTTCTCATTTAACGCTAAAAAAATGTTCACGTATATATAGTGTATAAATCAAGGTTTTAGAAATCAGATCAGGAGATTAAACCGGAGAGGTAAAAGTTTCAAATTTTAGAGGTTCAATTGGGATCGGATCATAATCAAACCAGGTTCAATCTAAATTATTTTATTTATATTTTAATTTAATTTTCTGAAAAAAATGTATTTTTTTATTTAATTCACCATTTTATTTTTCTGAAAAAAATCTTGGAAATCATTAATCATAGATTTTTTGAAAAATTCCAATTACAAAACTTTCTTATGTTTGTTTTCCATTTACCTTTCGAACCTTTTCTTTATAATCTGGTTGGGCTTTGTAGTCTACAATTTTTTTGAAAAAAATCTCATTATTGAATTTATTTACAACTATATCTTTTGTGATTTTCCTTCATCACACTTTATTTTCTTAGGTGGCATATGAATGGTACTTAAGAAAATAATTCAAAATTTTAAATCTAAAAATTATTAATTTTCAAAAAATACAATATTTTTAGAGCATGTGATATGATTCTTTATTTAATATGATCTATATGGTCTAAAGATAACTAATCAGGTCCATATAGTGCGATACTTTAATTAATACAGTATGATACTTGAGTAATTTACAACCTGTTAAATCTGAAGATGTGTCGGTCTCAACCCATATGACATATCATGAGTATGTACACCACGTGGCATGCCACGTTCAAACCACATAAATTAGATTAAATAAAATTTTGCTAGAGAGTGACTAAAAATATCATTAATCCTTTTTTTAATAAAATTAATTAATGTACAGTACTAATTGAAACTTTGGACAAAGGTTACCAAACTTTTTATTTGTCCTTAAAAAAACGCTACTCTCTCCCTCCTTAAAAAAATAATTTTTTAACTATTTTTCTTTGTTCTTAACAAAATGTGGTTTAATCATTTTCAATGTAAAGGGGAATCAAAATTAATATTGATTAAGCGTAGTTAATAAAACGATTGAGAACAATTGGATAGAAACACATTAAAAATAGTAATTAATCATTACCTTAAAAATCATTAACACCACCACCCTTTGAACTATCGTCGTTTGGTAAATAGGTCCTTCAATAATTTTTTAACCTAGAAATTGTTAAATGCATACTTGCTTTCACCATTTTTTTCTAATTTTTTTTTTAATTTTAAACATTATTTTCCTATTTTTCTCATTTTTTAAAATAAAAGAGAATAAAAAAATACTTATGTTCACCTGTACTTAATAATTATTAAGGTAAAAAAAATTATTTTAGAGTGTAATTTTTTTATTAAAAAAAATAAAAAAGAAATATTCATGGAAAATATGTTAGAATTTTAGATAGAAAAATATAAAAAAATATATTATTTATAACAAAAATAATAATTAAAGGGGTTAAATTCAACAAAATATTATTAAAGGACCTATTTATCCGGTAATAATAAGTCAAGGTGGTGGTAATAACTCTTTAGTTAATTGTTCATTGACTTCATCATTTTTTTTAGGAGAGAGAAAGTAATAATGCGAAATAAAGTCTTTTTTTTTTTTTTTTCTTATGGGCCATCTGATGCCATCTGATATGATATCTGTGTAGTTTAGATGAATCAGTAGTAGAAAATAGTACAGCTCTGCTAAAAGGTCTAGCAAAACGAAAAGTTTGATGAGTAAGACCTGAAAATGGTGAAGATATTGTAGAGGAGGATGGACGTTGAAAGATCGTCGCTTTGCAATTGCGTGGTGAATTTCTTGTTAGAGGAGAAGTACTTGTTGACAGCATTCGAGCTGCTGCAGGAGCTCTTAGACGATGGCAGAGACGACCACGCCATTCGCCTCAAGGAGTTCTTCTCCGATCCCTCCCAATTCCCTCCCGATCAGATCTCTCGTTTTAACTCTCTCCGAGGTTTTTCATTCTCTCGTCTCCTCTTTCCATGATTTTAGTTTTTATGAGAGATATGCTATGTTTCAGTTACTCTGTGTGCAAACAAGTGTCGTCTGCTATCAATGTGTAACCGTTGCCGGTGATAACCACAGTTGCAGACCCTCAGAGTTTACTAGAAGAGAAGGAAGCAATGCAAGAAAAGCTAGCACTGAGCGAATATGAGCTTCGTTTGGCAAAAGAGGACATCACGAGATTGAAGGAGGAGTTAGCTAAAAAATCTGATCATCCACAGTCGGAGTTGAGTGGTACGTTCTCATTTCTGCTCCACAGTGGTCAGATATACGTTTGAATCGAAATGCTAGTTGATTCTGAAATGAGTATATCTTTGCAGAATCAAAGTCAGATGGTAATGTGAGTCCTGGACCAGACGTCTTGCACCAAAGAAAAGATGCTTCCTTCTCTGAGCTGGGCCCTTTGAAGGACAATGAGCGGAAAGATCTTAATTGTGCTGTAAAGGAATATTTGCTTTTAGCTGGATATCGGCTTTCTGCTATGACATTCTATGAAGAAGTATGTTACCTTTTCTTTCATATTTCGTTATGGCTTGTTTTATGATGGTTTAATTCTTCTTCGATGTTTGGTTTGGTTAAGCTTGCACTCATGCAGTTTAGCATTTCATTTTAGATTCAGTGTAAATGAATGGTTTTCACCTCCTTGTTGATGTTGCACCTAGCACTGGACTGCTGTTTTCATTGTGTTTGCCCAGGCGTTAGAATGTTTTAGCTTTTAGGAAGTGTAGAACCTTCAATCAATTATATGGATGCATGTTGTCTCCGTGTTGTGTGTCCACATGTGTGTTGGACTATTTGAAACATCAACAAGATTTTCAATTTCTTTAACCTCAGGTCACAGACCAGAACCTAGACGTTTGGCCGACTACACCAGCATGTGTGCCGGATGCTTTACGCCGTTATTATTACCAATACCTTTCATCCACTGCAGAGGCTGCTGAGGTATGTCTTGGGGATAAGCAACTTGCTATCTGCGTACCAGAAAATTGTTTATATATTACATTATCTATTATTTCTCCATGAGGCATGATAAAAAAGAGAGGGCCATTTCCAACCTTCTTTCAAACTATTGCATGCGGTCTTCTTCTTTTTCTGTCTGTCAGGCTCTCACCTTCTATAATTCCTCTGCTACTATGTTAGCATCAATCATTTCTAGTTTAACTGGTAAAATGTGATTCCATCCGTGTGCAATTTAATGATGGCCCTTGACATTGAACAATTGCCAACTTTCCTACTTCCTTGGAAGCTGATTGCATGAAAATATTCATTTCCTTTATTGAATGTTGATTTCTACTCCATCCATTTCATGACAGCCCTTTACGCTTGAGATATAGCTCAAGTGCCATGTAAAATGAGCACATTATCATTGCTGCTAAAGGGTTGTGCCATTTGTTTTGCAATCTGGATGTGTATTAGCTTTTTCTTATTTTCTTCGGAAAAAAAACGGCATTCTTAGTGGAACCAATCATAAAATCCTCAATAATGTTACTAACCTGAATGCCCTTGTCCACCCAATACTAGCTGGTTATGTTGGTACCTGTATTAGAAACTTAACCACTCCTTACAGTATTCATGTCCTTAAAACTTGAAATGACTTGAATATTTTGTTTTTAAGATTTAAAAAAAAAAAAAACAGGAAAAATGATTTTGATGTTTTGGATGTTCTGTGTTGAAAAAAAAAACTATGGTCATGCTGCAGAGGTCTTGTAGTTAATTTACTTTTTTTTGAGTCAAAGTTAACTTTCTTCTATTGTAGGAGAAAATTACCATGCTTCGTGAAAAGGAGTCATTACTAGCAGCAAATGAAAGGCTAAGTCTTGAAAAGGATAAATTGCTGAAGAACAAGGATTTGACTGATAATCAAATAAGTGGGTTAACTAAATTGTTAGAAGCTGTACAGAAGGATCTCAAGGACAGGGAGAAACAGGTACTTGCCTCTTTGTACTGCCGACTATGTATCTTTTAATTAACTCTGATGTCAGGAGAAGACTGAAATGTGTTTGTGCATTTGTCTCTTCTGTTGATTTTCTAGATTCAAGAGTTGAAGCAGTCATGTGAGCGCCAAAGAAAGGAACTGAATGATTGCAGGTCTGAAATCACTTCATTGAAAATGCACATTGCAGGATCTCTTTCCGGGAAGAGCTTGCTTGGCATTGATGTAGATGCTGTCCAATCCCAGCCCTTAGAAAAATACATGGAAGAAATAAAATCACTAAAGATGGAATTGGAAAGGCTGAAAGCTAAAAGCACAAGTTCTCCCGAGTCTGTAGATAGCAGCCATCGTGAGAAAGATTCTCTTCAGACGGAAGAAAAAGTTGTTGAGATAGATGAACATAAAACTATGATCTCACATCCAGATGATGCGGTTGGACTTTTAGATAACGAACAACCAATCACTGATGATGCTAGGGAAAAAGGATTGCAAGATTTGTCAAAAATCAATACAAATGAGAATGGTACTTCTAAAGAAAGTAAAAAAGTCTCCAAACAAAATGGTGGACCATCATCAGGGGATAGTGGCTTACATATAAAATTGGACAACTCAAGTGGCGAAGTAGCTTATGAGAAAATGGCAAGTTCATATGCTAGTTTTATGACGTTATGTTCTTTCCCTAGGATCACCTTCCAAGACCCACCAGCTTTTCTTTTAATATTTCTTAAGCCCTTACATCTGCTTTTCTTTGTACAAGTGTCAAATTTATGCTATTGCATTGCAGGGTTTGGGAACAATTCAGATCCTTGCAGATGCCTTGCCCAAGATTGTTCCTTATGTTTTGATTAATCATCGAGAGGTATGGATTCGACCAAGTTTTCTATCACCCATCTCTGGTTCTAGGTTAAGGTTCTTATTTACAGTTCTTGATTCCTTTACAGGAGCTTCTCCCCTTAATGATGTGTGCAATTGAGCGTCATCCAGACAGCAGTGTGCGAGATTCCTTGACTCATACTTTGTTCAATTTGATTAAACGTCCGGATGAACAGCAGAGACAAATCATAATGGAAGTAGGGTCATCCTTTTGACACAATGAATTCCTTAAACTACTATTTTTTGGTATCATGTAGTTGTAGTGTATGAACTTTGTGCTGATAGCACTTCATTTCAGGCATGTGTTAGTCTGGCTAAGAATGTTGGACAGATGAGAACCGAAACGGAGTTGCTTCCCCAGTGCTGGGAACAGGTATGTTTCAGTAGATTTTTCAAGGACCATCCATGTAACCCCTTAATCCTTGCCCTTTTTGAGAGCTGTTGTCTTGATTGATTGCAGATCAACCATATGTATGAGGAGCGTAGACTGCTTGTTGCTCAATCTTGTGGAGAGCTTGCAGAATTTGTCCGGCCAGAGATCCGTGATTCTCTCATTTTGTCCATTGTGCAGCAACTAATAGAAGATTCTGCAACTGTTGTTCGAGAGGCTGCTGCTCGTAATCTGACTTTGCTACTTCCTCTCTTCCCAAATGTGGACAAATATTTCAAGGTCAGCCTCACTAAATATGCTTCGAGGCAATCATGGAGAGGAATTCTGATTTGACAGAATTGGCTACAATGTAAGCTCTAGAAGGTTGATGGCATATGGTCTGGGGAATGGAGCCTTTTCCTGTGGCCATAATATATGATGCCTTTGAAGAAAGTGAAAAAAATAAGTAGAAAAAAAGTCAACCTTCTCCAACACCTCATTTTGTTTGTTTGCAGGTTGAGGAGTTGATGTTCCAGTTGGTAGGTGACCCCTCAGGAGTAGTGGTCGAAACTACACTGAAAAAGCTACTTCCTGCAGTAATAAGTTGGGGAAACAAACTGGAACATATTTTAAGGGTGACACTTTCCCATACGTTGAGCGCTGCTCAGGTTTGTGTATTTATTTTAAATTAGTTCATCATTTGTATTATTTCTCTTTGCAATTTATCTTATATTTAACATTATGCCTCTTTTATTGTCAGCATTGCCCACCTCTTTCAGGGGTTGACGGATCTGTGGAGTCTTATCTACGTGTTTTAGGGGAACGTGAACGATGGAATATTGATGTTTTGTTAAGAATGCTGGTGGAACTGGTTCCTTTTGTGTACCACAAGGCAGTTGAGACTTGCCCTTTTCCTTCAGCTCCTGAGTCAACTGACACCATGTTCTCTACCTCCTTACTTGGGTTGTATGCTGGGTATGTTTTGTCTTGTTTTATAGTAGAAGAAATATATCATGCTGCATGCTATGAGCTTTGTTATGTTTATCTGCGTCTCTGACATTTTTAATATCTTGTTAGGAGAGAATATACTGAATGGCTGGAGTTTGAGTGGATGCATGTTGAGTGCTTCCCTGGTTTGATACAGCTGTCTCACATGTTACCACCAAAAGAAGATAATTTAAGAAATAAAGCAGCGAAGGTAGGCTTTTCTACGCAGAATTTAATGTTTCAGTGCTTTACTTTATCCTTTCGGCCTATTTATTTTGAGGATTGTGCTCTTCCAGCTGTTGGTAATTAAGATAATGGTTTCAGTTTTTGTTAGCTGTAAATGAACACTTTGGGAATTCTTACTTGGTGCACATAATGCTGCCAGTCTTTACGGTAGCAGTTGGGGATACTGCTGATTTTACTTTCTTTCCTGCTGCCATCATTTCCCAAATCAAAGGTATGACCTTGTAAACTTTATGATTTTTCATCTTCCAGTATTAGCTTTTATTAATTGTTGTTTTTTTGCAGGTTTGAGACCAAAAACTGCTGTGGCGGAGAGGCTTGCTGCTATGTGTGTTCTGCCACTACTCTTAGCTGGTGTTTTGGGTGCTTCTACCCAGCGTGACCAATTAACAGATTACTTGAGAAAGCTGCTAGTTGATGGTACCCAGAAAGAGAATCACCTGACAAGCTGCAATGCTGAGATCATAGATGCTGTCCGGTTTCTTTGGTGTGAGATCGTTTGAACATCTTTCTGTATGAATTATCATAGTTGTACTTGACTAATTCGCATAATCTTCCTCCGTGACGCAGCACATTTGAAGAGCATCACGGTATGATGTTCAATATTTTATGGGAAATGGTTGCTAGCTCCGACATGGATAAGAAAATCAATGCTGCGAAATTGCTCAAAGTCATTGTATGTCTCATTCCTTCGTAATAGTGATTTCCAATTAACCCTGGCATCCTGTTTAGAAATTTTTGCACTTTCCTTTATTAGGTGCCACATATTGATGGAAAGGTTGCATCTACTCATGTTCTACCTGCCCTGGTTACACTTGGTTCTGATCAAAACCTTAATGTGAAGTATGCTAGCATTGATGCTTTTGGAGCTGTTGCACAGCATTTCAAGAATGATGTGGTATAGTTATGTTTCTCCTGAGCAAAGTGACAATATTAATGAGGTTTGTATTATGCATAACGAAGTATTCTGTGTCAGATTGTTGACAAGATTTGTGTTCAAATGGATGCTTTTCTTGAAGATGGATCCCATGAAGCTACTATCGCAGTTGTCCGTGCATTGCTGGTAGCAGTTCCACATACAACAGAGAAACTTAGAGATTATATCCTCGCCTACCTTGGGAAAATTAATTTAGCTTATTTAGTCAACAGTTGAAGCTTATTTTACTTTGTTAGCCACTTTTCTATACTCTTATGGAACAGTGTTCCATTTTGAGTTACCTACTAGCTTGCATGTTTTATCATTTGTTTCCATAACGTTAGATACATCTTGTTTCCAAGATTTTTCAGTTTTCAGCCTTGCCAACTTCTGCAAGTGATGTGATGCGTCGCCGGGAGAGAGCCAATGCTTTCTGTGAAGCTATCCGTGCCCTAGACGCTACAGGTTTGCACTCGTTGTTCCCCCATTAAAGTCCTGTTCCCCCATTAAAGTCCTGTTTTTGCTATGCTTATGGTTCCTATTAATACGTGAAATACCTAGAATGATTTAGGTGACAATTAGGCGCATATTTCAAAAGCTCCAATCCTTGGTTGAGTTTTTCTTTATCATCTTGGGTTGAGAAATAATTTCTGGACACAGATTTGCTTGGCATAGAAGAAAATAGTAGTAGTAGTAGTAATAATGACAGCTTGGGAACTATGCAAATGACGTGTCTGGTTTAGGCGTAGAGTATCTATTAACTTTTTTCAGAAAAAAATAGTATGTTTTCTGTGCACTCTGTACAATTACAGTTTTGTAAAATAGCCTATTACCTTTTTTCTTGGGTGCCCCAAGTACTTAAATTTGTGTGTACTGCACAGATCTTCCTGCAAATAGTTCGAGGGAGTTTCTCTTACCTGCCATACAGAACCTGTTAAAAGATCAGGATGCATTGGATCCAGCACACAAGGAAGCCCTTGAAATAATTTTGAAGGAAAGGTCTGGCGGGACATATGAGGCCTTCAGTAAGGTGATGGGCGCCCATCTAGGGATAGCGTCGTCCGTAACCAGTTTCTTTGGAGAAGGTGGGCTACTGGGCAAAAAAGAATCTCTAGACACTCCCCCCCCACCGGAACCTGACTCTCCAAAGCCCGCGGCACCTTCACCAGCAGAAGATACGAGATTCAGGCGCATCATGAGGGGTAATTTCACTGATATGCTTAGGGCTAAAGGAAAGGGCCCAGATGAAGCACAACAGAACCAATAAATTTGAGTTAACTTTTCACTACGGACGGCATAAGGAAGGGTTCCTAATGCTGCCTGCCTTCTTCTATTGAGGTGTTCTGATGTTGTTCCGTGCTGTCCGTTATGACACTCTCAAGACTTTTTGTTGTTGAAATCTTTGCTGTAAAAGGTCATGATTGAAGATTTTGATGATTAGGAACCCATGTTCAAATTAAGGCAAAGCTTTTTTAGTTTCTACGCTTTTTGCCTACGCTGGTGTTTCAAACCTGAGTTCAATTTTTTATTGGTTTATTACCGTAAGATAATTATAAGCTACATAATTCATTGGCAAATCAATTCAATATTTGATATATGCTAATGTTAATGGGGGAAATTTAAGTGTCAACATTTCAATGAATAAGAGATTTTTTGATTAAGTGTTACCATCTCATTAAGTAAGAGATTTATAGGTTAAAGATGATATAAGGATTAAGAATTTATTCTATATGTTAGGTTTAAAGATATTTTTGGACCCACAGTTTCATTTTCTTCTGAGACCTTATACTTGTTTGGACTTTGATCCTAAAAACCATGTTGTTTTTACTGTAAATTAATACAGTACGAATGTCTGAGTATATGATCCACATTAAAACAAAAATGAAACGAGGATCCAAATTAAATACTGTGGGTCCCGCCAAACTGCCGAAAGATGAACACCACCAAGGCGCAAAGTCCACCACTAGTCCATTATACACAGTTACACACACCTACTACTCCCACTAGTTGGCCACGTACTACTCTCCACAACCGTTTTTCTTCTATAAATTACTACAAGGCAGATCTGGTTCTAGACGGCGGTGGTAATTAAGAAACTGATTCAGTACAATTTCACAAATTTCACAAATTATTTTTAAGATTAATTAAGTGATGGTGAAGAAGGTGTCCTGCAGCTTTGCTCTCTTGGTGGGCGTGGTGGCGGCGGTTGTGCTGGTTGGTGAAGTAGTGCAGCTTTCAAGTGCGGTGACATGTAACGTCTTGCAGCTGAGCCCTTGCCTGGTGGCATTTCAGTCGACGGCGCAGCCAAGTAAGGATTGCTGCAATAGCTTGACGGAACAGAGGCCATGTCTCTGCGGCTACGCCAAGAATCCGGCATTCAGCCCCTACCTCTCCTCTCCAGCCGCCGGAAAGATATCCTCTGCTTGCAAAGTTCCCTTTCCCAAGTGCTAGTTAGCTAGTAAGCCACCGCTTCCAAGTTCCGCCACGTGCCCCCTCCCCAAAACACGTGTGTGTCCTGTTGCTCTCGCTCATCCTTAAATCAAGTATCACAAGTATTACAAAGTATTGCAAAATAATAATAAAACCAATAAAAATATATTGAGGGGTACTTAATTGTTTCTTCTTTTTTTCATGTTATGTGCAGTCCATAAATCAAGTTGTATACCGGTGAATGTATCGGCTCAATTAAAATATCAGTTTTGATTAATATCTCCAATCAAGTTGATATGTTACTAAATTAATAACTCTCATAAAACACATCACTCCACTTTGCTCATCTCATCAATCACGTTCTCGTTTTGACTCACTTAATAAAATAATTACCCACAAATTTAATTATTCGTTCTCTCTTCGTCGGACATATCCGACGAATCCTAAACGGTGCGTTTGAAATACAGGTTCCAAGCCAATTATTTGTATCCCCAAATTGTAATTTAATTTAATTTAACATTAAAAAAAATATTTTATAAATAATTATATACAAAATGACTAAATTAAGTTAATTTTTTTTAAATAAGGTAGTTTTAGTTTTAAAAAATTACCAATAACACTAAAATTTATAATTTTACGATAATCCTCATTCAGTACACTAGAAAAAATCGGTTCAAATTTTACTTTATTATTTTTATACATTTAAAATAGATTTTAATTTACTCGATGCAAATTTCGTATGTACTATTTAAACTTAACATTCTTGAAAACTTCAGTTAGAACACGACGAAAAAAAAATTATATCCTAATCAATAACTCTTAAATAATATCTTTCAATAACTAACATAAATTAGTTGATAACCCTGTTTGTTACTTAGGCGAGTATAATCTTTTACGCTCCAGCGTTGGAAAGCCTAGAAATGCCTCTCTTTTTTTGGCTCAAATGTTTGATTAATTATGTTTATTTAGTCTTTCTCTTAAATTAGATAAGTGACACCTCAACTAATTAGAATCCAATGACTAATAAAACACTACCCCCACCCTCTACAAACGTGTTCTTCAATATTTTTTCCAACTATTTATTCTATATTATTTTAACCACTTCAAAATATATAGTTAATAACCTTTAAAAATCATTTTTCATCTTGTCAATTTCGTGTGAAAAATGTAAAAATATCATTTTTTAGTTAATCAATTACATCATTAACACGAAAAAAATACACATGTATTTCAAAAATACATTATCAATTTACTAAAAAAAAAATCTAATTTCACCCACACAAAAAAAAACATTGATAATATTTTTAATCGAACTAGAGAAATAAAGAAATACTAATATAGTTCTTAAAAAACAATCCTTTCAAAAAATACATAATGTTTTTTATTTATTAAAAAATTGAATTATGAGGTGGTTATATATCTACCATTGGATTCTTTCTAATTGAGTGTCACTCATCTAATGGAACACTTGAGGGAACTTGAAGAAACTAAAACTTGAGGGGTCCACCCGTAAAGAAATGAGTATAAAATGTAATAATACGAATATAGATTTTAGATTTATTATTGTAATCGTTATTTCAATAATGTAATCATTATTGGGATGTCATATTTAGCCTCCAAATTCTATGAATTCGTATGACTTAATTAACTCGCCCTAAATTTTGAATTAAATTTTATTTTTAAGTAGGGCATCTTATTTTAATGATGACGTGGAAGATAAAAAAACATGACAAACTTTGGTAGGTTAAAGTGGCATTTAACCCGTTGGAAGCCGCCATCAACATGATCCCACTTCAGCACTTAATAGCATTAATAACTCTTTAGTTGTTTGTTGCCGCCCGTTACATCAAATTGACTTTCCATAATCCGATGAAGCATAGAACAATGCAATTCCTTTATTTAGTGAGCTCATCTTTCTTGAGCAACCTCATCTAGTTGTTGATTTGAGATTCTTTTAGTTTATTTTAGTTCTTGAGTTGAAGTTTTTACAATTCGATTTTTAATAAATTTATTATTATTTAAGTCGTTCAAAATGGTTTAACATAATAGAGGTTTAAATTAGTCAGCCTAACGAGGTTGGAAACTAAATAATTTATATTAAAAAAAGCTAACAAAATTAGAGATTTTATGTCGATATAAATCTATTTTTTGATAGTGTGGTTAAATCCCCCTAAGGTAAATCCCATCAGCGTTATAAATGGGCCGAGTTATGTTATGCTCAAACTCGACTCATCAATTTTTAGAAGAGCCAAATTTTCAACGAGTTGAACTAGGTGTTACTCATGTTAGATTTTTAGCTTAATTTGAATTTGACATGTTTATTTAATAAATGAGCAGCTAAATAAGTTGGCAATTAAGTGTGTGAAATATGTGGAGAGAGATCGGATAGGATAATTAATTAAGTTGGTTGTGAGTTGTAAGTTGTAACCCAAGTTTTGTTTTGAAGTCAACTAAGGACGCACAAATAGTCCAACTCTTCTTTATTAGTCAACAGTCACTTTCCCTCTTCAAAACGACAAATGCCCACCCCATAATTTATTTTCTTCTTAATTAGTCTTAAATTCGCGGAATCAAATTAACAAAACTGACCAATGAGTTCCTCTACCCATTCTTCCTTCTTCCTTGTACTGTTGTTCCTCATTCTCCTTCAGATCCCTTCATCCCTGGCCAATTTGTACAATGACTGCAGCAGCAAACAATTCCAGTGTGGCCAAATCTCTGCAGGTTTCCCTTTCTGGGGACAAGGCCGTCCCCGCGGCTGTGGCATCCCTGAATTGGAGCTCCGCTGTGAAGGGAATGGAGTGGTGAAAATAGTACTCAACCGAGTAGAATACATCGTTTTGGGCATCAACGATGAACTTGTCACGATTGCGAGAAAGGATGTCTTGGAACAGGGTATCCCCTGCCCACCACAGCCTCTCAACTCAACTTTTGACCCAAACATTTTCGAGTATGCCCCTGGGTACACCAACATGACCTTCATCTACGGTTGCGTGGTCGAATCGGAGGCAGGAGGAGGAGGTGTTCCCTTTGCACGTCTGCCCTTCACTTGTCAGATAAATGGGGCAGTTTCACCAACTGGTTACGCGGTACTAGGGGATGTCGGGCCTGGCACATGTTACCGGAGTATTTTCTTGCCAGTTTCAGGAACAGGGCTGGAATCATTAATTGTGAATTTGGATGCTTTTGAAAGTACTCTGAAACGAGGATTTCAGATGAAATGGAAGGTTGATAGCGGTGCTTGTGGTATGTGCACAGAGTCTAAAGGAGCTTGTGGCTATGATCTCATTTATAATCAGACAACCTGCTACTGCCCAAATCAATCCGGTGGTGGATCAAATTCAAAGACATGTTCTTCTTCTTCCTCACCATCCCAAACACCAACATCTATTCCAGTTCCAGGTATATTAAGTTATTCACGTTGCTTGCACTACATAACTTCAATCAGTTAATTCTTCATAATTATTTCAACCTTCTTTGCCCTTAAACTTTCGATCCGACTCCTGTCGATTTCAATTTCATAGAAAATTCAGAGGTAATTTAGGTTAATGTTCGGGTATTGGATCGTTATCTTCTATAAATTCATGATACGTTGGATTTTAGTCACGTGGATTTTTCAAAAGAAGAAATCTGAAACTTAAAGAATAAAAATTTAAAAATGGACCAAATTAAAAAAAAAACCAGGAACTTAACGATTTTTTTTATATATAACAAAAAAATTAATGAAAGAAAAAAATAAAAAATATACCAATTTTTTTTAAATAATGGAACTTAAAGAAAGGGGTAAATTCTTAAAAAACTTAAAAAATTTAAAATGAACCAAAATTAATAGTAAAAATCTGTTTGTTTTTTTAAATCCACGAGTATCATGAGTAACAGAAAATAATAGTATTTATCAGAGTTTGACAGTCAAATACGTAATGTCATTTTTCGTTAATAAATTGAGTAGCGAAGAAATACTGGGTGTATATTTAGGCAGAGTAGAAGAATATTGGATGATCTTAGTCTATTTTGGAATAGTATAGGCCCATACTATTCCAAAAAACCACTAATTGTCTAGTTTTACTATATTTGGTAATATGTTTTTATTTATGAGTATTGCTAAAAACATTTTCTATATGATTTGTCCAAAATAAAAAAAATTAGAATTTTAAAAATAAATAACTACTCATATTCATTAAAAAAAATAGAGAATATTAAAGAACAAATATTTAGAGTGCTCGTTTGGTTAATTAATAAAATTTGTTAGCTTCTTCTAGGCGGGTAGAGAATATGACCAAAAACCTTTTATTTAATGTGAATAAGAGAAAGATTAGGTATATACATAATATATTTATGGTGAGTGGCTCTTTAGTCCACATCTAACCAAATTAACAATACTGTGTATTTTTTTCGTGTAAATATAGTAATGAATAATGATACATCCGAAGATTTGAGAGGCTAATCACATGCGTTTTAGTCACATTGAAGACCAATTCAATTCAAAACTCCCACAAATCAAATTTACAAGTAAATTAGTCAAAAGTATACTTTTAAAATTTTCAATATTCTCTGTATTTTATTCGGTTCTTTCGAATAAAAAAGATATAGTTATGTTTAAGTATTGTCAGATTTTAAGAGAAAAATCGAAGTTTGTTGTTTTGTACCATTATTTGCGAGAGAGAGATGCATAAAACTGGCAATTCTATGGTAGCCAACAGTCAACATCAAGATTTGAAAACGAGGATTATGGTTTAGATATCTTGAGGAAACCAAAAGTAATTAATTCTGGTAGGGATTAGATCAAAAGTTATGCAATACAGAAGAAATTACCGTCCGGTCAGAAGAATTACCGGTAGTATATTTGACCATTTAAGGCTGGCTATTCAAGCCTTCAAGGTTTGTAGCCTACTTTTCTTTTTCTTTTTCTTTTTTTCTGCCTAAGAAGCAATTTTGTCAAAGCTTAGTTTCCTGCAAGCAACGCAAGCTTAGGAATCACACAATTTGCAGGAATGCCATTCTTACCATTTCTAACAGAAGCTTCTGTTTGAAAGTGTCATTCCCCAATTTGGTCAAAATGCCACCATTTTCATTGCACTTGTTAATTCCAAATAACAAATATCTTAAACAAAAGACACAACCAATTCTACATCTTGTCCATATTCTTCATTTACCCAAAACAGTTCCATTCTCTTGCGCCTGCTTGGTTTTCTCCCAAAAAAATGCATCCCCGTTATCATCTCCCTTTGTTTGTTCTGTTCATCACCGTTACTATAGCCTCTGTCTCTGCGGCTGATGACGAGCGATACCTTAACTGCAGTGCACCATTTCGCTGCGGAGACACGCAAGATGTCGGTTATCCATTCTGGGGACTAGGCAGGGCTGCTTACTGCGGCCACCCGGGATTCGAGCTCACCAATTGCAGCACCCCAAACCCTGCAGAGATCAAAATCAAGGACTTGAGGTACCAAGTGCTGGGTATGAACAAAACTCCCCGAACAATCACCGTCTTGAGAACCGATTACTCGCAAAATCTGTGTCCTGACCTCCTTCACAACACTAGTCTGGATGCTAATTTCACTTACACGCCTGACACCCAAAACATAACGCTTCACTATGATTGTACAACACCTGCGCCTTCAGCGTTTTTCGGTCTCCAGTTTAACTGCAGTTTAAACGATAGTGCTACTCCTATCTTAAATTTCTTCACAACTGCCATAGTTGCTCAGATTCCTGCTCTGGTTAACAGTTTAGGATCCTGCAAGTACAAGGTCGACGTTTCAGCTAATTCGGAAATTCAGACGCTAACCCAGAATCCAAGTCCGTCGAATTTGTTGACTGCACTCGGTAAAGGTTTTGGATTGCAGTGGGATGAAAATATGGATAGACAGTGCAGCGAATGCGAATCGACTGGGGGGCAGTGCGGGTATAACGGGACAACATCTGAGTTCAGTTGTTTTTGCAAGGATGGGGCTTATGATTTGACCTGCGGAAGAAATGCAGCGTCTCCTGCACCAGAATCAACTCCAAACTCCAAAAGTACGCCTCTCCCTCTCCCTTCCCCATCATTTAAATTTCGTTTTAAATAAAAGAACATGATATTTGGGAATTGATCACCATATTAGAGTACTTTTAGCAACTCTCCAGGACTAGCAGAACAAGGTAGGTAGATAGCTAGGAAGTTCCATTTCGAAAAACATTGAACAATTGTTCTGATTTAGGGAGTTCTTCAGTAGGATACGATCCATTCCATTCCATGTTGTTGTTTCATCCGATCACCATAATTAGAATTACTGAACTCCCTTCTCACTAATTTTTTATTAGAGCCACTTAATCCAGCTAGCTATACAATTGGGATTATTCAAATACATCTACATGATGAGGAAGGTCGATGTAGTTTCCTTGAATTCTAAGCATTTGACCTATTCAATTCCAAATTACAAGTTACAAGTTACAAGAGATTTTGGATTAAATTGCAAATGAATTAGTTTTTGGTAAACTTGAGGCTATGCCTTGCAATTTTTTAATCCTAAATCTCTTTGCTTTATAACTTGGCTAACGTCTTATTTATTAAACTTTCTCTGACCTCTCACCATTGATTCATCGATAACAGCTAATGAATATATAATTCATTAGTTGTTTAACGGGTAGTAAAAGTACCTTTAGATATTTTTATTAAGTTCAAATCTCACTCTCTGTTTATAAAAAAAAAAAAAAAAAAAAACTCTTGCACGGTATATAATAAACTAATTAAGAAAACCTGATACAAAGTCAGGGTGAATTAGTCATTAAGGGGGGGAAAATTGTCCCACCGGAAATTTCAACCTTGCGGCAACCATTTCAAACAACTTTCAATTTTAAAAACGAAAAATAGGTATTAAAAACAGACCGTTTTTATTCTTCTAATTTCTACCCCTTTCTCTTTCTCTCGAGTGATAGATTAATTTGTTCGAATATGTTTAAATTTTTAAAAAGTGACTTTTTTATTATAATTTTTTTTATTTTCTAAATTTAAACACTAAATTTTAAATTAAAAACGGACAATTTTTTTAACATTCAACCGTAAATAATATTGATATAGCTACCTTTATTTTTCTATTTATAGAAGAAGAACATGAAAAGAAATTTTATTATGATTCAAAGTTTCAAATGTTTATTAATTAACAAAAGAAAAAAGCAAAGCCGCCATCTACCCCAGCTAACTCTGCAAGGATATATTATTATATGATGCATGAAAACATGAAATTTAAACAACAAAAAAACACATGATCACCAAAGGCAGGCAGCCAGCCAAGAAAGAAAGAAAGAAAGAGCACAGAAAAAGGAGAAAAAAAGGGAGAGTCCAAGTCAGCCAAAGGCAGCCGCTGAAGTCAAATGTAAGGTCCAACCACCCACCTCCTCCTCACCACCCACCGGACACCCCTACCACTCTTGTATTACGTGCCAGTACCACCTCTTCCCTTCCACTTCACTTCTCCTCCAACTCCAACAATGAATCCACTTGCCACTCTCCTCCTCCTTCTCTTCCTCCTCCTCCACTCCTCCGCCGCCGACCCTCTCACCGGCTGCAACCTCTCCTTCTCATGCGGTTCCCTCAGCAACCTTTCCTACCCTTTCACCGGCGCCGCCCGCCCTTCCCACTGCGGCCCCCCTCCCTTCCACCTCACCTGCGAAGAAGACGATATCCCTCTCCTCACCGCCCCTAATTCCCTCACTTACCGTGTCCTCCACCACGACCCGCCCACCCAAACTATGCGCCTCGCAAGATCAGACCTTTTCGACACCATGTGCACCCAACGTTTCGTCAACACATCTTTCGACCCCTCTTTCCTCTCCGTCGTCCCCGCCCAGGAAACCCTCTCTCTGTTCTACGGATGCAACGAGTCCACCATTTTATCCAGGGCGGAGACCTTCTTCACTTGCGCCACCAACGGGGCGCCTTCTAATAACGATTCCTTCTTTCTGTTTGGTTCCGTTCCTAGTATTACCACCTCCTTCGACATTCATTGCCGTACAAGTGTCAATGTCCCAATTCTCATCACATGGTCACATCAGGTTGGGGCCAAAAGGTCTCTGCTTGAGGTTTTGAGATACGGGTTTAATGTTAGTTACAGCAATCCTTATGCTCCAAACTGTGATGTGTGTGCTAAGTCTGGTGGCCAATGTGGGTTTGATGCAGAGTTAGGCAAACCCACTTGTATCTGTGGTGATCGACTTTGCCCCGGTAAGAACTAATCATCATAACTGATTACCTATTTGGTTTTTTCCACAGCCGTATTAACCAAGAAGTATACTTGTTACTTGTTAGTGGGGAATAGAACCGGGTAGATGCAGGGGAGTGTGTGTTAACTTACCAAGTTTTGTTCATGTCTGAATGAGTTTTAGGTAAGAACTAATAAGAATTGACTATCAAAATGGTTTTTTCTTACAATATTAGCCGTAGCTTCATGGGTTTGCAAAGGATTATATACTATATAGTATAATGTCCTACTCAATAGCTTCGGAATGAAACAGGGTAGATGCAGGGGTGTGTGTGTGTGTGTGTTGATTCTTACTAAATCTTGTTCATGTGTGAATGAGTTTTAGGTAAATGTTCGCTTTAGTACTTGCTTCTTCACTCAGATGATATTTTGCGGACGAGAAATTCAAACAATTCATTTCAACTCTTCTTTATAAACATTGTGAAATTTAAAACTCTTTTATCAGATGATCTTTATAAATAGGGGATAATATTTCTCTTTTTTGTGGTATAAATTCTGGGTCACAACTTTACATTCCAAGAAATCCAATAACTTCGTTCTTAGTGTGTGTTGGCAGAGCATCTCTGCATGTGTAGTTGAACTTGGAGACTCCTTCGTGTGGTGTCTTACATATATTTCTCCAACCATCATTGTTACTCAATGCAAATATGTTTTCCTCTCGTTTTTTTCTGTTACTGATTATTCATGTTTCAACTAATGATTCTTGATTCTCATGAATTTTTCTTTTTTCCAGAAAGCAACTCTAAAACAACGCTTGGAATAGGTAATATTCAAATTTGCTGCAAAACACATTTGAACATTTCTAGTAAGGTCAGAGATACAGAAAATAAAACTTGAGTAATATTTTATCTTCATATATACATCTCCAGGGCTTGGGATAGCAGGGTTGGCTGTTATAGGTGGTCTTGTGGGTGGCTGCTTTGTCATCATAAAGCGGAAAAGAAAAAGTCTCCAAGCACAAAGCAAAGGGTTTCAAGCACCCCCTTCCAGCAAAGGTCTTCTTACTGCTTCAACTGGCTTCTCTTCGACCACCCCTTCGTATCCATCCTCAAGGACAACAGACCTCGAGAAAGGAAGTGCTTACTTTGGAGTTACCATGTTCACCTACATAGAACTTGAAGAAGCAACCAACAACTTCGATTCTGCTAATCAGCTTGGTGATGGAGGCTTTGGCATCGTTTACTATGGTTAGAACTTCGAAACAAGATGATTCCACATTTGAATATTAGCTGATAACATATGCAACTCAACATTCATTCTTATGTTGTCTCCTGTTCTCAATTGGTGGCTCACTTGTTTGATTTAACAGGTTTACTCAAAGATGGGCGAAATGTTGCCGTGAAACGCCTGTATGAGAACAACGTGAAGCGTGCTGAGCAGTTCATGAATGAAATTGAGATCCTAACACGCTTGCGGCATAAGAACCTGGTGACACTCTATGGATGCACCTCTAGACGTAGCCAAGAACTTCTACTCGTCTATGAATACATTGCTAATGGAACTGTGGCCGATCATGTTCATGGGAAACATTCGAATTCTGGCTTGCTAACTTGGCCTGTTCGGTTGAGCATTGCCATAGAAACAGCTGATGCATTAGCATTCCTCCACGCTTCAGATGTTATTCACCGTGATGTCAAAACCAACAACATTCTCCTAGGCACCAATTTCCAAGTAAAAGTGGCGGATTTTGGTTTGTCGCGATTGTTCCCTAATGATGTCACTCATGTGTCTACCGCTCCACAAGGGACACCAGGCTATGTCGATCCTGAGTATTATCAGTGCTACCAACTGACCGACAAGAGCGATGTTTACAGTTTTGGTGTGGTCTTGGTCGAGCTGATATCATCGCTACAAGCTGTGGACACCAATAGGCACCGGCATGATATTAATCTGTCGAACATGGCAGTGAACAAAATCCAAAACCATGAATTACAAGAGTTGGTGGATCCAAGTCTCGGGTTCGACAGCGACTATGCAGTGAAAACAATGGTAACATCTGTGGCAGGAGTGGCATTCCGTTGCCTGCAACAAGAGAGGGAGATGCGGCCTAAGATGGAAGAAGTTTTGAAGGATCTTAGAAGAATTGAGAGTGAATACTATGGAGCAGGAAAAGCAGAGGTAGTGGATATTAGGGAAGATGCTGGGCTATTGAAGAATGTTCCTCCCCCACTTTCATTCTCGCCTGACTCCATCACTGACAAATGGGCTACAGGTTCTCCTAAAACAACACCCAGTTCCTATTAGCTGCTGCTGAGAATGAGAGATTTCTTCTCATCTCTTGTTGGCTCAAAATCATAGATGGTAAAGGTTTAAATTTTGTAAGAATTGAAATACCCAGGTGTCTGTGACCAGATTTAGACTTCACTATATTCTTTTTGCTTTGTGTATGTTTTGTTGGGCATCATACCCTTTTCTACCTTTGGATATTACTGCAGACTGCAATGTACATAAAGTGGACAGATATCTTATACCTATACTTTTCTGTTCATAAGAGTATGTTCATATGTGCAGATACTTGCTTCTTTCTCGATCTATTCGGACACTCGGATCGAATTTTTTTAGTTGTCCAGTTTGATCATTTTTTCTTTTCTTTTTAGATAGTCCATTTTTCATTTCCAATACTCTTAGTTGATATTTTTTAATTATGTTTTTTCTTTTATGTTTCTCATAAGTTACAAAGATTAACTCAATTAATATAAATCATATTAATTTTGAATTAGTCATTTAAGGTAAAGTAATTAATATGGTAAAAATAGATAATTAGTGAAATCAATAATTATCTTAGTCTATATAATTATGATTAAATGAACAACTATATGGATACGATTTTTTCAACATAGACGAGACCTATGTATCAAACCTATGTTGATACGATAGTATAAGTAGTATATTTTTAGGCAATCTCAATAGGGACAAACTCTAATTTATTTAAATTATTTTATTAATAAAGTTGTATTAATTGATGTGTCAAAATATAATTGAAGTTTATTCATTTCTATTTAGGTTATATTTTATTTTTATTTAAATAAATAATTATCGAATAATAAATGTAATTTTTAGTATAAAAAATAATAAAAATATTACTAATAATAAAAATTCTGAATCTGGAATAAAAACCCTACCATAGCCATGTTGATGATTTGTTACAGACAAAATAAATAAATAAATAAATAATATTATTCATCTTAGATTAGACAAGCCATTGTTATTTTCATATAATACAAACACATGAATGTCTAATCTCTCACTCTAAAGTCTAAACTCCTCCTTAAACCCAAACAACCAACCAAACAAACAAACAAAAACAGCAGCAATTCCAATTATTTTCTACCTTTTCATCTTCTTCTTGGACTAAATGGCCTAAAAACCTTCCCAAATTCCTCCACGTGTTAACCGTAACCCTTCCTCCATCATATCCCCAAATCGCTCCATCGATCAATCCTCACCGCCTAATGATAAGATTAGCTCTCCCTTTCAGATCTCACAATCTCCACCACTTTTGATCACTGTCCATCAAATTAATTTCCCCCAATCATGGCTACTCTTCAAAAATTCAAGCTTCTAGCTTCCCAATGCACAATTTCCGCAAGTCCCACCCAAAGCCCGACCGCTAGCCCGGTCTTCCACCTCCGCCGCCGCCACCATCACCATCCCCGACGCCGCCGCAGGACCCTCCGGATGCTCCTCTCCCGCACCGCCGAAAACATCCCCGACCCACTTGAGGATCCGCCCGAGAACCGGGTCAGGAGGAAATTAAAGGATTTGTTTGTGTCGTCGCCATCGCCGCCACTCGATAATGAGAGGAATTCTCCGGATGGTGGCGGTGGAGGAGGAGCTCATGCCGTCAGCGATGGGGTTGGGATGCTACCGGCTAATGGAAGCGTCAGTAGCGGGAACGGATTGGGGGGTAGGCGTGGCGGCGCGCTGAGACCGGTTTCTGCTACGTTTAGGTATAGATTGCTGAGGAGAGCTTGGAGGCCGGTGCTGATTACAATACCTGAGTAGAAAGTGCTTTTTCTGTGTGGCAATACTTTTACTGTATGGAATATAAAATCTTTTGTTTTTTCCTTTTTTTTTTGGTTAATTATAAGTTAATATGTTTTCTGATGAGATGATGACTTAAATTAATGATGTTATACTATAAATCTATATCCAATATGCTTAAAAAACTATCGAATTGAATTTATCCATCAAATTTTTAAAATTTATATTTATATTCGAATTCTAACGGTTTTAGAGTATTTATTGGATCTAACGGATATATCCATTTAGTTTTAAAATATAAAAAATAAAAAATAAATATTTTTTATTTAAAAGATTTTCTTTATATTTTACTATACTTAATTTAATACTGATAAAATAAATCCTAAAATAGTCGACGGTAAAATATATAGTTGAATTGAATCTAAAATTGCTGATAAAAAATTCCTAAATTCTAAAATCTAACAACTTTTCCGGAAAAAAATATGATAAAAAAGAGATTTAAAAAAATTTAAGATTTATAGTGAAGTTTGATTATGCAATGTTTGTATCTTACTCTTTAACTCTCAAAAGTAATAAACTAAGTTGGGGAAAAATAAAATAATAATAATAATAATTATACATCTTATTGGATTTTTATCGGATCAAAATGAGATAGATTTATAATTGATTTGTTAAGAAAACAGATAAATGAGTTCGGATTGTAATCTGATTAACAGAATACAACAGTTAAATCTATATACGTTTAATTTGGATGCACTTCAGATCAGATTCGAGTTAAAATCTGATCCATTGATAGTCCTATATACTATTATAGGCTATAGCGTTCCCATATGAATTAATTCTGAAACAATTCCACAATTTTTCAACGATTATCAAACTCTTGACTCAAATATTTATCACCTTGATCTAATCGGAGTGTCTTAATTATTTTGTTAAGTTCATTTTCACTTTACTTTCGAAAAATCTAAACTTTCATAATGGTATTGGTATTGGTCTACATACATTTGTTGGTCAGTATATAAGGTCTAATAAGTCACTAGTCTATCTCACTTGTATTATTGAAAGAATCTTTTGTTATTTAAAAAAAAACAAAACAAAAGATTCCCATATGTCATATAAATCTAAATAAAAATTAATTTAAAATTCTATCTTTATGGAGTTTTGATGTGTGTTTCTTGTATATACGGTTAAGACAACAATATTATACGTAGGATAGGTTTAAATTTTTGGATTTTAAATTTCTTGATAGATATGTTATAAATAAAAAATACACTGAGATTTCCCAACGTTTTATAAGGTTCAATTGCTTCCTTAACGTATTCTTAGGTTCAATAAAATTTCTAACGTTTATATATGTTCTCAAATTGGGTCATTACGTTTATATACTGTTCTTTTTCTTCCCGTCTCTTCTCCCCGTCCTCCACAACACTTTATTATTGCATCCGATTAAGTGTTGACTATTTCATATTTGAACCGGGTAAGACTCGATTAAACTATCTCACAAATTTTAATAAATTTTTGAAATTCCAAACAAAAGCAAAATTAATTTTCCAGATCTAGATTTTTTTAACTGTAGAAACAAAGTAAAAGTGGAAAGTCGGCGTAGGCAACTGAAAAGTATGTCAATCAGGTACTACACACGACAGCTGAGGAAAAGTGCAAACAGTCCATCAAAGGTCTTGAACGTTTTCCTTTGCCTTTTCTTTTTTCTTCTCTTTAAAGAAGAAGAGAGAGTTTTCCTCGCCAACTTTGACACGACTCTTCCGCTCCCCCCTCATCTCCACGCGCCACTCTCTCCACCTTTACGCGCCACCCCCTCCCACTCTCCCCCACTTTTTTACTCCCCTTTTTCCCTTTTCACTTGCTCACTTTTTTGTTTTTGTTTTTCTTACCCCTCCCCAATCCCCCTTTTATAAGATCTGAAAGCAGCAAAAGCTTTATGAATCTGCTGCTTCTGATGATTAGTGAGACATGGGCGGAGTCACCTCGTCAATTGCTGCCAAGTTCGCTTTCTTCCCGCCCAATCCTCCTTCTTACACGGTGGTAGCTGACGAGCACAGCGGCGGTGGGGGCAGGCTCTACATTCCACAGGTTCCGAGGAAGGATGAGGTGGAAGTTCTGAAGCTGCGGACTAGGAAAGGGAACGACATCGTGGCCTTATACATAAAGCATCCAAAAGCATCCTCCACTCTGCTTTACTCCCATGGGAATGCAGCTGATTTGTGGCAGATGTTCGAGCTATTTGTCGAATTAAGTAAACGCCTTCGTATTAATCTCATGGGGTATGCTATACTGTCTATTTTTTCATATTATTAGTTTTAATAATTGGATTTGCTTTACCTTTAGATGCATTTATGGAGTTAGTGGTGGTAGCTTATTAGTTTGCTATGTGATGCTAATTATTCATTCTTAGACTCAACCCTGATCTTTTGATGTTATTAAACTTTTTTAAGGACAAAAAAGTTGATTTTTTTTTCAGTCAAGAATTGTGCTATGTTAGTAGGTTTTTTCTCTCTTAGGTGGGATTTGTTTTGTTTTTGGAGTTATTGCATGGCAACCTATAACTATAAAATCTGATTGTCTAACTGCTGAGTTAGGGGAGTTACTGTGGAGCAGCTGAGTTAGGGGAGTTACTGTGGAGTGAGACTTACCTTAGTAATCTTTTACAAATATTTGTTTCCTGATAGAGGTTGTTCCTTTTTTAGTATGTTATTTTATCTGGCACTGTAATGCTTTATTTGAACCTTAATCTTCTGAGTTTTACTAATATCTACAGCAGTAACCATTCATTGTAACGGGAGTGAACTCGCATCTCATTTGTGCACACTTGTGCTTGTGTGAATGTGTCCTTGCAACTAGGATAAAGGGTATTCTTATATGAAGATGGGTAATGGTCGCCACTTATCAGTACTATGAGAATTAATATGTTAAAATAAGAAAGAATTATCAGTGTGACTGTAGTTCAATGCCTTGTTGTGTGAACATAATATAAACATATGGCTATGTAAATTACCTATACGAGAATACAAGTTATATGCGTAAGTCGGACTTGAACATGGACGCAAATTGGTAACTAGTTCTATAACTAGGTTTGTTTATTGAAGGATGCAATATTATAATGAAAACTTCTTCAAGACTTTTTTCAAGTGAATTACATACTGCACACTGTATAGATTTTCTAATGTAGCGTGCATGACAGTAATTGCTGGGTGCAGACCGTTTTGATGTGCCATTTATACCCATGATCACTGGCTTATTCTCTTTTAAGCTTGTTCTCTTTTAAGCTTGTCTGTAATGAATCATATTCTATGATGTAGTGGTTTTGGATCATCAAACTACAGTTTTTGAATTTTATAGGGAAGTTGATACATTTGTTGACTAATCAATTTAAGAAAATATGAATGGCACATCTGTGTTGTTCTAGATATATTCAGTAAGCTATAGCTGTATATACCATGACTAGAAGTGGTGGTTTCAGCCCTATAACTAGATTAATGGGTCATGCAAAAAGTAAATAAATCACTGCAAATTGGATTTCTGGCTTTTTAAAGTCAGAGGTGCAGATCACAAATTCTTGAGCAAAGGTTCTACAAGGAACTTAGAATCAAGAACTTAGTGTTCTCCATTTATAGGAAATTGTTTTTTTTTTCTATTTACCATTCTAAAATTTCTAGGATTTAATAATTAGTTCTTTATTTTTTCTTATCATTCTTTCGATTCAATACAAGTATGGAGTTACTTACGTTTTGGGAGCACTTTACCCCTTAGTGGGCCAAACCTGGTGTGGACATTCTTAAGGCTTTGGAGTGAGGGGCCATTGACCTTTCACTAATGTTGTTTACTGATGTTGATGCCTTTTGAACACATGAAATGATAGAAGAAACCAAAATATACATACAAATGGAAAGGAACAAAAATCATAAGTTTTAAATGTCAGTGAGCGAGTGAGACTTCTCTGTTATTATTTGGATTTGGTTGTGTTATCTTGTTATATATTTTAGGTCTATCATGGTTGTTTTCATTGTTCTGGGAGTGACGGCTCCATTATCTTGCTTTCTTTGTAACTCCATATAATTTAAATTTAGCATAAGGGAAAAGAAAGTTTCAACTTATTGAAGAGAAGGTTATCCGATCTCCATGATAGAATTCCTTTTTGGTGCTTAAGAAAAAAAATTAGTTGGATGAGTCTAGTCTCTGTTCTGGCTATTATACACATGCAGGGTCTGGGAGTAGCTTTGTGTCCCATTAATTAAACGTGTGGGTCTAGACCCGGCCTGAACTTTATGGGTCTAAATAGACCCAACCCGGAACCCGGCCCCTCTGCCTATCTTGCCACCTCTAATACGCTAAGCATATCAAAACATAATGTGTTGTAAAATAATTGCAATGTAGATAAGTTTGTGTTTGTTACTCGCTGCTTAACCGACAAATTATATTGGAGTATACTTTGGGTTACTAATTTTTTTGCATTGTTTTTTGCCTGTGTAAGCAATATAAAATTTGCTGTCATTAGATCTTAAGCTTTATTTTTTCGTTCTTATTTTTCCCAGGTACGATTATTCTGGCTATGGGCAGTCAAGTGGAAAGGTTGGTTAGCATATTTTCCCATTATGGTTTCTGATAAAGGATAGATGGTATTAGCTTTAGCTTTTTTCACAATGCGTTTCTGGAATATACTATATTTTTTCTTTTACGATATTGTTCCGGTGTCCGCTTGGAGGTCATGATGATAATGCTTTTGCAGAGTTCATTTATTTTTTTACATCTTCCTCTTTATACAATCTATGCACTTTTTTAGACCTATAGAGATTAGATCCAGTCAATCTAAGTACCCAAAGCATTTTGTTTCTGTTTTCAAACTTCAGATTTTTCAAGTTCCTAGTTTTCAGTTCATAGTTCCCAGTTCTAAAATGCTTTTGATGCACCTCATTTATTTCTTGTTGACTTATTTCACGCCTTCAAGAATGACTCGCAACCCAGTGTCAACTTCTAAAAAACGAAAGCAAGAAAAAAAATGCACATCATATTAATGCTATTGTTGTTTCTTAAAAGAAATTTCTTTGTGGACATATGACGCAGGCCATTTCTCAGTTTTGTGGAGTTTTCATGTTGCTTTAGTCTTTGAAACTATGATAAATCACTCAGATATTTAAATGTGTGTAAATTTAAATGTTTTTTCTTGTATAAATTTAAAACACGTATATTCTAACACCTTTTTTTCTCCTGAGAAATTATCTGGCATTATCCCTCATCATCACTTTGCTCTCTTTTTAAACAGCCAACTGAATGTAACACCTATGCGGACATAGATGCTGCGTATAAATGCCTGAAGGAGCGATATGGGGTTAAAGACGATCAATTAATCCTGTATGGTCAGTCAGTTGGAAGTGGACCCACTGTTGATCTTGCGTCGCGCTTACCAAACTTGAGAGGTGTGGTTCTGCACAGCCCAATTTTGTCTGGGATGAGGGTTTTATACCCAGTAAAAAGGACTTACTGGTTTGATATTTACAAGGTTTGTCCTGTGTTGTTCAGTTTTTTTATAGAAAGGCTGTTTATGTTATTATATATGCATGCAAGCCCTGACATACATATCTTTCCAGAACATCGACAAAATTGGTATGGTGAGCTGTCCTGTTCTGATAATTCATGTAAGTATTGTTTCCATTTTTTCCCTGTTTCGATTCTTTATCCTGATTTCTTCATGGAACATGCGGCTAAGATGCCTTTCACATGTATACTTGTGCTAGACTACCATTTTTTAGGTTCTATGTACTGGTGCTATTTAGAACACCCAAACAATTTCCCTTTTTAAAAAAAAATTGTGTTGTAGCTATGGCATGTGTTGCTTTTTGTTTAGGTGGTAACTACTCTAATCCGAATGTATAAATTTGGGTATGTGAACATATTGCTTAAATGCTTCTACATATAGCTAGTCACTATATTCCAAATCTGTAACATAGCGTAACTCCTTAGGTCATGTAATATACCTAACCTACTGAATAACAATGTAATGGAAGCTAGAGATGAACTGATACATTTTTCTTTTCTTTTTTCTGAACTCGAGATGAACTGATACATCATTCTGTTATTAATACTTACTAGAGATGAAGTTACAACTTTGTTCATTCATTTTTAGGGAACTGCTGATGAAGTTGTTGATTGCTCTCATGGGAAACAACTTTGGGAACTCTGCAAGGAGAAGTACGAGCCATTATGGATAAATGGAGGTGGCCATTGCAATCTGGAGCTTTATCCAGAATTCATCAAACATTTGAAGAAGTTTGTGCTGTCCTTAGGAAAACCAAAGGCAGAAACCAATACTTCTAAGAAAACCAGTTTAGAGTCTGAAAATCAGAGCAAAGCGTCTGACGGTGGAGGCTCAGATACCTTTGAATTGGGTGACCTCCCTGAAATCTCAAGGAATAGTTTAGACAGTAGACTTGAGAAGTCGAAGAAGCGAAGTAAACCTGAAAAGTCTCGGATGAGCACGGACCGTGTTGATAGATTTAGAAGAAGAAAAGGCTTGGTATGGTGATTAGTGATTACTAATAGAGGGAGCTTCTCAAATTTGCTATGGTTATTTATTGTTCGCACTTGTACGCGCGTAATGTGCTTTGAGCACAAATTATTAGATTTGTGCGTAATTTTCGAGAAATGTTGTATTTGTATCTGTGGTTTGAATAAGTGTAGCTAAGTGAAATCATGCATCTAGGCAGATTTGTAAAGTACCTGGCATCTCCAAATTGATGTAATTTTAACCATCAAGAACCTCTGCTGCTTTAGTTTTACTTTAACTTGAGATATCTTATGATTTTCTCCAAGTGTTGATGATTCATGCAAGAAAAGCACTTTGGCAGAGCTGCTTGCTATAAGAAAAGCACTTTGGCAAGGTTCGAAGGTGATTATTGAGTCCGATTCTAAAGTAGCAGTCACTTGGCTTAATAAAGATGACTCCTGCCATGGCGTTTTCGAGCAAGTTTTGGAGGATAAATGAAAGTTGCCGAAACCGTCAAAATAAAATAAATACAATCTACCAATGCATATGTAGTTTTATAACGGGAAAACGCCACCAAAGGTACCTGTACGTTGGCTTTGAACTTTATTTGGCACCTCAACCTTTTTTCGTCTTTAAATGGTACTCGTACGTTAGTGTTTGATCACATTTGGTACCTGCGGCCGTTTCCGTCGACAATTTGCCGTTATCTAGCCTACGTGGCATGATACGTCATCAAATATGATGACATGGCATGCCACGTCAGCATTAGTTAATTTTTCTTTTTTTTCTTTTCCTTTTCTTTTTTTTTTCTTTTTTTTTTTTTTTTTCTTTCCTTTTCTTTTCTTTCTTTTTCTTTTCCTCTTTTCATACTACTTTTCCTCATTTTCTTGCTTCATTCTTTTTTCATTTTAGGGCTGCAGCACGCAGCCCTCTTCTCTTCTTCCTTGTTTCTTTTCTTTTTCTATTTAGAGCTGCATCAACGCAGCCCTCTTCTCCCTTCTCCTTCTTCGTTTTCTTCTTTCTTTTTTTTCGGCCAAGGAATGAGTAGTGGCGGCAGGGGCGGGCATCAGCGGCGAGCAGCGGCGTGGCTGGCGGTTGTGCAGCGGCGGCAGTGGCGTGGCTGGCGGTCGTGCAGCGGCGATCGGGATAGTGGTCGGCTGGTGATGAGTTGATTGATGAGGAGATCAGTTGATTGATTTTTGTGCTGGTGGCGATTTGGCAGTGATGAGTTGAGAGGGTGGCGATTTGGGTGGAGCGATTTGGCGGTGGTGTAATGGTTTGGCAATGGGTTAATTTCGGGTGGTTAATTTCGGTTTGGTTGAGATATGGAGGGAGAGGCGCAGTGATTGGGTTGTTTAATGGGTTCGGCAGCGGTGGTGGCAGTGTGGTGGTGGTTGGATGGGAAGCTGGTGATTTGAGTGGTGTGGCTGGCTGGATTTTGGTGGTTTGGCCGACGGTGATGGGTAGATTTGGGTTGGCAGCGGCGATGAGTGATTTTAATTTGGCGAGCTGATTTTTGGTGGTGATTTTTGGTTTTGATGATGGTCGATTTAATTTGATTTGAGTTTTGTGGATTTTGTTGAATTTTTGGCAGTGATGGTTGGGGTGTTTGGACAGATTTATGCTGTGGCTGCCTTGGATTTGGGTTTAATTTGGCAAAGGCAGCGAGGGATGTGGAGGAATTTAGATTGGCAAAGATTAATTTGGCTTAAATTTGGGAAAGGTTTTCGTGTGCAGAGGAGGAAGGAAGAAGAAGAAGAAAGAAAAGAAAAGAAAAGAAAAGAAAAGAAAAAGAAAGAAAAGAAAAGGAAAAGAAAAAGAAAGAAAAGAAAAGGAAATAAAAAGAAATAAAAAAAAGAAAGAAAAGAAATATTAAACTAATGCTGACGTGGCATGCCATGTCATCATATTTGATGACGTGTCATGCCACGTAGGTTAGATAACGGCACATTGTCGACGGAAACGGCCGCAGGTACCAAATGTGATCAAACACTAACGTACGAGTACCATTTAAAGACGAAAAAAGGTTGAGGTGCCAAATAAAGTTCAAAGCCAACGTACAGGTACCTTTGGTGGCGTTTTCCCTTTTATAACAATAGCAAGTGGTAAAAGGTTCGTCTTCAGGGATTCGGTGGCAATTAATATTCTTTATAAATGATTAGGATGGTAACGGGTGGTAAATACCAATATTGAGTTGTTGTTTCGCAGTGGATTAAATAACAGAAATAACATAAACAGTAAAGAAAGTGATTTGTGTGTGTGTTCAAAGGTGACAAGTTCCCAGTAAGGATTCGACTAAGCACATGAATTAAACTGATTGATCATTGATTCAAGTATTTTCAAGACCGAACTTATAGGCGGCTATAGAGACCAGGTGTTCACCTAAATCTCCTGCTCTCCTCCTAAACAAGGCTAATAAAGAGACACTCTATTAGAAGCCTTTAATCGGTTCGACAATCCTAAGAGACACTCTATAGAATTTAATCGAAAGATTGATAATTCACAGGGAGAGACCTATCCCAAGTCTGGGATAAAAATCCTATAAACCTGACTCTATTTGTTTTCTATTCCGATCTGTCAATCAGATAGTTGCCTTCGCATCTCTCTTTACAATGTAGACTCCAAAGTATCAAGAGAAGACTGTAATTAATTAAATCCTATTTGTAGTTGATCAGGCTTCAATAGAAATTAGATTAACTTGACATTCAACTAAAACAAATAGAGATATAAGCTGGAATTTAATAAGAACAATTAGATCTCACAATCAATTAATCATGGCAACGAATCTTTACAAGGAAAATAGAATTTAGCCAAGCATCATCATAATAAATAAATAAAAGAGATTAAAAGCATAAAAGATATTTAATTAATTAAAAGAAAGCAAACAGAGGTTTCATGCTCTATCAATGGCTGCTGTTCAGAAAGAAGGAAAAGAAATATTCGGGAAGAAGGAGTTGAGAGTTCTAGCGCTAGTCGGCTACTATCTATAAGCAATCCCTCCAATTTTCAAATCTCAAAAGGAAATCAAATCTGACAAAATAATAATTGTTTTAATCTCCTCTGCAACAAAATAGGAGATTCTCTGCCAATGAGACTTCTAGCTGACTGGACATAATTCTTCTAGAAGAAAAAGACAGCTGGCTCACTCTAACAAATTCGGATCTCTTTTTCCCAGGTATGGGCAAGGAAGCTTCTGATGCAAAACAACTCTCAACTTGGCGATTTCAGCTCCTAAAGAATGCTTTGCTTATCAGCAACATAATCTGTAAAAAGGAGTGGAAAACCCAAAAATTAGCAGTATCATCATCCTAAAATAGACGTAAAAAGATGATGATAACAAGACATTTTACGCTCAAACAATAAACAGGATATGGCATCAAGCTTTGAAAAGGTTGATTTGGTGTTCTCTCGAAGGGAAGGCGCGGACTGGAACTTGTTCTTGTTCAGCTGTAACCAAGGAAAATTGGGATTAAATTTGGATGGTGAGGAGTGGAGGCAGATGATGGTGTTAGACCATCAGCAGCAGCGTACCAAATTGGGGAGCAAATTGGTACCAACAAGGGCAGCAGGGGACTAAGTGGAGAGCAAATTCCAGCTCTCCACGTCCGGGACCAAATTTTGGTCCCGGACCAAACTGACACCTTTTATTAAAAAAAAAAAATATATATTTCTCATCCAATGGCAGCGCGCGCTGCCATTGGATGAGAAATATTGTTTTTTTTTCCCCACTCATTGTTTAAATCGATTTTTTTTTAATAAATAATGAAAATAATTTTATAAAAAATATACCATTATTTTTAATTTTTTGAGATCTATAAATTGAGACTAGGTTTGTATTATTTGGACACTAAAAAAAATTCGAATTTTTTACATTTTTTTCTTTTTTAAATGCTTCTTTTCATAATAATTACTCAAAATAATTTTATACCATTATTTTTTTACACTTATTTTATACCATTATTTTTACACTTATTTTTACTCAAAATATTATATTATTTATTTTATTAAAAAAGTATAGATTTTTTGAAATCTGAAAAGAAATTATGAAATTTAATTAATTTATATTAAAAAAAATATTATTTATTATTTATTATATTATAAAAAGTAATTATTATAGTAATTATAAATTTAATAAGAAAAGAAATGAAAAATGTGGTGGGGTATATGATAAATGATGTGGAAGGGAGAGAAAGTTTTTAACACCCTGAATAATCCCCTACTGTGAGCGCGTGGGTGTTAAATGCTTTTTGGTTGGGTGCTAAGCTGATGTGGCAGTGAGAGAAAGTGAATAACACCCAAAAATTTGATCCCCTGCTGTGGATGGTCTTAGAGACGATGATGAGTCAGCACGGTAGGGGAAAACGCTGCGTGTCACGTGTGGGCCCATTTAGTTGGGAAGGAATAACTTTTTATTAATATACTACATCAATTTCGGGATTGCGCACCCGGGAGTCCCTCCACTTATTATTTTCATTTTAGTCAGTCCCTAACGTTTGTTTTTGTTCGATTTGGCCCCACACGTTACCTCCGTTAGACCCGCGGAGTCCCTCCTCCCTTAACGGTGACAAACTGCCGTTAGTTTCTATTATTTTATTATAAAAACTGAAAAAGCGGGTCCCATGTGTCGGAAAATTCAAAAAAATAATTAATTAATTTTAAAATTCAAAAATATATAATTAATTTTAAAATTCAAAAAAATAATTAATTAATTTTAAAATTTAAAAAAATAATTATTTAATTTATTTCTTTTTTTCTCTTTTTTGAAATTAATAATATTATTTTAAAATTTAAAAATATTAGAAAAATTAAAAGAAAAATAATAATATTAATTTAAAAAATACAGAATATTTATAATATTTAATTTTAAAATTTTAAAATAATTAATTAATTTTAAAATTCAGAAAAATAATTATTTAATTTCTTTTTTTTTCTCTTTCTTTCCTTTTTTTTCTTAATTTCTTTCTTTCTTACTCTTTTTTCTTAAAATTAAATAATTATTTTTTTGAATTTTAAAATTAATTAATTATTTTTTTGAATTTTAAAATTAATTAATTATTTTTGAATTTTAAAATTAAATATTCTAAATATTCTGTATTTTTGAAATTAATAATTTATTTTTCTTTTAATTTTTCTAATTTTTCTATATTTTTCTAATATTTTTCTTTTAATTATTTTATTTTTCAGTATTTTTCTAATATTTTTAAATTTTAAATTAATTTTCCCGACATGTGGGTCCCGCCGTCAGTAACTTTTGTCAGATTTAATAATAAAAAAATCAAAACTAACGGCCGTTTGCGTCGTTATCGGAGGAGGGACTCCGCGGGTCTAATGGAGGTAACGTGTGGGACCAAATCGAACAAAAATAAACGTTAAGGACTGACTAAAATGAAAATAATAAGTGGAGGGACCCCGTGGTGCGCAATCCCAACATCTTATCATGTCAGAATACTTTAATATTTTATTATTATTTAAATTTTACGTAGGATTTACTCTCTCCGGTTTTTATTAGATGTCGCTCGCGCATATGGAGGAGACCGGATGACGCACTATTTGATCCCAAAAAATTCTGTACTTTTTTTCAAAATTTTTAAAAAAATCCAAATGCAAGAAACGTTTTTTTGTAAAAGAAATAGGTTTAACAAATTCAGGAAAATTGTTTTTTCCCTTTCACCTCATTACTCTACTCGGAACACTATTAAGACTATTACAGTTGTGCGAAGAATATAACATTTTAACTAAAAGAAGCAAGACCCAAAAAAAATTTGATGAATATTTTATGTACTTTGTAGGTCATTAAATTGAATTTTATGCGAGTTTTAAAAATTCATAAAATTTTATTTTAAATTTATAAAACTGTGTCGAAATTTCAAAATTTATTTGAAAGTGAGAAAATAGTTTTTTCTAATTTTGAAATTTAGAAATAATTTTCCAAATTCAAAAAACTGTTTTCCCAATTCAAAAAACTGTTTACCAAATTTAGAAAACAGTTTTCCAATTTCAAAAAATTGTCGAATTGCAAAAAACATTTCTCGAAATGGAAAAAGGTTAAAAAAATTCTAAAAACAATTTTGCCCTTTCAAGCCATTGCTCTTGTCAGAACACGAAATATTACAATCGTCGTTTAACAAATAAACACCTCAATTTTTTTATTAGATTCAGGCCCCTGACTATTTTTTCATCGCAAAAAGACCCATATGTTAAGTTTTCCATTCACAACCTTAATGGATTTTCTGTGGTCGTATTTTTTATTTCATAAAAATGAGAAAAAAGGATAAATAGGATAAAAAAGTGTGGAAAAAAAACCAAACATATAAGACAAATCTAGAATAAACTTTTAATAAGTCATAAATATTTTGAAGAGTTAACAAAATAAAAATAAAATAACGTAAAGGTCATTTTTTTAATCCTTTAAAAAATACTCCCTCCGGACTTTATTAACCGTCACTTTTCTACGGATTCTTACTGTTCATAATGATTGTCATTTTACTTCTTCGGGCTCACATTTTTTTACCTTTTCGATCCCATATTTTTTGTACTATTGAAGGATGGGTTGACAAGTTATTGAACAAAAAATTAAAGTTCGATTTGAAGTAGAAAAAAAAAAAAAAATAGGATTGCACAATCCCACTGTGCCTGGACGTCATGCTTTGGCGTCCAGAGGGAGTATCATTTTTGTCATTTCTAATATATTGGAAAATTAAAAAGTAGTGTTGATTGGGCGTAGTTAAAATAACAATTGAGAACAATTTACTAGAAATACATAAAAAAAATTAATTATTACCTTAATTATTATTAAAATGGATCGAGAGTTATTTTTTTATAGAAAAATGTATATCATATGCAGATTACAGTTCAAAAAATTTCAATCTTGCGGGATTTTTTTTCTTCTTTTTTTCTCTCTCTTTTAGAGTAAATAATACCGTGTTCAATTATGTAAGTTGACTCCAAGCCAAGACTCCACTCAATTAGAGTATTGCTGTTCCGGCACGCATCTCAAGGAGACCGAATGACTCACTATTTGACCCCAAAAAATTTCGTATTTTTTTTTGAACGTACGTTAATCCTTAACGTACGTCCGAGAAAAAATTCGGAGCAAAATTGTCTCAAATAGTGAGTCATTCAGCCTCCTTAATATGCATGCCAATAGTAAAAGTGTCAGTTATTTATGGACAGTGAATGATTTTTTGGCATGCAAATTCTAAGATCCTTTGCTGATTGAGATGGGTCTTTGCCTCTTCGGTGTTCTACTGTACTCATTTGGATCGTTTGGGTCTGTGTTCTTGGCTATAACTTCCCCAATTTTCTTATATTAATGAAATCCCGATTTATTTAAAAATAAAAATGTAAAATAAAGAAAAGTTCTATGATTTTTCGTGTAATATTTTCTAAATATCTATATTGAAACCCAAAAAAAATTAATTCCTTAAAAAATATTTTAAGGAAAATATAATAAAAAATTAATAATTTTTTTTGTCATTATTACCTTTATCTCCTAAACTATTCCCTCCGGATTTTATTGAGTGTTTCTGACACTGTAGATACGCATATCGAGGAAGCCGGATGACGCAGTATTTTGAAGAGTTAACAAAATAAAAATAAGATGAAATTAAATGATGTTTATCTTATCTTTTTTGAATTTTTAGCAAAAGATTCTATTTGTTTATTTTATAATTATTTTAAAAATGGTATCAATATTCATAAATCTCTTCATGTTCTTTTCTTCTTTCTTTTTCTTTTTCCTATACAAGTTGGAGTACAACAACACAATTTAGTCGAAGAATTGGCAACAGCTATTACTTATATCGCCCAAAGTCAGTCAATTAATTATTGAACCACAGTAGTCAAACATTCCGAGTCAATAATTTAACTAGATTAAATTTATTAGTTTATTAAAAAATATAATATTTGTACATAAGAAGTATAAAAAATGATAGTAATATTTTAAAGCTATTATATGAATATTACAATTCAAATAAAATCAAGCAAACCTTTTTTTTAGAAAAGGAAAAAAAATTGTGATGGAGTCAAGAGTGTCCACTAGGCACTAAGCTTGTGGAAGAGAAAAAGTTTGAAGAAAAAGAAGGAAAATAGAGGCATACAATTTACTTTTTGAAAGTGGAATGAAAGACGGGGTATAAGTAAACGACACTGATTCGATATAGTAACTTTTTTAATATCATATTGCAAGTGCCAAAATGGAAGGGACCCATAGGCCATACGGTGTTTCACAATTTGACTAAAATGTATTGACTATTTGGAAAAAAATGTTAGTCAAGAGTCCACTACGCACTAAGCTTGCAATTAAAAAATAAATAAATTAATTTATCCCCACATTTTTTTTCTCCAATTTCCGATATCTCATCTTAAAATCTTTTCCGCTACTGATATGTCATTACTCATATTAGTTCTTGTGCCCAACCATTACGCAATTCTTTCATTTCTTCCACAAATGTAACATATCTGAGTTGACGACCAAGACTTCATTCCTATAAATTGAAACAACCATTGCCTTTGGCCTCTTCATCTTTCTTCATCCATACACAAACAATTCTCATTCATTCTTCTTATCAATGTCACTCACAACAATACTCTTGTTCTTTCTCTTTCTAACTTACTCCTCTTTTGCCATTTCTCTTGTTCCTGCTAAAACAGCAGAGGCAGAAGCAGAGGCTCTTCTAACATGGAGGGCGAGTCTTGACCACCAAAGCCAATCAGCATTGTCTTCATGGGTTGGATCCAATCCTTGCATTAAGTGGGTTGGCATCTTTTGTGACCAAAGTCCCGGAAGCATCACAAGTTTGAACCTTACTGGTCTTGGTTTGAAAGGTACTCTTCAGAATTTCAACTTCTCTTCCTTCCCCAATCTTGTCATTCTTGATCTTTCGAACAATTCTCTCTATGATCCAATTCCAAACTCTATTGGAAACTTAAGGAGCCTATCCATTCTCGGTATTTTTGGAAACAAACTCTCCGGTTCCATACCTCAAGAGATTGGCAATTTGGAATCTCTTTCTGAGCTTGCATTATACCAAAACAATCTCTCTGGTCTAATTCCAAGCTCTATCGGAAACTTAAGGAGCCTATCCATTCTCTATCTTTGGGGAAACAAACTCTCTGGTCAAATTCCACAAGAACTTGGTAATTTGGAATCTCTTTCTGACCTTCAATTAGCGCTAAACAATCTCTCTGGTCCAATTCCAAGCTCTATTGAAAACTTAAGGAGTCTATCCATTCTCAATATTTTTGGAAACAAACTCTCCGGTTCCATACCTCAACAGATTGGCAATTTGGAATCTCTTTCTAAGCTTGCATTATACCAAAACAATCTCTCTGGTCCAATTCCAAGCTCTATTGGAAGCTTAAGGAGCCTATCCATTCTCCGTCTTTGGACAAACAAACTCTCTGGTCAAATTCCACAAGAGATTGGTTCCTTAATCTCTCTCACACACCTTGACTTGTCTAATAATACTATAACAGGTGAAATCCCTGCTTCCATTGGAAATTTGCAAAATTTGTCAATTCTGCACCTTTTTGAGAATAAACTCTCTGGTTCCATACCTCAAGAGATTGGCAATTTGGAATCTCTTTCTGACCTTTCATTACATCAAAACAGTCTCTCTGGTCCAATTCCAAGCTCTATTGGAAATTTAAGGAGCCTATCCATTCTCTATCTTTGGGGAAACAAACTCTCTGGTCAAATTCCACAAGAGATTGGCAATTTGAAATATCTTTCTGGTCTTTCATTGCAACAAAACAATCTCTCTGGTCCAATTCCAAGCTCTATTGGAAACTTAAGAAACCTATCCATTCTTGGTCTTTCCGAAAACAAACTCTCTGGTCCCTTGCCTCTAGAGATGAACAATCTCAAACATTTGAAGTTCTTGGCGTTGTCTGAAAACCACTTCACTGGTCATTTGCCAAATGATGTTTGCGTTGGAGGATCACTTCAAAACTTTACAGTGAACGACAACCATTTCTCCGGTTCTATACCGAAAAGCTTAAGGAAATGTTCTAGTTTGTTTAGAGTTAGGCTTGAGCGTAACCAACTAGAAGGGAACATTTCAGAAGATCTTGGAATCTATCCGCACCTGGATTATATTGACTTGAGTTATAATCATTTTCATGGTGAGATTTCAAAAAGATGGGGGGAGTGCGACAACTTGACTACCCTTAGAATCGCAAACAACAATTTCTCTGGTGAGCTACCGCCAAACCTTGCAAATGCCACTCAATTAGGTCTCATTGACCTTTCAAAGAATCAACTGAGTGGGAAAATCCCAGTAGAATTAGTAAAGTTGAAGTCTTTGTTCAAGCTTATTCTTAATAACAACCATCTTTCCGGTCCCATCCCCTCAGAAATCCTTACGCTGTCAAGTCTTGAGGATCTTGACTTGGCAGCGAACAATCTTAACGGGTCAATTCCAGAACAGATTGGGGAATGTACAAAGTTGTTGTGGCTGAACTTGAGCCGCAACCAATTTGTAAGAAATATTCCATTTCAGATAGGGAATCTGGATTCTCTTCAACTTCTTGATCTCAGTTGGAATTTCTTAGATGGGAAGATACCTGCACAACTCGGGCAGTTGGTGAGGTTGGAAACATTAAATATCTCCCACAACATGCTTTTTGGTCTGCTTCCTTCCGGTTTCAATTATATGACAAGCCTCTCAACTGTGGACATATCCTACAATCAATTGGAGGGGGCGATTCCAAACATTCCAGCTTTTCGGACGGCTCCTTTCGAAGCATATAGAAACAACACAGGTTTATGTGGCAACGCAAGTGGTTTGATCTCTTGTAGTCCCTTCAAAAGCAATGAGATGGATAAGAAAAAGGGAACAAATGTTGCCCTTGTTATTGTACTTCCTCTCTTTGCAGGTATACTTGTATTGTTGATGATTCTGATTGGAGGTTTCTTTGTTTGCCACCGGAGAGGAAGGGCATCAAAATCACATTCATTAGAGGGACAAGGGAAAAATATACTGACAGTACTGGAACATGATGGGAAAATGTTGTATGAGAACATCATTGAGGCAACTGAGGAGTTTAACCCCAAGTACTGCATCGGTGAAGGAGGATACGGAGCTGTTTACAAAGCCTCAATGGCTGCAGGTCAGATTGTTGCTGTCAAGAAGCTTCATCAATCAGTAACAGGGAAGTTGATGGATATGAAAGGTTTTGAAAGTGAGATTTGTGTGTTGACGAATATCCGGCACCGCAACATTGTGAAGTTACACGGTTTTTGTTCACATGCTAAGCATTCTCTTCTGGTGTATGAGTTGATTGAGAGAGGAAGTTTGAGGATGAATTTGGCGAGTGACGAACACGCATCGGAGATGAATTGGGTCAAAAGATTGAATGTTATTAGAGGTGTTGCTAATGCCTTATCCTATCTGCACCATGACTGTTCTCCTCCGATAATCCACAGAGACATTTCAGCCAACAACATTCTTTTGGACTTGGAATATGAGGCTCGTGTCTCTGACTTTGGCACAGCTAGGCTCTTGATGCCTGACTCATCAAACTGGACCTCATTCGCTGGAACATTCGGATACGTGGCTCCCGGTATGTGTGTATGTCAGTTTCATTATAAACTCAAATAACGGTATTATAAGCGCATCACTCTATAATTTCCCCTAACACTACACATATGTGACTTTCCTTGTTTTGTTCCGCTGACAGAGTTAGCTTACACAATGAGGGTGACAGAAAAATGTGATGTCTTTAGCTTTGGAGTGGTAACACTGGAAGTAATTATGGGAAGGCATCCTGTTGACCTCATTTCTTCACTTCCATGGTTAAAATCATTGTCATCCTCTTCGTCCTCCTCGTCGTCCTTGTCTATTAATCAGCATACATTGTTGAAGGATGTGCTTGACCGCCGCGTCCCGTATCCTGAAAGTCGGGTTGCAGGAGATGTGTTGCAGGCTGTGAAACTAGCATTTGCTTGCCTGGATTCCAATCCCAAGATTCGACCGGCCATGCAACAAGTTTCTTCCTGGTTAGTGACCAAACCTCCTCCATTGGGAATGCCATTCTCAGCAATAAAATTGGAACAAGTTTATCTCTCACAATGTTATGATGAGGGTCACAAATCACAATCCACAATTAGTTGAACACTTAATTAATGGGTTCTTGATTTGTAGTATGTTCTATTTTTCTTGCCTCTGCATATTTCTCTTCTTAATCAATGATGATTTCAAGTATAGAAAACATTGGTGGTGATTGGTATTTTTCAGAATTTATGCTGAATATGTTATTTCCCTTTGTACATATATATGTCCAGGATCATGTTATTTCTATGGTTGAATCTGATAGTAGAGGGAAATAGGTCCACAATTTTGGCTAGTTTCTAGTATGTTACACATCCATTTATTTAAGATGATTCCTCTGTTAAAAGAAATTAACAAAATTCACTAGATTACCGGGGGAAAAATGATTTGCTATTGAATTCTTTTGAAACTTTAAAATTTTAATATTTTTAAAAAACCAATGAAAAACATAACTGTGATTATAATTGAATTAGATTAGTAATTGTAAGGTGGTACTAAAAAAATGGGTTAATAGCATTTTGGACCCTATAATCGTCCGAAAATGTTATAATGGATCCTCCGTTAATTTTAAGATTATAATAAACTTTGCACTCGAAGGAAATTGCTATAATAAACCTTCTGTTAACAAATTCCGTTAACTCGGTGATTTCGATTTTTTTTGGATATAAATTTTAAAAATCTAGAAAAATGTTAGAAGCATAGGAAGTGGAGGAGCACATGAGAAATTTGGGAGTGAGCTTGGAGGAGCCAGAGCTTGCTTCATTGTTGAGAGTGAGTGTTGAGACTGGGAAAGAGCAGAAGGTTTATGAGTATTTGCACAAATTGAGGAAGACAGTCAGGTGTGTGAAAGAAGAGACTGCAAAGGTTGTTGAGGCTTGGTTTGAGTGTTTTATGGGCAAGGGAGTGGAACTGGATACATATGTGGTGAGAGAGTCTATTTCAAAGAATGGAGGAGGGTGGCATGGGCTTCGGTGGAAGGTGTTGTTCGTGTAAGGAACAATTGGCCCACGTTGATATTGATGATGCACAGACAAATGTAAAATATATGTTTATGCTCCCAAACTTGCTATTGAGCAGCTGGATGCTGTGGTGAGAGAACTATATAATCAGAATGGCAAAATGTGGCCACTTATTGTCTTGCACAGTAAACGTGTTCGGTCACTCTTGGAAGACCCTTCATGTAGAGAGCCTATTGAGGAGTGGGTGAAAAATGATGCTCTTTATACGAGTCCACATGGTTCCAATGATGATTGGTATAAACATTCAAAAAACTAGTTTTTTTTTATTCGGTGAAGAACTATTTGGTCGTTGTACGTTTAAAATAGTTTTGCGATGTTATTGAGTTATTTGATTTCGCGGCCAGTATGGCTGGTGTGTACCGTATTTTCAGCAAAACAGTAAGGAGAGTATGTCGTCTCGAATTGAATTGAGTATATTACACAACTATAAACATCACTTTATTAAAAGGAGATAAAAAATACAATTAGAAAAGCGTTTAATTAACTATGGATTGTACGTTTGAAAAAAAGTACGGAATTTTTTGGGATCAAATAGTGCGTCATCCGGAACATTGCATTTCATCATGTTTTATTGTCCATTTATTAGTTATTTTGGGCAGTAAATCTACTGATTTATCTTTGTATTTCCCATATCTTATCAGATCTGGTCTGGAGGCAAATTATGAGGAATCTGATCTGAGGAGAGCTGGAGCTGTTTTCCCGAGTCTCGGTCTGGATCTTGGCCTAGATACTTTAGCATCTGAAGCAGCGCGCACCAGAGACACTTTCGCGATAAAAGAAGAAGTGCGGATCGTTTGGACCGCTTCCCATATTGGGCTTTGCAGCTGGCAAGTTGCAGCTGTCCCGCATATCTAGAGGGATCTGAAGCATATCTCTTGAAGAATCCCGCATGGGATCTCCCTCTTTTTGTAATTGCGATTTACTTTCTATTTTAAGTACAATTTATTATAGCAATCTTTTAGAGATTTTCTAGGAATTAGAGTTGGAATAAGACAGAGGTGTTTTAGGGCTATTTAGTCGAACATTGCTCACCTCTGTCCATGATCGATCACGCAACCCTCCTTCTCTTTTCTCCTTGTTTCGACATTGTTATACTTTTGCTCCGGATTTTATTATCTCGGATTTTAATTTATTTATGCAATTAAATATTCCATATTTTTATCTATGAGTATGAGTAGCTAAACACCCATTCTTGGTAAGGGTTGATGAGCTGAAGTTCTTATGCGTTCGTGAGATTAATTCGTACTTAATAATCTCTTCTCTTGTATTTATTTATTTCTTGAACTTAATCTATCACCTACTCACTAGAGACAAGGTTTGATCATCCTTGTACTCTAGTAGAGAAGAGTTGCAGCCGGTCTAAAAGGAAAGGGAGCACCCGTCGGCTAGACAAAGTAGGTGACTAGTCTCGCGCCAGACTAGAAGAAATAAGTAATCTAGGTCAAGACCAGATTGACAACCTAGGGTTTCCACAGGGAAACACCTTGACCTAGGTACTGTCTTCCCCTATACCATTGAGGAAGCGAACAACCATTCAAGACAGCAGTCAAACGGATAAACCCTTTAACCACAGAAAAAAATAAATGAAATAAGAGATAATAAAAGAAAAAAAGAAAAAAATAATTATATTATTTTTTCTGAATTTTTAAATTAATTACATTATTTTTCTGAATTTTTAAATTAATTATATTTTTTTCTAATTTTTTTAATTAGTTATATATTCTTCTGAATTTTTACCTTAATTACGTTATTTTCTGAATTTTTTAAAATAATTATATTATTTTCTGAATTTCGTTACCGTCGATTTAGACGGAAGGGACCTGGGGTGGATAATGGAGCTAACGGTTAGGACCCAATTGAACCAAATTCGAAAAGTAAAACTGATTAAAATGAAAATAATATCCATAGGGACCCGAGGGTGCCTTTATAAAGCTTATGTCACTTGAATTAGAATATTATGTCATCCAATTTTTTTTCTACGGTAAAAGTTTCATTCCCAAATTGGTCAAAGTGGTCAAAGTCCACCAATTTCATTGCAGTTGTTAACTCCAAATGAAAGAAAACCCAATCAATTCTACTTGCTATCCATCTTCGTTTGTCTCGCTTAATAGCCAGAATATTTTCTCCCGTCTCTGAAAATGCCTCCCCGTTATCATTTCCCTTCGTTTGTCCTGTTCATCACCGTTATTATAGCTTCTGTCTCTGCCGTTGATGACGAGCCATACCTTAACTGCAGTGCACCATTTCACTGCGGAGACAGGCGAGATATCGGTTATCCATTCTCGGGATTCGAGCTCACCAATTACAGCACCCCAAACCCCGCAGAGATCAAAATCAAGGACTTGAGGTACCAAGTGCTGGGTATGAACAAAACTTCCCGAACAACCACCGTCTTGAGAACCGATTACTCGCAAAATCTTTGTCCTGACCACCACCTTCACAACACTAGTCTGGATGCCAATTTCGCTTACAGGCCTGACACCCAAAACATAACGCTTCACTAGGATTGTCCAAGTACAACACCTGTGCCTTCAGCGCTTTCCGGTCTCGAGTTTAGCTGCAGTTTAAACGGTCGTAGTACTACTCCTATCTTAAATTTCTTCGCAACACCTGCCATGGCTGCTAAGCTTGCTACTATGCCTAACAACTGCAAGAACAAGGTCGACGTTTCAGCTACTGAATCGGAAATTCAGACGCTAACGGAGAAGCCAAGTCCGGCGAATTTGTTGAGAGCACTCGGTGAAGGTTTCGGATTGCAGTGGGATGCAAATATGGATAGACTGTGCAGCGAATGCGAATCGAGTGCGGGGCAGTGCGGGTATAACGGGACAACATATGAGTTCAGTTGTTTTTGCAAGGATGAGGCTTATGTTTTGACCTGCGGAAGAAATGCAGCGTCTCCTAACTCCAAAAGTACGACTTCCTTCCTTCCCATTTTTTTTCAATTTAAATTTCGTTTTAAAGAAACTTTTATTGGAGAATTGATCATCAAAGTACTTTTAGGCTTTGAGCTTTTGGAGGACTAGCTAGCTAATAGCTATAGGATAGGTAAAGCAGAGCTAGGAGTCCATTTCCAAAAACATTGAACTTGTTTTGGTTTTGGGAGTTCTTCAGTATATTTTCTTTAACACTAACCGTGAAACTCAAACCAGAGAAGAAGTCTGAAACTGGCTAGTGAAACTCAAACCAACCCATGTACTTAACACTAACCGTAACAGTAACCGGACAATTAAAAAACCGCCGCAGAAGTTTGGCTCCAGCACACTAAAGGTCTGTTTGGCGTTCCGGTTCTAGTCCGAAAAGTGCTGTGGAAAAAGCACTTTTGGAAAAGCTAGTATGTTGTTTGGTAAACATTTCTTAAAAGTGCCATGAGAAACGAGAAGTTATTTTTAGTGTTTGGTAAAACTATAAAAATGAAATAGTTGGAGTATAAAACCCATTTTTATAAAATTAATAAAAATAGGAAAAGAAAGAAAGAGAGAAGAGAGGAAGCTGCACCTCCACCACATCCTCGCCACTGCCCAAACCACCTACTGCTGCCGCATCACTCTCCGTCTCCATCGCGGCACATCAAAGTAGAAGAGAGAAAGAGTAGAAGAGGAAAATAGGGAAAAAAAGGGAAAAAGAGAGAGTTGATTTTGTTGTCTATTATTGTGCAGAAAAAGAAAGAAAAGAAGGAAAGAAAAGAAAGAAAGAAAGAAGAGAGGAAGCTGCTGGAAAGAAAAAGAGAACAGAGAATAAAAAGAAAAAAAAAGGAAGGAAAAAACAATCCCGGGTCGGGCCGGGTCTAGTCCCGGACCAGAGCCATTTTTTCGGGTTGATTTTGGTCCCGTATTTTTCCCGGATCGGGACCAGTCCCGGCCCGATTTTTCCCGGGTCTGTTGGGTCCCGGGTCGGGTCCGACCCGCAGACCCGGATTGACAGGTCTAATCCTAGGTCATGCACTCGGTATTCCATATAGGCTTACACTCAAACCAATAAGATAGTTACACGTGGACGAGTTACTTTGAGTTTTTTTTTTTTTTTTGAAGGCTACTTTAAGCTTTATTAAAGAAAAGGGTTTTGCACAACCAGAAAGAAAAGATCATTATTTGAGACAAAAGTCCAGAAAATCTAAAGGTTGTTGGGTCATGGGTGTTGTTCATCCACATAGTTTAGAATTAAAAAAAAAAAGATAGCAATGGACTTGACTCTTAGATGTTGATTTATTTTAATACAATATCCTTCCTTGATCTCCACCTGAACATATATGTAAGGTATCAACTGATAACTTTTTGTTTTGCAGGTGGAAAGTTTACAAAGAGACTCACCATCATTATAGGTACAAAGATTCCTTCTTCTTTTTTGGGATAACTAAACTAAAATTTTGTTTAGTTTTAAGCTCAATGGTTAGTTAAAAAATAAATAATTATTTTGCTTTAAATTTCAAGAAAACTATATACTATATAGTCAGAATTTCTTCTTAAAAAATTACCACTAAGCTTCATAAAATGTAAATAAATTTTTACAGTTTTGAAATTAAAACCTGCATTGCCAGATTCCTTGGTTCAGGTTTATGACTATGCTTTTCAGCCCAAGTTTGCTTGTTTCTTTCGATGTTAATTGCCACAATGGACCTGACTTATAGTATAATTGTATATTTTCAGGCGTAACAAGTACTATTGGAGTGTTAATTTTAGTTTCTATCGTTGCAACATACTTTAAGAGACGGGAATTGTCAAGTGTCGTAGGAATAATCAAATGGCGGAAGAATTCGAAGTACAATGTAAATATCGAAGCATTCATGTCAAATCACTGTTCCCATACGCCACAGAGATATTCCTATTCAGAAGTTAAGAGAATGACAAACTCATTCACCACTAAGTTAGGTCAAGGGGGATTTGGTAGTGTGTATAAGGGAAAATTGCTTGATGGTCGCCTTGTTGCAGTGAAAATGCTAGACAAGTCAAAAGCTGATGGGCAAGAGTTTATCAATGAAGTGGCAAGCATTAGTAGGACTAATCATATAAATGTCGTTACTATGTTGGGGTTTTGTTATGATGGGAGATACCGAGCTTTGATATATGAATTCATGCCAAATGGTTCGCTGGATAAGTTAATTTTTCATCGAGGAATTGATCGAAACAAAAGAAGTACGCATCAGCTAGAATGGAAGGTTTTGTTCGAAATTGCAGTTGGGATTGCTAAAGGCCTGGAGTACTTACATGGTGGATGCAACATTCGGATTGTACACTTTGACATAAAACCTCACAACATACTTTTGGATGAAGATTTTTGTCCGAAGATTTCTGACTTCGGTCTTGCGAAACTACGCAATAGAAATGAATGTATAGTTTCATTGACGGGTGCAAAAGGTACTATTGGATATATAGCACCAGAAATAATTTTTAGAAGCTATGGCGGAGTTTCATCAAAGTCTGACTATTCACTTATGTCACTGAACATCAGCAGAATGAGATTGTTGTGTTATGTCAGAAATCTACAAGTCTTTTGTAGACAGTGATAAGTTGTATTTCTACCCCCATTTCTATATCTATTATACACTTATATTTGACGTGTTCGACTCGCGATCACATATGCCATTTAAAAGCAAAAAAAATGAAAAGTGCCAAATTAGTTATTTAAATGGATTGCAAGTGCCATTTTTTCTAATTTCCCTATCTTCAATCAGTTAATTCTTCATAATTATTTCAACCTTCTTTGCCCTTAAACTTTCGATCCGACTCCTGTCGATTTCAATTTCATAGAAAATTCAGAGGTAATTTAGGTTAATCTTCACGTATTGGATCGTTATCTTCTATAAACTCATTATATGTTGGATTCTACTGACGTGGATCAAAAGAAAAATCTGAAACTTAAAGAATAAAAAATTAAAAATGGACCAAATTAAAAAAAAAATCTGGAACTAAAAGAAAGGGAGAAATTCTTTTAAAAATTCAAAAAATAAAAAATGAACCAAAATTAATGATAAAAATCTTTTTGTTTTTTTAAATCCACGTGAGCAAAATCCAGTGTATCATGAGCTGACAGAAAATAAATAAATCACCGCAAATTGGATTTCTGGCTTTTCAAAGTCAGCGGTGCAGATCACAAATTCTTGAGCAAAGGTTCTACAAGGAACTTAGAATCCGCAAAAAACGTGTTCTCCATTTATAGGAAATTGTTTTTTTTTTTCTATTTACCATTCTAAAATTTCTAGGATTTAATAATTAGTACTTTATTTTTTCTTACCATTCTTTCGATTCAATACAAGTATGGAGTTACTTACGTTTTGGGAGCACTTTACCCCTTAGTGGGCCAAACCTGGTGCGAACATTCTTAAGGCTTTGGAGTGAGGGGTCATTGACCTTTCACTAATGTTGTTTACTAAAGTTGATGCCTTGTGAACTTCATGAAATGATAGAAGGAACCAAAATATACATACAAATGGAAAGGAACAAAAGTCATAAGTTTTAAATGTCATTGAGCGAGTGAGACTTCTCTGTTATTATTTGGATTTGGTTGTGTTATCTTGTTATATTTTTTAGGTCTATCATGGTTGTTTTCATTGTTCTGGGAGTGACGGATCCATTATCTTGCTTTCTTTGTAATTCCATATAACTTAAATTTAGCATAAGGGAAAAGAAAGTTTCAACTTATTGAAGAGAAGGTTATCCAATCTCCATGATAGAATTCCTTTTTGGTGCTTAAGAAAAAAAAATTGTTGGACAAGTCTAGTCTCTGTTCTGGCTATTATACACATGCAGGGTGATTGAGTGCTTAATTGTCTTATTTTTTATCCTTTTTTCCTACCGATTTGGATGTCGATACTGCTAATTATGGCTACTTTTTATTCCTTTTTGCAAAAAGCATATCTGAAAGGCTGATTATTGGAAAGGAAAGAAAAGCCATGAAAAGAGCTTGAAGATTGTTGCAAGACCAGAATCAATCCAGTAGCAGCCTAGGAAATTAAAGGACATGAACCAACACATTGGAAAGCATGAATTGGTGAATAGAAGAAATGGGCTTGGGCCCATGGAGAAGAGAGGGACGCGTACAGGAAAAAGAAAAGAACAATATTTTGTAATTATTTAAAACATAATAATTAGTTTAATAATTATTTAAATCCTATTTTCTAGGAATTTTAGAGGAATGGGTTTTGTTAAATACCTAGTAGGAAACAAAGAACGGGGATCTTCTCTTCCATTAAAAAGCACGGCTACTGGTTCCAGATTTCTATCAAGTTTTATTTCTTCTTCTTTTTTTTGATATTTATTAATTCATGCATAATAATTGTCTCAATTAATTATGTCTTGTTCTAGCTAAATCCTCTATTCTTGGTAAGGACTCTAGGGTTATGATTCATATGTTGTGAGATCTAATTAAGCTTCATAAAATCCAAATTTGTATTTCTATTCTTTTTATTTGAATGTCAATTTGTTCTTATTCAATCTAAGTTTGATCACCTTAGACTTCAATTCGAACAATTACATCTTTTCTTAGAAACGATGGATTCTACATCGTTTACAGGAATCTGCAGGTAACTAATTAGTGTAAGAGCTAATTAGAAAAGAGTAGGATCCGGTTTATAGGAGTAGAAGAAATTCTCTTCTAGATCGGGAAAGGTCTCTCCCCGTGTTTAATCAACTGTTCAGTTAAACTTTATTAGGAGTACCGCCTTAAAGTTATTGATCGGTTAGGGATCCTAGTAGGAGTACCGCCTTAGGAATCTTGAGTAGGAGGAGAGCAGGAGACTCAGAGTACCGCTGGTCTCTATAGCCTTTCTATAAATTCGGATTTGAACACACTTGCATCGATGATCGACATTAATGAATCGTGACCCGAAAAGAGTCTTTATCGGGAATTTATCATCATCTGAGTTCTTTAAATCACTACTTGTTTACTGTTTTTGTTCATTCTATTTGTTATTTAAATTGCAACACAAAAATCCCCATTATTGGTATTTACCACTGTTACAATTCTGGTCTTTTACGGAAATTATTATTGTCCAGAAATCCCTGTGGTTCGATCCTTTTGCCACTTGCTACAGTTTTAATTAATTGTGCATGGTGAATTGTATGATTTATTTTTGTTGGTTTCGGCACCCATCAAATTTTGGCGCCGTTGCCGGGGATTTCTTCGGTACTAATTTTAATTTTCTTGTTTTATGACCAGGTCCTCCCGACTGCCATTACTTCCATACAACCCAGAGTTGACAAAAACAGAAGCTCAGTACAGGAAGCAACGAGCAGAAAGGCAGAGGACAGAATCTGAAGAAACTGTTTCTGAAAACAGTTTTTCGCAGTTAGCAGACTTTTCCCCAGGCCTAGGGGAAAGTTCATCAGCAGCAGTAAGAGAAAACCCTCTTTTCGAACGAGAAATGGACCAACCACCACCTCCACCACCACCTCAACCAGAGCAGACCTTTAGGCAGCGAAACAGTGAGGGACCACCTCCGGACACACACTTTTGTGTCCAATATCCGCCCGTAGAGCATGACTGGAACCTAAAACTCAACATGATCCATAACCTTAAGAAGTTCTACGGTTTGCCTAGCGAAAACCCATTCAAGCACCTGCAATATCTCCATTGGGAATGTGACACTCACAAACCCCCTCGAGTTGACATCAACCGAGCCAAACTCCGTGCTTTTCCATGGACCCTAGAGGATAAAGCTAGGAATTGGTTCCTAAGCTTAACGCATAACTCGATTAACACATGGCAGCAGATGTTGAGCACCTTCCTCAACAAATTTTGGTCCTCTAGTAAGGCTGGAAATGCCAGGAAGAATATAGTGTCCATCAAACAGTCCCCTACAGAGAGTTTTGGGGAGTATTATCAACGCTTCAGGAACCTATTAGAAATCTGCCCAAACCATGGAGTTTCTGATTGGAACCAAGTGCAATACTTCTATGATGGTTTATGTGTCAGAGACAAGATGGTTGTGGATGGAGCTGCAGGAGGAGCGTTACAAGATTGCACCCTCACAAAGGCGAATCAATTGCTTCAGATCTTGGCTGAAAATAGCGAGCTAAATGAGTCAAGCGTAAGAGAAAATCCTACAGGTAATGTTTCTGTACTTGAAACTAAAATGGATGAACTTTCTGATCGTCTAGATAAGTTTTGTGTAGGACAATCACAGGTACAGCAGGTACAGCCGACCACCATATGTGGTATGTGCGGGCAACAAGGACACCATACAGATGAATGCATCTTGAACAGAGGAACACCCGAAGAGGTTAATTCGGTATTGCAGTTTCAGCAGCAATATGGAAGATACCCACCACATAAACCAAGGTACAACCAAAATCAATACCAAAACAATCAGTACCCAAATAAACCAGGGTGGAAGGAGAACACGAACTCTAATGTCATAGTTCACCAACCTAATCAATATCAATCCCAACCAAGCCAAACACCACCTGTCAACCTACAAAACTTCGTCCCTAGACCAAATGTACCCCAACTTCCAGCCCCACAACAACCCCTTATGATCACTGGAGTCCCAATGGAGGATATGCTAAAGCAGTTTATGCAAGCTACTCAAGCTAGCATCTCGAGTCTCGTACAATCGAACCAAGCCATGCAGAAAGAAATGGCAGAGATGAAACTCGGAAAACAGGAGCAGGGAGGACGTTTACCATCCACTACAGTAGATAATCCGAAGCATAATGTCAGTTCCATGACATTAAGGAGTGGAACAAAAATTCCAGACATAGCGGACTCGTCCACAGGCCTGGGGAAGAGTCAACCAGAGGCAGTTCCACCTCCACCAAAATTTGAACCAGAAATGAAGGTAATTTCTGAAAAACCAGTTCCAGAGGCGTTGTCAAGAAAGGAGAATCAGGTAATCCCTCTTCCTTTTCCCGAAAGGGCTGAAAAGTCCAAGAAGGCGAAGGAAGAAAAGGCTATTCTAGATATATTTCGAAAAGTAGCCATAAATATTCCTTTGCTTGATATGATTGCCCAGGTACCCAAATATGCTAAGTTTCTAAAAGATTTATGCACTAACAAACAGAAGCTTTCAGGTATAGAAAGGGTCAACTTGAATGAGAACGTGTCTGCTGTTTTTCAGAAGAAATTACCCAACAAATGCAAGGATGGAGGAACCTTCGTCATACCGTGCAAAATTGGAGATCAGACTATTGAAAAGGCGCTGTGTGATCTAGGCGCGGGGATAAATGTCATATCACTGAACCTTTTTAAATCTCTTAACATTGGGGAATTAGTAGACACTAGACTTGTTATTCAATTAGCTGATAGGTCAATTATATATCCTGTTGGAGTTATAAAAGATGTTTTGGTTCAAGTGAATGATTTTATATTCCCTGCTGATTTTTATGTTGTGGATATGGAAAATGATCATACAAGCAAGTCAACTGAAATTTTGCTTGGAAGACCCTTTTTGAGAACGGCTAGGGCAAAGATTGATGTGTATAGTGGATGTTTAACTATAGAGTTTTATGGTGAAACCATTACCTTCAATATGTATGACGCTATGCGATTTCCTGATGACATACATTGTGTTAATTTTGTGGATGTTATTGACCCAGATGTTGAGGACATTTATGATATTAATACCACTGACCCCTTAGAATTCGTTCTTAGCAGAAGTATTGATCAGCAAGGACTTGAAGAAATTGAAGCAAAATTTGAAATAAATGAAGAAATCAAAGACACTGTCTTTGCACTTGATACTTCCAATTACGTCAATTCTGGTATTATTCCCAAAGATATTGAACTTCCAGTAACTCACAATAAGCTCCTCTCCTCAATTTTGCAGGCCCCTGATTTGGAGCTGAAATCCTTGCCAGATCACTTAAAGTACTCGTTCCTAGCCCTGGGGAAGAGTCTGCCAGTGATTATTTCCAGCAAGTTGACTAAGCTAGAAGAAGAAAGACTTTTGCGAGTACTGAAAGATCACAAGGGAGCTATAGGTTGGACCATAGCTGATATAAAGGGAATCTCACCTTCCATATGCACGCACAAAATCCACCTTGAGGAGGATTGTAAGACTGTGAGACAGCCTCAAAGGAGGCTAAATCCCCCTATTATGGAAGTGGTAAAGAAGGAGATTTTGAAACTCCTTGATGCGGGTGTTATTTACCCCATATCTGATAGTACTTGGGTGAGTCCTGTGCAGGTTGTACCCAAGAAAACCGGGATCACGGTGGTTGAGAACAGCGAAGGACAAATGGTGCCAACTAGAGTGCAAAACGGATGGAGAGTGTGCATCGATTATCGAAGGCTCAACACAGCGATGAGGAAGGATCATTTCCCTCTTCCCTTCATCGACCAGATGCTAGAAAGACTCTCAGGTAAGTCTCACTACTGTTGTCTCGATGGGTATTCTGGTTTTCACCAAATACCCGTTGCGGTTGAGGACCAAGATAAAACTACTTTTACCTGCCCGTTTGGGACTTTTGCATATAAACGCATGCCTTTTAGACTTTGCAATGCACCTGGAACTTTCCAAAGATGTATGATGAGCATATTTTCTGATTTCATTGAAAAAGGAATTGAAGTTTTTATGGATGATTTTACTGTTTACGGTAATTCATTTAATGAATGTTTAGAAAATCTAGAGAAAGTTCTTAAACGCTGTTTGGAAACTAATCTTGTGCTAAATTATGAGAAATGCCATTTCATGGTTGATTATGGATTAGTTCTAGGACACATTATTTCTGAAAAAGGAATTGAGGTCGATAAAGCTAAAATAGATGTCATAGAGTCACTGCCTTACCCAACATGTGTGCGCGAAGTGCGCTCTTTTCTTGGCCATGCAGGGTTCTATAGAAGATTTATCAAGGACTTTTCAAAGGTTGCTGCCCCCTTATGTAAATTATTACAAAAGGATGTAGAATTTCAGTTTGGAGATGATTGCAAGAAGGCGTTTGATGAGCTTAAAAAGAAACTAACCACGGCGCCTGTAATTCAATCTCCCAATTGGGATTTACCTTTTGAAATAATGTGTGATGCTTCTAACAATTGTGTAGGTGCTGTTTTGGGACAAAAGGAGGGGAAGGAACCTCATGTCATTTATTACGCTTCAAGGATGCTAGATGAGGCGCAGAAAAATTACACAACCACCGAGAAAGAGCTGTTTGCGGTTATTTTTGCCTTAGATAAATTTCGGTCATATTTACTTGGAACTAAGGTTATTATTTATTCTGACCATGCAGCTCTGCGCCCTTTATTGGTGAAGAAGGAGGCGAAACCAAGGCTGATCAGGTGGATTCTCCTTCTACAAGAATTCGATATCGAAATATGAGATAAGAGTGGTAAAGAGAACTCAGTGGCAGATCACTTGAGTAGGATCTTTGTGAATCCGGACCCCCTAGCTGTGAGGGATGAAATCCCTGATGAGGGACTTTTTCAAATCAAAGAGAGTACACCATGGTACGCTGATATCGCTAACTTCTTAGCGTCAGGTAAGTTTGAAGGTGAGTTGTCTTCTAGACAAAAAGAAAAAATAAAACGAGATTCTATGCATTACGTATGGGATGATCCTTACATGTGGAATATTGGTAAGGATCAGATGATCAGACGTTGTGTGCCTGAACATGAGATGGAAGAAATCTTAGTATTTTGTCATTCTCATGCTTGTGGAGGTCACTTTGGACCTAAACGAACAGCCATAAAGATACTAGAATGTGGATTTTATTGGCCTTCCTTATTCAAAGATTGCCACATGTTTTGTAGGAGTTGTTCTAACTGCCAAAGAACTGGTAATATCTCCTCTAAAAATCAGATGCCACAATATCCCATTTTAGCATGTGAGGTTTTTGAAGTTTGGGGAATTGACTTTATGGGTCCTTTCCCCAGGTCTGGGGGAAACCAGTATATTCTGCTTGCTGTAGATTATCTTTCTAAGTGGGTCGAAGCTAAAGCCACTGTGGCTGATGACGCTAAGACAGTAGTCTCATTTCTGAAATCTCATGTGTTGAACAGGTTTGGAGTGCCGAAAGTGATCATTAGCGATAGAGGTACTCATTTTTGTAATAGAGTACTAATGTCTTTATTTACAAAATATGGTATCTACCACAGGACGTCAACCGCTTACCACCCTCAAACGAATGGACAAGCAGAGGTTTCGAACAGAGAGATTAAAGCAATCCTCACGAAGACAGTGAATCCCGAGAGGAAAGATTGGAGTCAAAGGCTTGACGACGCATTATGGGCTTACCGAACAGCCTACAAAACTCCGATCGGTACCACTCCCTACAAGCTCGTTTATGGGAAATCGTGTCATCTCCCTGTGGAGATCGAGCACAAGTCATGCTGGGCCATCCGCCAATGCAATCTGAACATGAAGACAGCTGGTTTAGAGAGGAAGCTTCAAATGCATGAGTTGGAGGAATTGAGGCATGACGCCTATGAAAATTCCGAAATTGTCAAGGAGAAAACTAAGAAATACCATGATCGTTTAATTAAACATAAACAATTTTTTGTTGGACAGAAGGTCCTTTTGTTTAATTCTAGACTTAGGATTTTTTCGGGAAAACTTAAGTCTAGGTGGACTGGACCATATGTTATTTCTAAAATTTTTCCTTATGGTGCAGTTGACATTCAGGATACGAAGACAGAGGTGATCTTCAAGGTTAATGGACAGAGGTTGAAACCCTTTTATGAAGGATTTCAACCATGCACAGTGGACAAGCTCCAACTTCAACCACCACCAGCGATTTGATCGAAAAACATGTCTAGTCCGAGACTATAAACCAGGACGCTTCATGGGAGACAACCCATGTCTTTTTAAAATTTTCAAATTTTTTTTTTTTTTTTTTTTAAATTTTAAATTTTTATTTTATTTTATTATTATTATTTCTATAGTCTTCCCTGTCAATGAAATAACCAGTGGAGCTGATGAATTTAATTGTGTGTGTTTTTTCAGGAGAATGAGGGCTGAACGTATTAATATGAAGGCTGGGTTGGGAATTTTAAATCCATGGAGGTTTGAAGTAATTCTAACCCAAAATAGCTTCATCCTCTAATGAGAATAAATGGTTTCCGACATGGCACACAGGAAAAAGCACACTCAGCATACAACCACAACATTCGACACAACCTCCTACCTTGATAGCATACACATCAAACCCAAGGAATAACGAAACCAAGGGAGAAACTTTCCCATACCTAGCATAGTCGCAAGCAATCCTCACACAGAAAATAGTATTTGCACTCAAACTCAGCAAGGATCATGGCAAGGTGTTTACACTCAACGATGCTAATGACAATGCACAAAACCAGAATTGCAATAGCGATCCGAGTACGGAGAACACAAGCGCAGGCAATCATACAATCATAAAAACTTTGCAAAGGTAAAGCAAAAGTATCGTGTAAGAGGAGGGTTCAAAAGAGAGAAGGAAGGATAGAAGGCTTCTTAGCTGGAAGAAACGAGGTGGCGAGAGTGTCTCCTGTTTGGCAGCAGCGAAGCAAGGCAAAGAGCGTCGGATTTGACAGTGGGGGTATTCTTCTTTGTAGTTCTCTCATTCTTCTGAATTTCTTCACTCTCTGCTCCGTTCTGAATTTTACTCCTCCTCTGCTCGAATATTTATTCATTCTTTTTGCTCTTTTTTTTTTCTTTTTTTCTTTTTTTTTTCTTTTTTTTCTTTTTTTTCTTTGAGCAAAATAGGAGCAGCAAAATCTCTGCCGAATGATCAGGCTCAACCGTGTGGTTGCCTTACGTGCTTCGGTCTTATCCCTTCATTTCCATTTTTACTCGTTGATAGCCTTGAACATCTTCTTTTAGTTGTTCGTTATTCTGAGATTCTGCTTCTTTTTGTGGCGCTGTGGCTTTCATACTGCCTCGCATCTTAATACCCCCACTCTAGTGTTATTGCTTCTCTTTCCCCTACCTTGCTACTGCCAGAGAACTCTCGCCTGCTAAGAATAGAAAGAAAAGTCTCGAAAAGTTAGAAGGGTGATGAAAAGAAGGTGATATGAGTGGCGGGGGCAAGATACAAGCAAGAAAAAAGATAAGAAAAATGCAAAGTTTTTAATCATTTCATCGCTTTCCCACGTCTAATGGTGCCTATACCCAGGGTCTCATGCAAATCCAGTCAGTACAAAGTCATACATCCACTCAGAAAAGAATCACAGCAAGGAAGTTCAGAGAGCTCACACGGGGAAACAAATCACTACAAGCGACTAAGACAAGGCATGGATATAGGAGCTAACAAGTAGTGTGACTATGCGCGTGAATATGTGCAGTGGGATGAGTGCTTCCTGTTTAAAATGCCTGAACCATTCATTCAAACTAAGGGGGCTTCAATTAAAAACAGGGCTGGTTTTCAAGCACTTCAAACACTCCACATTCCAATAGATCCAGCAAAAATGTTTCAAACATTCCAATTAATCCACATTCCAATCAATCCAGCGAAAATATTTCAAACATTCCAATCAAGCGCAGAAAATACCCCCCACACTAGACGACACTTTGTCCTCAAAGTGTGAGAAAGGGAAAATAAATAAAACTAAGGAAAGATGAAATACAAGAAATAAAAGGGAAAGAAAGAACCCGGTGGAAATCATGGTTCTGGTGGGGCTGGTGTCAGTGGGGCGAGGCTGTCGCCGGAGGTGGTCGCTGGGTTGGCCGCGACGGCGGTGACAAAGGAGCGGCGCTGGGTTGCGACGCTCGCGCTGGGGGCTGGAAACCGAGTGTTGGTCGTCGTGACACGCTGTGGAGTAGATGGTTTTCGCTGATTCCTCGTCGGATCTGCCGGAGGAAAGGGCGGCTGCGCTCGATTGGGCAGATCGCGTCGGTGGTGGTTGCTGGTGGGCGGTGACAGCGGTTGTGGCTCATCCGCGTCGTCCTCCAGCGTAATCGGCGACGAGGGGCTGGTTTCTGCGGCTTTCTTTCGGTTGGGGTTGGGTCTGGTTCCAGTTGACGCAGCTCTGGTGAGTACCATGGCAGTGGCTGTCGGATGTTGATTTGTTGGATGTGAGGGGCGGCTAGGGTTTCGGGTTGGAGGAAGAAGATGATTGATATTTGTTTTTGTTGATTTTGTGGTTTGGGGTAAGGAGAGTGCACGGCTAAGGCTTGGTGGAAAATGGGCTCAAGTGACAAGCCCATAAAGCTATTTTGGGTTAGAATTACTTCAAACCTCCATGGATTTAAAATTCCCAACCCAGCCTTCATATTAATTCTTCCAGCTCGTATTCTCCTGCAAAAACACTCAAAACTAAAACATTAGCTCCACTGGTAATTTTATTGACAGGGACGAAGAAGAAAATAATAATAAAAATAAAAAATAAAAAATAAAAATAAAAATAAAAATCAGTAAAAATGAAAATATTAAAAACACATGGGTTGCCTCCCATGAAGCGTCCCTCTTTATAGTCTCGGACTAGACATTGTTCTTGTTTTGTTTCAGTCTCCAGTTGGTATGATGTGGATTGCATCACTCGTATTAGCTATCCTCCATTCAATGGCCTCTTCGTACTCATTTAGTACCCTCGCAAGCGTTTCTTCCTTCGATTCTCCTTGCAAGGTTTTCAGTTCGATCTTCGGTGCCTGCAAAACTGAAGGGAGAAATTTATTATGAATTCCCGGTACTTTAACATCCTCAGAAAGTTTATCATAGGAATTAGAAACTTCAAGTTCAAGCACAGTTTCTTTAATCTCCTTGCTGATTTCCAAAACTTTCTCCTTTTCTATCTTTTTCGGATTGTCTATGTTTCTGCTAAGAACATGCTCCAAAGGATTAGTAGCATTTAATTTATGCATATCATCAGCATTAGGATCAATAACATCTCTGCAATTCAAACTATGCATATTGTTTGGAAATTTCATGTCATCATACATATTGAATTTAATAATTTCATCACAAAATTCCAATGTTAAACTCCCTCCTGCCACATCAATCTTCGCCCTTGCTGTCCTCAAGAAGGGTCTTCCTAGCAGCATTTCAGTAGACTTTGTTGAAGGCTCGTTGTCCATATCTACAACATAGAAGTCAGCTGGAAAAACAAAGTTATCAACCTGTACTAACACATCCTCAATAATACCAACAGGGTATATAATCGATCTATCAGCTAATTGAATTACAACCCCTGTTTCTTTCAATTCACCAATATTCAGAGTCTTAAAAATTGTTAGTGACAAAACATTTATTCCAGCGCCTAGATCACATAGCGCTTTCTCTATGCTCTTCTCTCCAATCTTGCAAGGAATTGCAAACGTCCCTCCATCCTTGCATTTGTTGGGCAACTTCTTCTGAAAAACCGAAGATACATTCTCATTCAAGTTGATCCTTTCTATGCCTGCAAGCTTTTTCTTGTTAGTACATAAATCTTTTAAAAATTTGGCATATTTAGGAACTTGAGCAATTATATCAAGTAAAGGAACGTTAATGGCTACTTTACGAAAAATGTCAAGAATAGCTTTCTCTTCCCTTACCTTCTTGGACTTTTCAGCCCTTTCAGGAAAAGGAAGAGGGATTACCAGTTCCTTCTTTTGCAGCAGCGGTTTTGGAATAGGATTGATCGGCGTTATTTTGAACAAATCTAAAAGAGCTATCTTTTCCCTCTCCTCCTTGGTCTTCCAAGACCTTTTTGGGAAGGGAAGAGGGATTTCTTGATTTTCCTCTCTTGACAACGTCACTGGAATTGGTTTTTCAGAAATTACCTTCATTTCTGGTTCAAATTCTGGTGGAGGTGGAACTGCCTCTGATTGACTCTTCCCCAGGCCTATGGACGAGTCCGATATGTCTGAAATTTTTGTTCCACTCCTTAATGTCATAGAACTGACATTATATATCGGGTTGTCAACTATAGCTGCTGGTAGCCTTCCTCCCTCCTCCTGTTTGTTGATTTTCAACTCTCCCATCTCTTTCTGTATGGCAGCAATGCTAGCTTGAGTAGATTGCGTGAGATTTGAAATGCTAGCTTGAGTAGCTTGAATGCACTGTTTGAGCATATCTTCAAACGGAACACCAGTGATCTGCAGGGGCTGTTGTGATTGTGGTGGTTGTTGTGGCTGTTGTGGAGTCCAGTCGAAATTCAGGGGATACTCCCATCCTTGGTTGTAGTTATGGGCATCCGTCCAAGGATGTGATTGGAAGCTAGACACTCCATATGAGAGTTGTTGTATCTCAATTGCACCAGCCATCTGAGTGCAGATGCGCTCTCTCCCAGGTCTGGGAAAGAGTCCAGTGACTGATTGTGTAGAACTTTCCTCTGGATATGTTTTTTTCTGTCCTCTGTCCTTGTCAATCTCTGGGTTGTTTAATTGCTAACAAGAGGACCTGGTCATAAAACAAAGAAATTAAAATTAGAACCGATGAAATCCCCGGCAACGGCGCCAAAATTTGATGGGTGCCGAAACCAACAAAAATAAATCATACAATTCACCATGCACAATTAATTAAAACTGTAGCAAGTGGTAAAAGGATCGAACCACAGGGATTTCTGGACAATAATAATTTCCGTTAAAAGACCGAAATTGTAACAGTGGTAAATACCAATAATGGGGGTTTTATGTTGCAATCAATTAAATAAATAGAAGAGACAAAAACAGCAAACAAGTGATGATTAAAAGAACTCAGATGATGTCAAATTCCCGGTAAAGACTCAATCTAGACCATGATTCAAATAGTTGATCATCGATGCAATAATATTCAAAACCAATTCTATAGAAAGGCTATAGAGACCAGCGGTACTCTGAGCCTCCTGCTCTCCTCCTACTCAAGATTCCTAAGGCGGTACTCCTACTAGGATCCCTAACCGTTCAATAACTTTAAGGCGGTACTCCTAATAAAGTTTAATTGAAGGGTTGATTAAACACGGGGAGAGACCTTTCCCGATCTAGAAGAGAATTTCTTCTACTCCTATAAACCGGATTCTACCCTTTTCTAATTAGATCTTACACTAATTAGTTACCTACAGATTCCTATCAACGATGTAGAATCCAACGTTTCTAAGAAAAGATGTAATCATTCATATTTAAAATCAAGTTAGCTACTCTTAACCAAAACATGAACAAATTGACATTTAATTAAAAAGGGTAGAAATATGGAATCGGAATTTATAAAACTCAGTTTGATCTCACAACATATCAGACCATGATCCTAGAATCTTTACCAAGAATAAATGAATTAGCTAGAACAAGACATAATTAAAGCAAGCAATTATGATGCATGAATAAATTAAAATCAAGGAAAGAAGAAGAAATAAAAATAGATAGAAAATTCAGAAACAGTAGCCGTCCAAAGTTTCCAGGAAGAAGAGATCCCTTTTGGTTCTCTGCTGCTAGGTATTTAACAAACCAAGTCTAACTTAAATTCCTAGAAAATAGGATTTTAAATAATTATTAAACTAATTATTATGTTTCAAATAATTACAAAGTCTTGTTCTTTCACAATTCTAGTACGCGTCCCTCTCTTCTCATCATGGGCCCAAGCCCACTGTTCCTTCTCTTCTCAATTCCTTTGATCTCTTGGCTGATATTTGATTTAATTAGGCTTGCAACAATTAAACAGCTGGTCAAAATCAATATGGCATTTTTGCTACTGCCTTCTTTCCTCGTCTTTCACAGAACTTCAAGCTTTGTACCAATTTTCAGCATCTTTTTAATATTTAGGCTTTGTAGCCTACTCTCTGCAAAAAGGATTGAAAAGCGCACACAATCAGTGTAATTGGCATCCAAAACAGCAGGAAAAGATAGTGATAAATTCAACATATTAGCACTCAATCAATGGGCTTGTCACTTAAGCCCATTTTCCAAGTAATTGCCGTGCCTCTCCTCACTCCCCTTTACCAAAATAACATACAAATTTTAAATCATCTTCTTCCCCAAAAAAAAACCCTAGCAGCCGCCCCCCTCCTCATAGCCTAAACACCATATCCGACGACCCACCACCATGGTACTCACTCGAGCCGCCAGCAACGGCACTAGGCCAAACCCCAACCAAAAACCAGCAGCGCCGACGAGCTTCTTGTCCCCGATCCAGCTAGAGGACAACGCGGAGGAGCCACAGCCGCAACCCACGCCGCGAACCACCACGACCAGCCCTCGGTTTCCAGCCCAGCTGCCCTTTCCTCCTCTAGATCCGACGGCACAACAGCGGGTCACGACAAGAAACTCGCGGTTTCCAGCCCCACCATCTATCTCGTCGCAAACCACCGCACCAGCGCCGGCGACAGCCCAGTCACCGCCTCGACCGCCCACATCAAACCCTCCCCACCCGACATCTACCCATGAAACCGAAGAACCAGTCGACTTCGACTTGGGTGAACGGGGTACGGTTTCACGTTCAGCCACCTCAGGCAGTGATGAAACCACCTCTGACCCCACTTTCAAAGACATTCCGGTGGATCCAGTAGAGGGATCGGGTGGAGATTCTGACGAGGTACCCTTGTGTCACTTGAGACGCATGAAATTGAAGGGGAAGGTGGGAGAAAAAAGAAAGGACAGCCGCTCCCCAAGACAAAAATCAAAGCGAGCTAAGCAGCGATCCCAATGGCCTCGAAAACCAGCACCACCATCAGATTCCGAGGACTCCGAGGACGACATTTCCTTGGAGCAGCAAGGTCATATTAGGGGAAAGGACAAATCGAGGAGCAGCATGCGATCATATGAGGTAAAACCAGCCTTGGAAAACCTCTATGGCTGGTTGCATTTCGACGAATCTGAATTGCTTAATAAAATGCTTGTTAAGTATAATTGTCGTGTATCTAAATGTGCTGTTTTAGATTTTGATTTGTTGCCTAAATTGAAAATTGCAAATGCTGTGGCTGAGTTGATTGAGAATATTGGTTGGGAGTCTTTATTTTACATGCAGCATCCATGCTACTTAGAATTGATGTTAGAATTTAACTCATCATATTGGTTGAAATCTAAGAATAAACAAGCTTTGCGTGGTGCTAAGGAAGTTAATTTTCGGTTGATGAACCAGTACTCCCACCTTTCTATCAATGAATTCAATGTCTTGCTCGGTTTTGTGAATGAGAGTGATTTAAATTCTCCTTGGTATATAAATTGTCTGTCTGATTACCCTGACTCTTCCATCTTTAACAAAGATGAGGCCTATAGGCAATTGACTAGAAAACCTAGGGCTGTTTTTCATGATCGTCATGCTAAGGCTCATGCCATAGCAGACCTGCCCTTGAGAGTGTTACATAGGTGCCTGGCTTATACCTTCTCTGGAAAGAGAGGTGTTTCCGGGATAATCAGTAAACAGGAGCTATTTATTTTGTGGTGCATGATGAATAAGCGCAAGCTTAATTTAGGTTTTTGGGTTAGCCAACAATTTGGAAATTCTAGGAAATTCATGCCAATGGGTTCTTTAGTTACTGCTATTGCTGTAAAACAAGGTTTTGATCCTGTGCAAACCAATTTGTTCAAGTCTTGTGATTTAAAGTTACTTGATTTTCGCACTTTGGATTCCATGGGATACTTTCACTTGAGAAATGGTATTGTTTGCAGTAATACAGGTTTTACGCCGTGTGCTGACCATATCTTTGGACAAAACAACAGAGGCGTCAATTTCAGATTTGCAGAAGAAGAGGAAGAAGCTGCTGCCACTGAAAATGCCCAGACAGAGAATCATCCTCCAAGTCCAGCAGCAGAAGCTGAAGCAGACCGTTCCAGCCACGAGGGAGACCAGATTACTTTGTCCAGGCTGATGAGGAAGATGGAGGAGCAGCAGAGGAAGATGGACGAGCAATCCAGCCTCTACAAAGAGCTGTTCGACAAGCAAGAAAAGAAGCTGAATGATCTTCTGAACGAACAGCAACACACCAATGATCTCAATCAGAAGCTGATAGAGGCGCTTTATGCACGAGCACCTACCCCACCGCAACCATGATCACCCCGGGTTCTTTCTTTCCCTTTGTACATTATTTTTTTCCGTCGAGTCTTTTCCTCTCACACTTTGAGGACAAAGTGTCGACTAGTGTGGGGAATTGTGGTATTTTAGAGCTGAATATTACTGTTATGAGATGTTGCGTTGGCTGTTTTGGATATGTTTTCGTTGGCTGTCTAGAACTTTCCTGATTGTGTATATTTTTAGGTGGATTGATTGGTATGTAGATTTATTGGAATGTTTGAAACCACACTGCCCATGTTTTTGAAAACCCTCCTTATTTGAATGATGGTTTAGGCATTTTTAACAGGAAACACTCATCTCATGCACATATTCATGCGCACAATCACACTACTTGTTAGCTCCTATATCCATGCCTGGTTGTAGTCGCTTGTAGTCATTTGTTTACCCATGTGAGCTCTTTGAACTATCATGCCGAATTTTATTCTGAGTGGATGCATGACTTTTGTGCTGATTGGATTTGCATGAGACCCCTGGGTATAGGCACCATTAGACGTGAGAAAGCGATGAAATGATTAAAAACTTTGCAATTTTCTTCTTATCTTTTTTCTTGCTTTTATCTTTCCCTTGCCACTCATATCACTTTCTTTTTATCACCCTTCTAACTGTTCGAGACTTTTCTTTCTATTCTTAGCAGGCGAGAGTACTCTGGCGGTGAGCAAGGTGGGGCAAAGAGGAACAATAACATTAGTGTGGGGGTATTAAGATGCAAGATCTAGATGCGAGGCAGTTTGGAAAGCCACAGTGGAATAAAAGAAGCATAATTTCAGAATTATGCACAAACAAAGAAGATGTTCAATGCAATCAATGAGAAACATGGAAATGAAGGCAAAGACTGATCATTCAGCAGACACCTTGCTGCCCCTCTTTTGCTCAAAGAAAAAAAAAAAAAAAAACAGAAAAGAAACAGAAAAAAAAAAATGGAAGAAGAATGAATAAATATTCGAGCAAAAGAGGAGCAAAAATTCAGAACGAAGCAAAGAGTGAAGAAATTCAGAAGAATGAATGATCTACAAAGAAGAATATCCCCACTTTCAAATCCGACGCTCTTTGCCTTGCTTCGCTGCTGTCAAACAGGAGATACTCTCGCCACCTCGCTTATTCCAGCTAAGAAGTCATCTATCATTCCCTCTCTCTATTTTGAACCCTCTTCTCTTACACGATTACTTGCTTTACCATGGCAAAGTTTTTATGATTGTATGATTGCTTGCGCGTGTGTTCTCCGTACTCGGGTCGCTATTACAAATCTGATTTTGTGCATCGTTATTAGCATTGTTGAGTGTAAACACCTTGCCTTTATCCTTGCTGAGTTTGAGTGCAAATACTTTTATCTATGTGAGGATTGCTTGCGACTATGCTAGGTATGGGAAAGTTTCTCCCTTGGTTTCGTTATTCTTTGGGTTTGATGCGGATGCTATCTAGGTGGGAGGTTATGTCGAATGATGTGATTTTGTGCTTAGTGTGTTTTTCCTGTATGCCATGTGGGAAACCATCTGTTCTGATTAGGGGGCTATTTTGAGTGAAATGCTCGAGGGCGAGCATTGGGTTAGTGTGGGGAATTTGATTGAGTGCTTAATTGTCTTATTTTTCATCCATTTTTCCTACCGATTTGGATGCCGATACTGCTAATTATGGCTACTTTTTATTCCTTTTTGCAGAAAGCATATCTGAAAGGCTGATTATTGGAAAGGAAAGAAAAGCCATGAAAAGAGCTTGAAGATTGTTGCAAGACCAGAATCAATCCAGTAGCAGCCTAGGAAATTAAAGGACATGAACCAACACATTGGAAAGCATGAATTGGTGAATAGAAGAAATGGGCTTGGGCCCATGGAGAAGAGAGGGACGCGTACAGGAAAAAGAAAAGAACAATATTTTGTAATTATTTAAAACATAATAATTAGTTTAATAATTATTTAAATCCTATTTTCTAGGAATTTTAGAGGAATGGGTTTTGTTAAATACCTAGTAGGAAACAAAGAACGGGGATCTTCTCTTCCATTAAAAAGCACGGCTACTGGTTCCAGATTTTGATTGCATTGCATTTCATCATGTTTTATTGTCCATTTTCTAGTTATTTTGGACAGTAATTCTATTGATATTCCCTTTAATTTCCCACATTTGATCAGGTCTGGTTTGGAGGCTGAATGAGAAGAAATCACGAAGTTTAGAGCCGAAGCTGTTTACTCGAGTCTAGGCCTGGATCTTGGCCTAGACAAGATCGTATCTGACGCAGTGCGCTAACCAGAATCGTCTTGGCCTAGACTTCGGCCAAGACTCCTTTGCGATCAGACTGCAGCTTGGAGTGATTGAAGTATTTTTGGAGATGGACTCTCACAGCTGGCACGTAGCAGCTGTTCCGCTATTTTAGAGGGATCTGAAGACAATCTTTTGTAGAATCCCGAATGGGATCTCCCTCTCTATTATCTAGCAATTTAATTTCCATTTATGAACAATTAAATTGTAATAATCTTTTAGGATATTTTAGGAGTTTGAGTTGGATTGGGACAGAGGTTCTTATGGCTATTTTTAGCTGAACATTATTCACCTCTGTCGACATCCAATCTGGGAACGAGATAGCTACGCAATCCTTCTTTCTTAGTTCACCATTGTCAAATACTTTGCTCCGAATTGATTTCGGATATATATTATTTATGCAAGTTAATTTCTTTATCTTTTATCCATGAGTATGAGTAACTAAAACCCCATTCTTGGTAAGGGTTGATGAGCTGAAGTTCTTGACGCAATCGTGAGACACAATCCGTTCTTCACAATCTCTTTCTTTGTATTTATTTATTCTTGAACTTAATCCATCGCTTACTCACTAGAGCCAAGGTTTGATCATCCTTGTTCTCTAGGAGAGAAGAGTTGTAACCAGTCTAGAAGGAGAGGGAGTACCCGCCGGCTAGACGGAGTAGGTGACTAGTCTCGAGCAGACTAGAAGAATAGGTAAAATAGGTAGAGACCAGATTGACAACCTAGGAACTTAGCCTAGGTACTGTCTTCCCCTGTGCCATTGAAGAGGTGAGCAACCATTCAAGACAGCAGTCAAACGGATAAACCCTTTAACCAGCAAGGTGTCCCTTGGCTAGGATTATCAGGAGAGGGAGTACCCGCCAGGTAGTTTGAAGAGGAGGGAAGATAGGAGGGAAAAGGAGTTCCTCCCCTCTATAGCAGTACTATGAAGAAGAGATGAACATACTGCGGTCAATGATCGATGCATAAGAACGCAAGCTCACCCATCGCCCTTACCTGGAATTCCGTATCACAAGACTTATTCCCAATCTAGCCCGCAGTCTTGGCCTAGACTTCGGCCAATACTATTTTATATTTTAAACTGTTTTCATTATTTTCTGTTTTGCCTTTAGTTTCAGATAACAACCAACCAAAACTCAGTGACGAGGAAGTCAACTCAAGAACTACGTCTCCTAGAGGTCTCTGTGGACGATCCTCTTACCATCATCTACAAACCATTGTAGACAATGATAAGTTGTATTTCTACCCCCAATTCCATACTTATTTCACTCTTATATTTGACGTGTTCGACGCGCGGTCAAATTTTGGCGCCGTTGCCGGGGATCTCTAACGGTATTTGTAGTTTTTTGTTTTATTCTGTTTTATTTTATGACAGTTGATGACCAGGTCCTCAAGTAGAGAACAAGATTTGCTACCTATCAATCCCAATCTCACTAGGACCGAAGCACAGCTTAGGAGGCAAGCTCGACTAAGGGCAGCCCAAGAAGAAAGCGGATCGGAAGGTTCTAACCCCGAATCAGAATATAGTCTAGACCACGGTCTTGGCCTAAATTCAGACCAAGACATGGCTGACCAGCAACCAGAACCGACAATGAGGGAGCTGAATAAAACAGCTGAGCAGGAGACCTTTTCCTGCATCAATCTCCCTCCAGTAGCTAATGATTGGTCCATCAAGACCAACATGGTGGCCAACCTCCCCAAGTTTTACGGCCATTCCAACGAAAATCCATTCAAGCACTTAAGAAACTTACATGTTCAGTGTGACATCATGAAACCCACTATAGTAACTATGGAGAGGGCGAAGCTGAAGGCCTTTCCAAGCTCTCTAGAAGGGGGAGCCCAGAACTGGTTTTACAGTCTGCCTCATAATACCATCAACACATGGGCGGAGATGTCTACCATGTTCCTCAACAAGTACTGGAATGCCACGAAGGCTGGCATAGCTAGGAAAGATATGGCCGCCATCCAACAAAGAAGCGGAGAAAGCTTTTCTGAGTATCATCAGAGGTTCAGAGATTTGCAAGAAGTCTGCCCCACTCATGGTGTAGCAGACAACACTATGATACAATATTTCTATGACGGGATGCTCCCAAGTTGCAAGGAAAAAGTTGATTCCGCTGCGAGCGGGGCATTACAAGATTTAACTGTCACAAGAGCAAAGATGTTGCTCCAGACATTGGCAGACAACTGCCAAAATAATACCATTTCGGATAGAAATGCTTCTCCTTCTTCTCTAAATTCGATTAATGTTGAACAAAAATTAAATGATTTAACCGATATGATTAAAACCATTTCTGTTAATATTTCAGGTTCAATGACTTCAGGAAAGCAAGAGCAAATAGCCACGATATGTGGGATATGCCAGCAACAAGACCATCAGACCAACAACTGTTATATGGTCCAGCACCCGGAAGAGATAATTCAGGTTAATGCCGCATATCCACAGAACCAAGGTAGCATGTTAAACTATCCTCAAGGAAGCAACCAATATGCATGGAGATCACACCCAAACTTCAGATGGAAAGACCCAGTCCCTCCAAACCAGAATCAGAATCAAGGTGTACCCCAGCAGCAACAACAACCTCCTATCAACTTCCAACATTTCGTGCCGCGACCCCCAAATCCGAATCTTGGCCCGAATCTAGGCCAAGCTCCAGGCCAACCTCCTTTACCTCAACTACCACCTGCCCCTAGGCCTTTGCAGCTCACTAGCCCTTCAGTAGAGGACACGCTCAAGCAACTGATGGAGCTGCAGAAAAATCACATGCAGTCCACACAGACCAGCTTGGCGGAGCTACAAAAGCAAATCACTCAAATAGCAAATCAAGGAAAATTACCTCCTACTACGGTAAATAATCCAGCCCATAATGTGAGTGCTATAAGTTTGAGGAGTGGAGTGGTGTTGCCAGAAAGGAAAGGAGCGAAGACAGATGAGGAAATGAAGAAAATCACTTCGGATGATGTGGAAGAGGATGAGGAAGAAGAAGCTGAAGCAGAAGTAGTCTTGACCAAGACCCCGGCTAAGACTACCGTTACAGCAGAACCAGAAAAAGAAGAGACTGTTGCGGGCAAGCCAAAACAGAAGGAGGAGATCATAGAAATTCCTCCACCATTTCCCCCGAGATCTTCAAAAGAAAAAAGACAAGATGAAATGAGGGATTTCATGTCTGTTTTTGGAAAAATAGCCGTGAATATTCCAATGTTGGATTTGATTGCAAAAGTCCCTTCTTATGCTAAATTCCTTAAAGAATTGTGCACTAATAAAAAGAAAATTGCAGGTGTAGAAAGGGTAAATTTATCCAACAGCGTTTCAGCAGTACAACAACTCCCAGAGAAGTGCAAGGATCAAGGAACCTTCACAATTCCATGCCAAATAGGGAACAAAATCATTGAGAAAGCCCTTTGTGATTTAGGGGCTGGTATCAATGTAATGTCTCTAAGTGAATTCGAGACCTTGAAGATTGGAACCATGAAGGAGACTGACTTGGTGATACAGCTAGCTGATCGAACAATCATCCGACCTAGAGGTGTAGTGACTGATGTCCTGGTAATGGTAAATGATTTTATCTATCCAGTTGATTTTTATATAGTTGAGATGAATGTTCAATTGCCATCTTGTACCACTGACATTTTATTAGGAAGACCTTTCCTAAGAACCTCAAAAGCAAAGATAGATTGCTTCGAAGGAAGCATAATTCTAGAATTTTGTGGAAGAACAATTAAGTTCAGCATTTCAGATGCCCTAAAGCACCCAAACGACTTGCATTGTGTTAGTTTTTTGGATATTTTGGATCCAATTACGGAAGAAATTGCTGACATTTATCATAACGATCCCCTTGAGTTTGTTTTGACCAGGGGAATTTCCACTCAAACACTTCCAGAGCTAGAAGACCGCACTGGAGATCAGGAGGAACTCCAAGAAATTGTGGACAGTTTGGCCGAACAAGAAGAAGAAGACTTAGTCTTGGCCTCAGTCTTGGCCAAGACACTGGCCAAGACTGCCAACAAAAGAAGAAAAGTAGTTAATTGTCAATATGTGCAATCAACGAGTCCTAAATTTCTACCTTCTGTTGTACAGGCACCACAGTTAGAATTGAAGTCCCTACCAGATCACTTGAAGTACGCCTATCTAGGCCTAGATGACACCCTACCCGTCATAATTTCAGCCAAGCTATCAAATGAGGAAGAAGATAAATTGGTGGCTGTCTTGAGAAAATACAAGGAAGCGATTGGCTGGACTATGGCAGACATCAAGGGGATATCATCTAACATCTGTACCCACAAAATACATGTGGAAGAGGATAAGAAACCCATTCGGCAACCCCAGAGGAGATTAAACCCTCCTATGATGGAAGTTGTTAAGAAAGAAATAATTAAGTTGTTAGATTCGGGTGTTATTTATCCTATCTCAGATAGTAATTGGGTATCTCCTGTGCAGGTAGTCCCTAAGAAGACGGGAACAACAGTGATCGAAGGAGAAGATGGCGCTCAAAGAACAGCCAGAATTCAAAACGGGTGGAGGGTATGTATTGACTACCGAAGGCTGAATCAAGTCACCCGGAAGGACCACTTCCCGCTGCCTTTCATCGATCAAATGGTAGAGAGACTTACTGGAAAGTCTCACTACTGTTTCCTAGATGGATACTCGGGGTTTCACCAAATACCCGTAGCCCCCGAAGATCAACAAAAGACAACGTTCACTTGTCCATTTGGAACGTTTGCCTATAGGCGCATGCCGTTTGGGCTTTGTAATGCGTCAGCCACCTTTCAAAGGTGCATGGTAAGCATATTTTCTGAGTATGTCGAGAGAAGTATCGAAGTGTTTATGGACGACTTTACCGTGTATGGTAATGACTTCGATCAATGCTTACATAACTTAGAAAATATTTTAAAAAGATGTGTTGATACATGTTTAGTCTTAAACTTTGAAAAGTGCCATTTTATGGTAGACCAAGGGATTGTCCTTGGACATGTAGTCTCTAAGAAAGGCATTGAGGTTGATCAAGCCAAAATTGACACTATCAAGAACTTGCCTTACCCCTCATGCTTGCGTGAGGTTCGTAGTTTTCTTGGTCATGCAGGTTTCTACCGTAGGTTCATTAAGGACTTCTCAAAGGTGGCTGAACCTATGTGCAAGTTGCTACAAAAGGAGGTGGAGTTCGACTTCAATGAAGGGGGGTGATTTCCGTATGGATTTTGTCCATACTGATGGCTATGTCCGGCCTGCTGGTTGTTGTTCCATCCATAGTTAGGTTGCTTCCACCCTTGATTGTGGTGTTGGCCATATGGGGCATTGAATCCGCCAGCTGCATTGACTGGAATCTCATCGGGGATGAATGGACAAGCATCCGTTGGGTGGTCTGAAAATTGACAAATCTGGCAGGCCTTGACCTGGACTGGCTGTCCGGAAGCCATGTTTTGCAACATGCCCGTGATGGCTGCAAGTTGATTCTCCATAGCGGCGGAACGGGCGTCTTGAACGCTAGTGGAGTTGTTGAGCTGGAGGTTGTTCTTGGCCATGAGTTCGATAGTGGCCTTGGCAGCAGCTGGAGTGAGTCTAGTGATGGACCCATTAGCGGCAGCGTTCAACAAGGCCTTGTCCCGACCGTTGAGTCCTTCACAAAAGTACTGCATGAGGGCATGTTCGGACAGGTTATGCGAGGGGCATAGGGCTTGCATCTTCTTAAACCGCTCATAGTATTGCTCAAGGTCTTCCGAATCCTTTTGGAGGATGGATACAAGCTACTTTCGGGTCACCATTGCTATGGACACAGGGTAGTACTTGTCCGTAAAAGCTTTAGACATCTCGGCCCATGAATTGATAGATTGCGGCTGCAGGTCATAAAACCAGTCAAGGGCGTCGTCCTTGAGGGACCACATAAAGGCACGAAGCTTGGCATGCTCAACAGAAACGTTGTGAGGCTTCATAGCGTCGCAAATGGAGTGTAGCTGCTGTAGGTGGCGGTGTGGATTCTCCTTGGCCAGCCCTCGAAAGAGTGGCAGATGATGCATGGTTGCAGACTTGAGTTCCCAGTCATTCGGGACTGCTGGCCAGACAATGCAACTGGTTGGGGCTTCGGGGGCTGCATTGAAATCGTCGATGGTCTGGATTGGTGGGGGGTGCAGGTTAACAGCATTCCCTTCGGGACCGGGATTATCCATATCAGGTCTTTCTGGGTAGACCGGGGGTAGGTTTTCGGGGTCTGGACTATCTTCCAGGTTAAAAAGACGTTCGAGGTCCCGAACACAAGGGTTAGAGTCTCCTCGTGCTAGTCGTCGAAGTCCTCTTTCGGTTCGTCCAAGCTCGTGATCAAGGGGCAGTAATTCGGGTGCAGATCTCCTGGTCATACAAACAAGAAAAATAAATCAGTCTTGAAACAATCCCCGGCAACGGCGCCAATTTGATCGTCAGTCAAATACAGATTTATAGTGCCTGAAAACGTGTGTGCACAAGAGATAAAGTGTACAGTGGTAGTCAGGGTCGAACACAGGGATTGTGAGAAACTGATTTATGGTCGTGAATGTATTCGGGAGGAGAGCACAAAGGGTAACACTTGGGGGGGTTTTACTTGGCCAAACGAGTTGGCCAAGGCAGATTTTGGGAGCTAACAATTTTTTTATCTAGGAAAGCAGTATTCGGGGTCCCGAGGTGTCAATTCGGGAGTCCCGAATGATAAAATAAAGCAAGTAAGCAAATGATTCCAGAAATAACAGATCAGAAACAGATGCAGAAGTATTAACGCAGGCGGGAAATAGATCAAGAGTGAAATAAGCACGAATAATCAGATGGAGAAAGTGTTCTCGGCAAAGGCATTCTGGGTTGCATTCGGGACCAGATCGTCATCAGCTCAAGGGTATTCCATTCGAGACGTCATAGAAATGACATGGGGACCAGATTCCTCGGATATCCCCTACTTTTCTCTTAAGAGAAACTACCCCCCGTTTCCACATATGAGGTAGTCTTGACAGTTTGCCATCCCTCCAGGCACGAATGCGGGAGGGCCATACTCAAACTGCCCATGAAGTTAAGAAAAGACAGATCTAGAACTAAAGTCCCTCAGTTTGTCAGACTCGTGACCCAGCCCTAATCAACTACCCAACCTATCTATTCAAGACCACTTTGACACAGTCAAGACTAAACAGATGCCTACTTACTCATGCAATTTTCCTTTCGTATTCATCACATGAATGGCAGCATTTGCACAAAATAATTCTCAGTTGATCAGACCTTAAATTAAATCATGCAAAGATATAATTAAATCGATGAATAGTTAAATACAGCATCAAGAATATATTAAGCACATTAAGGCCTCGAATCTGCCCTTGCAACCCTTGAATCAGCCTTGCCAAGAACTAGAAATTTAGCTACTCATACTTAAGGATAAGCAAATAATAATTAAAGAAAGCATAACAAGTAAATAAATAGAGTGAGGGAAGAAGACTTTGTTACTAAATTCCGTTTAGAGCCCGGCGGCAAGAGTTGAAGATGCTAACAAGAGCTAGTGAGAGAAACTAGAGAGAGGTCTAAGAAAACTAACTATATAAATTATGCTAAGTGATTAAAGACTAGGAAGAGCCCCCCTAAACTAATCCTAGATGCCCTTTATATAGTAGAGCCTTAAGCACAAAATAGCTTCAGCCTAAAACTAGGGACAAAATGCATTAATTGAAAGCCTAAAAATATGGATCTATGTTCCTAAAAGCACAAAGCTGAGAAAGCATAAAGCTGTCTGATTTTCCAGCTTTGGCAGGTCTGGACTGAGCTCGAGGCTGAACTGGTCAGTTCGGTGGGTGTTTGGTAATCAGTGCAGAGCGCAGGAACAGTGTCAGAGGAGTCACATGGGCGTTTTAGGTGGGATGACACGTGGAAATGACATCCTTTGCCCTTCGGGGTCCCGAACTGGGAATCCGACTCGGGACCTTGAACGCTGCTTTGGGCTCGGGACCTCGACTTTTGGTCTTGAAACTGGAATTCGCTCAAAATGCACCAAAACCGCACGTTTTAGCATAAACTCCCATTTTAGGCCCGAGTCTGCAATAGTAATGAAATCATGGGTAAATTAGCAGAATCAAGCTCTAAAATGGTGAGGAAATGGGGAGAAAATCATGCATAAAATCGTGCTATCAAATAGTCCCCACACTGCCCAATGCTCGCCCTCGAGCATTCACAAAATTTAAAACAGCCCCAAAAATAGAACAGACACACCAGACCATAGCACAGAGAATAATCATGCTTGTCAGGATTCGGGATCCCGAATGAAAACAAGCCCTGCCTAGGTACACCTGCATCCAATCAGAAGGATAACGATCCTTGAGAATGGACTTTTCCACCTCAGTCTATCAACCAGCAGCCCTCACATGGATTGGTGTTTGCACTCACGCTCATGAACAAGGCTAGGTGTTTAAACACTCAAGTACGCAATAACGTAGCACAAAACCAAGCTTGCAAGTTAATCCGAGTACATTAGACACATGCATAGGCAATCTAGCAATCAAAAGACTTCGCATCGGGGGCAAGAAGGGGAATAAATGACAAGAGGAAATGGAAGAAGCATAATGAGAAGAAAAAGTGGAGAAGAGGGATAGTAAGGGGGTGAAATGAGAAGGTGGTGGAACCAACTCAAACCTGGAACGCTCCCTTGGCAGAAAGGAATCAAAACGGTGAGGCAATGTTGCTGAGGGCGAAAGCTAGACTAGGCTTTTCTTCTTCGAGGGGGGTCCTTGCCTTCATTCGGGACCTAGGCTCGGGACCTTGAATGGATGCTGGCTGCTGATTTTCCTCTTCTTGGCTTTCAAGGTTTGGTCTTGCTCTTTTCTCTCTCTCTTTTATTTATATTTCTATTTTTTTATTCTTTTTTATTCTTTTTTTTTTTTGGAGAGAGAAAGAGAGATCTGAATTGAGGATCGAGACCTTGTTCTTCGGGGTCTTGATATTCTGATTTCACTTCCCCACACTTGTGTTTTGCTGTGGGTGGGAAGTGATTTTTCGTTCTGGTCTGCCCTTGAATTCAGCTTTGGGGTTTCGAATTTACGCCAGCATTCAGGGTCTTGAATTTTTGCGGGATCCCCACACTTTGCCTTTGCTGCTTTGTTTGTCTAGTCTAGCCCTCGATAGTGCTCCCAACAAAATTGCTCACCTGCCAAGAGATAGATCAAAGAAAATTCAAGTGGTCAGAATGGAAGGTCAAGAAGGGATTCGGGGTTAAGTAGGGAGAACAGAAAAAAATGAGAGAGAACAATTCGATGCGAGGACTTAATCTTTTTGCTGCTTTCCTATGTCTAAATGTGTCTATACCCATGGATATCATGCAAACCCAGCCAGTACCTAGTCATGCATTTATCACTCAAATAATAAATATAGGCATGAAGGCTCAAATGCTCACAAGGTGCTGATTCGTGACTACTGGTGTCTAGGTCTTGAAGCAGATATAAGGCATAACAGGCAAAGAATGAATCATTCAGGACCTTGACTATAGACAACATTTTTATTCTATGTGCATAAGTCAGGTGTGTGTCCATCATTTAGGTGTTTTCAAAAATAGGCAGTAGGCTGTAATCCTAAAAATATAATTTAGAAAAAGAATAATTCATGCATAAACTTAGGAAAAATAAACTAGAATATAGGTAAAACATGCATAATAAATATTAGTTTAAACTCCTCCCCACACTTAGGCAGCGCATTGTCCCCAATGCGAGAAGGAGACAAAAGAGATAGCAGTTCAAACTTAAAGCAGAAATGAAAATTGTTCAAGAGTGATAAGAAGCCCTCGCAGGGGCAATAGTGATTAAAAGATGTTCGGGATCATGGGGGAGGGCGACGCATTGCAATCAGCACGTCGGCTTGAGTTTGGATCTCTCGAAGGATTGCAAGATTGGTTTCCAGGATGAGGCGGAGGAGTTGGTTCGTTGTGTCGTCAGCTGGAATGTTGTCGGGCACTCGGGAGTCAACTGCGGGTTTCGGGGCCGGTGAGGTGGTGGCTTTGCGAGACGGAGGCTCGGGAGTAGCAGACGGCTTGGAGAGGTCTGGGTATGAATACTTGCCTTCGATCCGGCCCTTGTTACCTGCATGGAAACTCAAGACACCATTAATGACACAAAGAAATTCCATCGCGTCCAAGGATTTGAAGCCGAGGATCTTGAAGGAGCTCGGGTGTCGATACAGATTGAGTTCCCGAAGTGTCGAAGTGTAAAGCTTGGAGGCCAAGCTGGTGACAAGCGAGCCAAGAACAGGAGAGCGACCCTGGGGGGCATTGGCGACGTTATGAGCGGCGGTGGCGATCCAGTATCCAAGATTGACCCGCTTCTTGTGGTACATGGCCCAGAGGAAAAACAACTCCGTTTGGGCAAGCTGCCCAGAGGTCCCGAATTTACCCGCGAGGGCAATGGACAGGAATCGTTGCAGGATGCGGAGCGCCGGGTCTTGGATACAGTGGGCTTTGGTATTGCGAGAGTCAAATAGGATCTCATCGTGGCCAGAGAGCTCCCGAAGGGCTTGGTGATTGTTGAATTCGGCAGGAACGGTGGTGAGAGCGTTTTGATAGGCGGCCTCTTGAGTGATACGATCCTAGTTGCATAGGATGCGTATTCTCGCAATGTGATCTAGTTCGAAGGATTGGATTTCGACGTGCGGAAGATAAAACTCGACTTGACGAACTTAAGCCTGAACCTCACTTGAATCGTTTAGGTTGGCTCCCACAGGTTGGGTTCAGGCTTAAGTTCGTCAAGTCGAGTTTTATCTTCCGCACGTCGAAATCCAATCCTTCGAACTAGATCACATTGCGAGAATACGCATCCTATGCAACTAGGATCGTATCATTGAGTCCCTTCACGACTGACAAAACCAAGATAAACGTTGAAGTCGTCGAGGGACAGGGGGTGCCATTTACTTGCAAGCCTGAAATTCACACAACCCTTCGCGGATAAATCGGGACCTACCCCACCCTTGGGCTTGAACAGATCAGCCTTTGATATGATGCCTTTTTATGCATGTTTTTCCCTCTCTTTCAGGTCTAATTCACACTTAATACTACTAATTTGGCTTGTTTTCCAACCATTTTGTAGATGTGGACTAAAGGGAGAAACTTGCTGAAAAGTGCGCCATTTGGATGCATTTTTGCTGATCTTTCATCGTCGAGCCCTAGATGCATTTTGTCGTCGAGACCTACCGTCGGGACCTAGACGAGATCTTATGTCTAGGCCTAGACGAAGCACGTGCGTGTTTCTTTCCGAATGACGCTTGGCCGAAGATGCTAAAAAGATTCTAGCGGGATTCCATGTGCAAATCATCCAGCTCATCAGAGAATATTCCTCTATACCATTTTGTCCCCTAGTGGGGTTGTTAGGCTATATATAGAACCTTAACTTTAGGTTAAAGGAGGCTACTCCTTAGTATATTTTTCATCTTTTTAGGGTTTTCAATCATTGTAGCCACCTCTCTAACATTGGGATTTGTTCTTCCTTTATTTTTCCAGAAATTGGAGCCCCAAGCTCCAATTAGTTTTTAATCTAGATTTTCGTTTTCGTCTGCACCTCTTCTCTGTTTATGTTGCTTTCTCCATCTATCTTGTGCATGATTTCCAGCATGAGTGGCTAAATCTCTTAGTCTTGGCAGGGGTGTTTTAAGGATTGCAAGAGGATAGTTGGGAGGTCAAAGTGTTCTTAAAATGTGTTCATTGTTGTATCCGCTTTCTTGCCATTTTATTGTCATTTCGTGTGAGATTTGTTGGTAGTTTGATCACCTATTTGCATGTTTCTCATGAATATTGTCATTTCCATAGTAATAACTAACGTGAGGCCATGGAATAGAGTAGGCACCTGGTCCAGAGTCATCATGTCGTTTGGTCCAATCTGGCTAGGGCAAGAAACCGGTTAGGGCAGACTTCTCAGTGTCTACCCCTAGACGTGTCTTCTCTCCACTTCACGGGCCTGTGTGTATGACCCATAAGCGTACCTTGGGCACAGTGTCACGGCCACTCCCATAAGCGTACCTTGGGAGTGACTTCTCTTAAGAAGAGAAGTAGGGAATCCACGTGAAAACAGGGTTCCTATAGCACGTCTATGGCGTGAACGCAGTCTATCCTTGCACCGATGACCGACTAGCCCTCGACGCAATCCGCCGTCTACCCCTGCTAAGATTTCTCCTTTTATCTGATTTATTATCTTTACTTACTTTGTTATTATCTTTATTACACTTGTTAGTCTTTACTATTTTTATTGATATTCTCTTGCTTTATTTTTGTTCCCTTTTATTTAATTATTTCGTTTGTCTATTATTACTTGTTATTTGTATTTTGATTATCTGTCCCAACATCAACTGCCATCGTTGGTTAGATTCGTCTACACCAACCAAAACCCCCCCCTTTTGCGTTACTTTTATGTCTGCTGCATCTTTATCCTCGTCATACATCTAGGGCAATTAAATCTAGTCCTTCATTTTCCCTGTGGTTCGACCCTGACTTGCCGCTATATACATTAATTTGTGCATCTAGCCTATCAGGATCAGGAAATTATTTTATTACTTTTGGCGCGCGTTTCGACGGCGCGTCAAATTTTGGCGCCGTTGCCGGGGATAGTGTTTACGGACTAATTTTCTTTCTTTTACTTGTATGACCAGGAGATCTGCACCAGACCTTCTACCCCTCGACCACGAACTCACGAAGACAGAGAGAGAATTTCGGAGACAGGCCGGAGCAACCTCTAGAAGAGTAATTCCCCGTCCTGCCCTCGACAGTCAAACCTCTAGTCAGACCGGTCCCGACAATCATCTTCATCCCGACCTCGACAACCCAGTAGTTGTCTACCCCGAGATACCCATTATGGCAGACCGTCCTAATATCGACAATCCTCCACAGACCATTGAGGACCTCAATGGTGCCCCTGAAACACCCAACACTTGTATCGTTTGGCCCACTGTTCCTCATGATTGGACGCTCAAGTCCGCAGTCATGCACCATCTACCCCTCTTCCGTGGTGTTCCAAAGGAAAATCCTCACCGCCATCTTCAGCAATTGCACTCTATTTGCGACGCCATGAAGCCGGCCAATGTCAGTATTGAGCACGCCAAACTCCGAGCCTTCATGTGGTCTTTGAAAGATGATGCCCTAGACTGGTTCTATGATCTACCCCCAAACTCCATCAATTCTTGGGCTGAAATGTCAAAATCCTTCACCGAAAAATATTACCCATCAGAAATGGCTAATGTAACTCGCAAGCAATTGGTGTCTATAGTCCAGAGGAAAGAAGAAGATTTTGGTCAGTACCATGAGCGCTACAAAAAGATGCAAGCTATGTGCCCCTCACACAACCTTACCGAGCACGCCCTCATCCAATATTTTTGTGAAGGTCTCAAAGCTCGTGACAAGGCCTTGCTCAATGCCGCTGCTGGTGGTGCTATCACCAGACTCACCCCTGTAGCCGCGAAGGCCACCATAGAGTTAATGGCAAGAAATTGCATACCCGAGGAAAGTAATCATCCAGGGCAAGATGCCCAAGTGGCCGCGATGCAGACCCAATTGACAGCTATAATGGGCATGCTTCAGAACATGACCCCCGGACAGACAGTTCAGGTCAAGACCTGTCAGATATGCAACATGACCGATCATCCTACAGATGCGTGCCCCCACATCCCTGATGAGATCCAAAGTATCAACGCCATGGGAAATTACAATCAGGCCCCATACGGACAGAATTACAATCAGGTGTGGAGACCACCAAACTCCGGTTGGGTCAGCCATCAACAAGCGTCTGGACCAGGACAGCCAACGCAGCACAATCAGTACATGAATCAGGCCCAGCCATCTTTCAACGTCCAAAACTTCCAGCCTAGATCCACCCCTCCCAACAACCAACAATCTTTCTATCAACCCAATCAGGGCCAGACCTCCACTTCGTCTACCCCACCGGTTGATGAGGTAGCTCACTATAGGAACGTCATCACTGATCTACAAAAACAAATGAGCGTCATGTCTGATCTACAAAAGCAAATGAGCATCATGGCCGCGGACATGAAAGAATTGAAAAACAAGGGCAGATTGCCGCCCCAGACTGAGGCCAACCCAAAGCACAATGTGTGTGCTATGACTCTTCGCAGTGGCTACGTCTTACCCCCTCAAGAGCATCTAGGCCTCGACGTCGACAAATCCTTTCCAGAGCATCTAGGCCTCGACGTCAAAAAGTCTCCTGAATCCGAAATCTTGCCCAAGAAAATACCCAAAGCCAAGTTCATTGGGCCTAAACTCCCAGAAGTGATGGAGGATCGCATTAGATCCCCACGAGGGATGGCTCCACGAGGTGACACGAGCCCACAAGAATTTACCCAAGAGTATATACACAAGATCCTCGAGCCGCCCTTTCCTCAAAGGCTTGTCAAGACCAAGAAGAAGGAAGAGTATCAAGAAATCCTTGATATGTTCAGCAAAGTCCTCGTCAATATCCCACTTCTCCAGGCCATCAAAAATGTGCCCCGCTATGCCAAGTTCCTGAAAACACTTTGCACTAACAAATGCAACTTGGCCGGGGTAAACAAGATAAGTGTGGGGGCAAATTTCTCTGCCATTATCCAACAGAAGATCCCTCCGAAGTGCGAAGACCAGGGCATGTTTGTCCTCCCCTTAGGGACAGTCAGTATTGGCAAGGCCATGTGTGATCTAGGGGCTGGCATTAATGTCATGCCCTTGACGATTTTCAACTGCCTTGGCCTAGGACCCCTCGAGCCAACCCCGCTTGTCATCCAATTGGCCGATCGTTCCGTAATTCTCCCCGAAGGTGTAATTAAGGACGTCTTGGTCCAAGTAGGCGACTTCCTATTTCCCGCAGACTTCTATGTCATTGCCATGGAGAATGAAGAATCCGCTAAAGCCACAGATGTTCTTCTAGGGCGACCGTTTTTGGCTACAGCCAGGGCCAAGATAGACGTCATGACGCATCTATCTCTCTTGAGTTTGATGGAGAAATCATTAAGTTCAACATGATGGAAGCCGTGCAATATCCTTCTAATCTTGCTTATGTTATTTTACTGATACGATCGATCCTTTGGTTGATAAAGTTACTGACTTGAATTCTATTGAACCTTTTCAGTCTGCCCTCGATAGAAGCGTCACGCCACCAGATTAGACGTCTTGGCCTCGACAATTAAGACTCCGCCAGAATTACATGAAGTCGCTGCCTGCGTTAGAAGAGCATTCAAATGTTGACGTTGTAGACCTTATTGTTACACAAGTTTCCAATCTTGACGCGGACGACTCTATCCAGCTTGCCCTAGACAGAACTATTCACCCGCCGCACTGGACCCCTTGGTCTTGACACTTGTGACTTCAAAGCACTCAATTGTTGATAGTGTTGACCCTATAGATACACAAGTCTTCGATCTTAACGCTGACAACTTTTCCCATCTTGCCCTCGACAAGAACATCACTACAAATTCAATGTCTGCCCCTTCTTTTCTGCAGGCCCCTAAATTGGAGTTGAAGAGCTTGCCGTCGCACCTTAAGTACGCATACCTTGGTGAACATGACACACTCCCTGTGATCATCTCTAGCAAGCTTGATCCAGACGTAGAGCGCGAGCTGGTGTCCACACTCAAAGGATACCGCGAGGCCCTTGGATGGACGGTCGTCGACGTCAAGACACTTGACCCAGCCCTTTGCACTCCTCAACTAGCCATTACTCCAGCTGTCGACATGACCACTTTTGAAAAGGAAACCCCCGCCTCAACTGCTACTGCTACTTCCTTGACCATCGAGGGCAAGACGCTCAATGATAACCCAACTCCGCAACCTGCCCAAGACACAGCCAAGACTAACACTCACCACGATAAGTTGTTCTCTTCTAAAACCTTCGATACTGGACAAAAGGTTTTACTTTACAATTCTTGTCTGAGGCTCTTTCCAGAAAGTTGAAGCAAAAATGGATCGGCCCTTACCTTGTCAAGAAGATGAATGATCATGGTGTGGTTGCGATCCAGAATATGGACACGGGCCTCATTTCCAAAGTGAGTGACCATAGATTGGAGCTATTCCACGAAGGTTTCCACCCCCTGGTGGTAGACCCACCAGTCTTGCCCTAGACGCTTTACAACGTCCAGGCCTGGACGGAAAAAATTGGCCAGTCAAGGAGGCATTCCATGCGCCTCATTAATTTTTTCCTCGTATCTCTCTCTTTAAATAATTATTTCCGTTATTCCTTTCTTTTCTTTTATTTTATTTGGTTTTTATTTTTATTTATTATTATTATTATTATTTTCTTATGTATTATTCTTTATCTCCTTTTAATTTATTTCCTCCCTTGTTCGTTTTATTTTTCCCCTCCTCTCCATTTCCTTTTCAAATTTTGAAAAAATGACGGCCTTTTTGCAGATGGGAGGCCGCACAAGCCCAGGATCCGCGTCCCACCGTGTCGCCCATCAATGCGTGCCACGCGTCCAACCGTCAGCGCGCCCTCTCCCATGGCGCCACGCGTCTTCAAAGCGTCATCCACATCCAGTCAACGCAATCCGCCCTCGTCCTCTCACGCGGGGACACGCGTCCTGCAATCCGCGATGCCCAATGCCCGCGCGCCACGCGGCAGCTCTCCACCCAACGCGTCCTTCCCTTATCCTCATCCGCAATCCATGTCGTCTAACCGCCTCGCGACACGTGTCACGCAATCGCCATCGTTCTAACCAGAGAGCGCCGCGTGTCCACGCGTCATCAGATCCGCTTCACCTAACCACGGCACGCCACGTGTCTAACGCGTCATCTCCACCTCTCATAGAGCGCCACGTCTCACCCGAAGCAGCCCCCTCCTTGGGCAATCCGCGTCTCACTCCTTTGCTCAACCGCCTCGCGCCACGTGTCACCTGCTCCCCTCAACCTCAATTATCCATTTTTTTTCCTTTCTATCTTGTTTTCTCTTTCCTTTCATCCGACCACCTTTCTCCCTCACTCCATCTTCTTCCCTTGAAACCCTAGCCACTCACTTAGCCAAACACCATGTCCCCCAAAAGACCCAAAAAAAACAAAAACAAAAAAAAAACCCATCACCCACCAGCTCGTCATCCCCCTCGCCGTCAGCCGCCGATTCCGGCCACTCCCATTCTCGCCACACACCGACCTAGGGCCGGAAAATGAGAAAGCTACCGACGCTGGCAAGCCCTCCAACTCTCAGCCGCCATCCGACGAAGACCTAGAAGTCACCAGATCTAAGGCGGCGACCTCTACCATCACTAGATCCGGCCGGTCGGCAATGCACCGTCGCCCTAGGGCGCACAACATTCTCTTCTCCCTTCCCCCTCCTCCTTGAACTCTCTTTTATATTCGAACTCTCTTACTTATTTTGTGCACCTCTCTCGCATTGAGGACAATGCGAAGCCTCAGTGTGGGGGAGGATTTGTGTGTTTGTGTGATATGTTAGTTTATATGTTCTACTGCACGTTTTGGTATATATTTGATTGCATACTTTGTTCAAAAATTTAAAAAATTTTGGATTTTCACTTTAAAGGATTTTGCTAATTTGGTATCACTGCCCAGTTTTAAAATCCCCAATATGGACACACACTTCTGACTTGTGCACATGAAATAAACTGCCTTTCATGTTGGTCTTGCCCTAGATCTTGCATACTTTGTCTGCTAGCTCTTATAACCTGGCATCTGCGACTAAACATCAGCAATCATCTAAAGCACCTTGTGAGCATTTGAGACTAAACAGTTATATTTTTCATGTGTGATTCAATGCTTAGCTAGGCACTCAACTAAGTTTGCATGAGACCCCTGGTATGGGCACCATCAGTCTTAGGAAAGCAACAAAAAGACGGAAAAAAATGAAATTTGCATCTTTGTTTTCGTTTCTTTTTCTTTCTATCATTCCTCTCTTTTTCTTCATTTATCCTCGACACCCTTTTTCGTTTAGCCCCCGACATCTCATTCCCTTCTCATTTTTCTATCTCTTTATCCACTTGTTCTAACTTTCCTTGATCTCTTTTCCTTCAAGGTGAGCAGTATTTGTCAGAGGTGGCGGGCTAGATGATCAGCAAAGCCTAAGTGTGGGGAGACCGACAAGGTGTAGATGCTGAAAAAGGTTTAGGGCAAAGTCCTCAAGCCCTAGCCAAAGTTCCTTCATTAAGCCCTAGCCGAAGTATGTTGCAAAACTCGAGCTAACTCAATCTTCATCAGCCGAAGTTTGTCAAAATCGTTTTCGTCAATAAAAAAAAAAAAAAGTAAATTCAAAACCAGAAACAAAGCAAAGAAAAGAAAGTCTTATCTGGTTTCAAAAAAAGAAAACAAAAAAAGGCAAAGGTGCGAACAAGAAAAATGAAGTATTGTTAGCATGGCTCCCAAGAGAAGAACTCCCCCAGACGAAGACTTCGTCTAGCCCTCAACTGTCTGCCCTTGACGGATACTGCCTCACCGCTTCATCTCCATTCGGGTTTTTCGTTCTATTCTCCCTCTCTTTTCCTTCCTCTTCTTACTCTTTGTATATAATCTATCCTCTTGCTTTTACTATTTTCTCTCTTTCTTTCTTGCCCTTTTCTCTCCATATTGTTCATATTCTCTATACCCCCATTTTTTATGGTGCAAAGTTCATTTCTGATTTGTTGATTGCCCAAGCATGTGGATTTTAACTCGGGTTGATGTGCAAACTGTGTTGTGTGTCTTGTTAATTTTGCATATTTGAGTGATTACACACCGAGCCTAGTTGAGTGTGAGTGCAAACACTTACCCTGGTGAGGATTGCTGATGCCAAGTCTGATGTGGTAAAGTTTCTTCATTAGGGTCGTTATCCTAATGATTTGATGTAGAGTTATCTAGGGCAGAGTATGTCTTGACATGGTTAGGGCTGATTGTTTGGTTTGTCAATTCTTGTGCTATGGTTGGTTGTGCTTGTCTATGTCTTGGGGTGCGTTTTCCTTTTTGATTGCTCGAGGCGAGCAATGGGCAGTGTGGGGGAATTTGATATGATGCCTTTTTATGCATGTTTTTCCCTCTCTTTCAGGTCTAATTCACACTTGATACTACTAATTTGGCTTGTTTTCCAACCATTTTGTAGATGTGGACTAAAGGGAGAAACTTGCTGAAAAGTGCGCCATTTGGATGCATTTTTGCTGATCTTTCATCGTCGAGCCCTAGATGCATTTTGTCGTCGAGACCTACCGTCGGGGACCTAGACGAGATCTTATGTCTAGGCCTAGACGAAGCACGTGCGTGTTTCTTTCCGAATGACGCTTGGCCGAAGATGCTAAAAAGATTCTAGCGGGATTCCATGTGCAAATCATCCAGCTCATCAGAGAATATTCCTCTATACCATTTTGTCCCCTAGTGGGGTTGTTAGGCTATATATAGAACCTTAACTTTAGGTTAAAGGAGGCTACTCCTTAGTATATTTTTCATCTTTTTAGGGTTTTCAATCATTGTAGCCACCTCTCTAACATTGGGATTTGTTCTTCCTTTATTTTCCAGAAATTGGAGCCCCAAGCTCCAATTAGTTTTTAATCTAGATTTTCGTTTTCGTCTGCACCTCTTCTCTGTTTATGTTGCTTTCTCCATCTATCTTGTGCATGATTTCCAGCATGAGTGGCTAAATCTCTTAGTCTTGGCAGGGGTGTTTTAAGGATTGCAAGAGGATAGTTGGGAGGTCAAAGTGTTCTTAAAATGTGTTCATTGTTGTATCCGCTTTCTTGCCATTTTATTGTCATTTCGTGTGAGATCAGTCAGCTCGACCTCCTCTTTACCGTCTTGTCCGCCGTCGTCCTCCTCCTCTCGCTGGTCGTCGGAATCCCACGGGAATTGCTCCTCATTCTCTCTCTCCACCCGCCGGGCTTCCCGGAGGCTA